>CM032455.1:4450594-4638094 GCA_019049505.1 Pachyrhynchus sulphureomaculatus | reverse complement strand
TTTGCTCGAAATCACGAAAACTGGTCTGTGGATGATTGGAAACAAGTTTTCTTCACAGATGAAACTAGAGTTAGTCTAAAACATCCAGATGGTCGTGAGCGAGTATGGCGAAGACCAGGAGAGAGGTTTGCTCCTTGCAATATCTCTGCAAGGATTTCATTCGGCGGTGTCTCTGTTATGTTCTGGGGTGGCATCTGCTTTGATGCTCGCACAGAGTTAGTTCCTGTCCGTACGAGATCCATGAATGCTGACTACTATCTTGAGAATATTGTAATAGAACATGTGATGCCTTTCGGTCATTTTGTGGCGCTCAATTTCTTGTTTATGCAAGACAACGCTCGACCTCACGTGGCTAAGGAGGTACTCGATTATGTTAATCAAGTCGATATACCGATTATGCAATGGCCACCAAAAAGCCCGGATCTGAATTCGATAGAACATGTATGGGATCACGTTAAGAAAAATGTGAAACGTCATATACCTGCACCTAGAAACCTGAGGGAACTTGAAAATGCAGTTATCACAGAATGGGAGCAAATTTCTCAAGATTTTATCCAAAATTTAATTAGAAGCATGCCTAGGCGCATAAACGCTGTCATCCGAAGTAGAGGAGGCAACACACGCTACTAGTGTCCCAGTTACACCATTAATTTTGCTGCTAGTGTCCCAGTTTATTTTTTTCATTATTACATAATTTCAACGATTTTGTTATTGGGTCTTAAGAATAATTTTAATTCGAATCTTATAGAGAAATTTGGTAGCTAATTCACTTTTAAAGTATCCGAATAAGTTTTTTCTAACTTTTGGTGTAACCAATGTTCATAAAAAATTATTAAAATTAATTCATTATAGAGATTTTTATGATTTAATATATTGTTGCGTTAATTTTGTCCAGGAGTATATATATATATATATATATATATATATATATATATATATATATATATATATATATATATATAACACATGGGCTGAAAAGTCCCGGGCCTAACACATAGATGGCGCTAGTTTTATTGTAGTCACCTTTTTTTCAGTTAATACTAACCTTCAAAAGACAGCTGTTAAAATTTCATGATATTCTATTCATTAGTTTGTGAGTTATTGTGCTAAGAGTGACGCTACTTTTGTTATTTTCAAAACAATGGATCAAAAACAACAAAATACCGTTCAAGCGAAGCAATGGCTTGAAAAGTGTTATGGGGACTCCGCTCCATCAGAAACAACAATAAAACGTTGGTTTGCTGACTTCAAACGTGGTCGTAGAGACACCGATGATGCAGAACGCAGTGGACGTCCAAATGAGGCGGTAACACCAGAAAACATCAAAAAAATCCATAAAATCGTTTTGAATGATCGAAGAGTGAAGTTGCGTGAGTTAGCTGACATCGTAAAGATATCAAAAGAACGTGTTGGCTTTATATTGCATGAGCATTTGACTATGAGAAAGCTCTGTTCAAAGTGGGTGCCGCGTTTGCTCACTGTTGATCAAAAACAAGAACGTGTTGATGATTCTGAGCAGTGTTTGGCCATGTTTAAACGTAACAAACCGGAATTTTTGCGTCGATATGTGACAATGGATGAAACATGGATCCATCACTTCACTCCGGAATCAAAACGATCGTCATCTGAGTGGACAGCAACTGGTGAACCTCGTCCAAAGCGCCCGAAAGCACAACAATCGGCTGGAAAGGTTATGGCCTCGGTATTTTGGGATGTGCGTGGTGTAATATTCATCGACTATCTTGAGAAAGGAAATACCATCAACAGTGAATATTATATAGCGTTATTGGAGAGTTTGAAGGCCGAAATTGCAAAGAAACGACCGCATATGGCAAAGAAAAAAATTTTGTTTCATCAAGACAACGCACCGTGTCACAAGTCAATCAAAACAATGGCAAAACTACAGGAATTGAACTTCGAATTGCTCCCACATCCACCGTATTCGCCAGATTTGGCTCCCAGCGACTACTGGCTGTTCGCAGACCTGAAAAAAATGCTCGCCGGTAAGAAATTTCGCACGAATGAAGAGGTTATCGCTGAAACTGAGGCCTATTTTGAGGCAAAAGATAAATCGTTCTACAAAAGTGGTATTGAAATGTTAGAGCGGCGCTGGAATGATTGCGTTGCTCTTGATGGAGATTACGTTGATGAATAAAGCTAATTTTGAACCAAAAAAAAACCGTGTTTTCTTTGTTAGGCCCGGGACTTTTCAGCCCATGTGTTATATATATATATATATATATATATATATATATATATATATATATATATATATATATATATGGAAATAATTTTTATTTCACTAGAAAATTTTTTACGAGATAATTAAAAAAGGAGATTTTTTTTTACAGATATCTTTATTTGTGTAATTTTGAAAATAGGGATTTGTGACTATTCTAGAGTTTTAGAAAATAATCTTACCAAGAGTCATTTGCCCAAGTCGTTCCTTTAAATTAGGATCAGCAAAATATTCTATATCTGACACATCAGAAACATCAATTTCTTTAGAAAAATCATTTTCTTCAAGTGACTTTTTACAATCTGAGGTACTCATTGTATTACTTTAAGTTAATAGTTCTTATTAACATAAAAACGTAATCTGTCAGTAATAACACATCGTAACACTTACCTTAAGTCATATATCTATTTACCCTGCTGGTTTATTTTAACTACTGAACTAGAACTAGAGCAGTACATCTACCTTGATTGTTAGTAAGTTAACGTTACTAGCCTAGAACCTGAACTAACAAGTCACCCCAAGGAAGCTTTGCTTCTCTTCTGTGCTGGTGCCTTACTTTTCTGTATACTACTTCGTGTAACTACACGCAATACACTTTGTTAGTGGATTATACATGTTAGTTTAAATAAGAATCCAAATTTTCAAAACTTATTAACAAATTTAAAAATAAATTATAACTATACTAGAAAAGGAATCTACTAATCCAGTTGCTTGTGTGTTGACCGGCACATAACTTTAAATAAGTTAGATTTTTCGCAAGAGAGGTTCATTAATAGCCAAATAATATATATAAAAAAGTTTGCAGCAATCTAAGCATGGGCGGCTGAACAAAGAGGTCCGAAAGGGCCCTATTTTGGGTCTTTCAAGAATATCTTGAAAAATATGCATAATTTCTGAAAACATTACGAGGCTGGTTTGAAAAATCCGTGCAAAAATAAAAACTACTTATGTGTTTGGGGTAAACCTTTTTTATTTTTCGACATAGTCTCCTTTTAGGCTTATACATTTCGTCCAACGATGTTCTAGTTTGTTGATCCCTTCCGAATAATAGGATTTGTCCAAGTCTGCAAAATATTCATTAGTGTCTGCAATCACCTCCTCGTTTGAATAAAATCTTTGTCCCGCCAGCCATTTCTTCAAATTGGGGAACAAATAGTAGTCCGAGGGAGCCAAGTTTGGAGAATAGGCGGGATGTGAAACGAGTTGGAATCCTATTTCCATTAATTTTGCGACCACAACTGCTGAGGTGTGTGCTGGTGCGTTGTCGTGATGGAAAAGGACTTTCTTGTGGGCCAATCGCGGGCGTTTTTCTTGCAGCTCGGTTTTCAAACGGTCCAATAACGATGAATAATATTCACCTGTAATAGTTTTGCTCTTTTCCAGATAGTCGATGAGGATTATCCCTTGCGAATCCCAAAAGACAGTCTCCATAATCTTTCCGGCCGAAGGAACGGTCTTCGCCTTTTTTGGTGCAGATTCCCCCTTGGTAACCCATTGTTTAGATTGTTGTTTGGTCTCAGGAGTATAGTAATGTATCCATGTTTCATCCACAGTAACGAAACGGCGCTTAAAGTCCTCCGGATTTTTCTGGAACAGCTGCAAACCATCCTTGCAACACTTCACACGATTTCGTTTTTGGTCAAGCGTGAGCAATCGCGGCACCCATCTTGCGGATAGCTTTCTCATGTCCAAATGTTTATGCAAAATATTATGTACCCGTTCAGTCGAGATGCCCACAGCACTAGCAATCTCATGCACCTTAACTCTTCTGTCATCCATCCCCATATCATGGATTTGATCAATGATTTCTGGAGTCGTAACCTTCACAGGCCGTCCAGAACGTTCAGCGTCACTTGTGCCCATATGGCCAGTCCGAAAATTTTGAAACCACTTATAAACTGTTCTAATCGGCGTTTTTCTTGCAGCTCGGTTTTCAAACGGTCCAATAACGATGAATAATATTCACCTGTAATAGTTTTGCTCTTTTTCAGATAGTCGATGAGGATTATCCCTTGCGAATCCCAAAAGACAGTCGCCATAACCTTTCCGGCCGAAGGAACGGTCTTCGCCTTTTTTGCCAGTCCGAAAATTTTGAAACCACTTATAAACTGTTCTAATCGAAGGTGCAGAGTCATCATAATGTTTATCAAGCTTCCCTTTAGTCTCCTGAGGCGTTTTGCCTTTCATAAAGTAATGTTTAATCACCACACGAAATTCTTTTTCGTCCATTTCTTGAAATTCACTCGACTTCCTTGATTCACACGAATGCCAAACACAAAGAAATAGACCAATATGGCTGAAACTTGGTGTGCGTTCATTCAAGAGATGCTACTAACTAAACATGACCTCGATACGCGCCGGTGGTGCCATCTCTCGGACTTTGCACGGACTATATAACCAGCCTCGTATATAGAAAAAATATTGATCATATGATTCTGCATAAAAAAGGTCTCTTGATATTTTCCTGTTAAATACATCGTTTTCGAGAAAATCATAATTTAAAACGTGCTGTTTTACTCGGATATTTCAAAGCGTACCAAGCGAAATTCTGAAATTTTCACGTACGTTGAGCCCGGAAAAGTTCCATATGTTTAACCTTTCTGATGCACTCATGAAATTCAATTTTTAAATTTAGATCAGAAAAGGCATTTGAAAGGAAAACTCTTTTAACACGGACGCTTGTATTTTTATACAGTGTGTCCCAGCGTGGTCGAATTTTATAGTAACCCGTTGATTTATACTGGTTTACAATGTACTGAATACTTCTGTACGATTTACCATCTTTCCAAATATCAATTATGATCTTTCGAACTTGAAATGAAATTTTACAATTTCTCTCGCTCATTTGTAATACTACTTTGAAAAATCACTGCAAAATTACTAGCAACAAGTGGCAGATTATAAAATATGGCCGAAAAGTATTCATTTGTTTTTAGTTTAGCGAGCAATAGATAGCTTGATAAAATGCGGCTGATTATAACGTGTTTTTTTCAATGCAGTTCTTGAGTGTATGGAGACTTTTTTGACACTAATTTTGTTTACATTTTTATAACAATGATTTAACTTCAAAATAAAATGTTCCGCAGTTGTTTTTACTATTTATCCTCGTTGGTTAAGTTTCAAATATTAATTTAAACATATTTCCTCAAAATTCCAATTAATTAGTTAAACATAACAGCAAAATAGTATAGAAAGCAGGTGGTGTATGGAGACTTTTTGGACTGACTGTATACGTGTCAGGGTCCTAATTAACTTAGCATTACATGCGTATGAATGATTATTTATTTTTGAAAACCAAACAACAAGATAAAATAATTTTTTATTATTTTATTAATTTATGATTTAGTGAAAACTACTATTAACACATGTTATCAAATATAATATTTCAATTTGGGTACACTTTAGGCAATAAATAAAATTTTTGAAAGAAAATTATACATTTTGTGTTGATGCCTTAGAAGGAGTACTGTAAGCATATTGTGTACAAACATACAAAACCACCAAACTAAATATGAAATACTCTACTATGGATACAAAAAATGCAGCATAGAAGAACTGCTTGTTGCAATATCTCCAACCTCCAGCGAAAAAGTCCGGTTTCCATTCTATGATTATATTTACAGAAGCTGAAAAGATAAAAATATTCAGTAAAAAACACTTTTCTTCACCAACCATATGCGAACTCTTTGTTTCAAATTCCAAGGAACTAAAGTATCATACACTAATTCAGGGGTCGGCAACCTTTTAACTAAGAGGTGCCAGTTTTCATCCATACAACATTTTGCGTGCCGACATAGGTACTTACTACAACTAAAATTAACAAAAATTAACTTAAAATATTGCTTTTAGAAGGTTTAATTGAAAAAAATTTTAACATTTAACAAATAATTTTATTATACTAGTCCTAGAACCTAGTGTGAACCCTGTGCTTGAAGTTCTTTAGAGAGTTTTCTTATATCCGGTTCATGTCTGGTTATTTTCAGTGTCACACATGCTTCCGAGTTGTCTGTTGTCAGCGTGCTTCGGTACGGGTTTAAAATCACTCTCATATGGGAAAAAAGATGTTCACAGATATAGGATGATCCGAAAGCTGTAAGCATGGCAAACGCTACTTTCTTAAGACAAATAAATTTCTCTGGTAAACTCATCCAACAGTTGAATATCTCGTTTGAATGGTTCTGGCAGTCGCCTTCTAATACCCTTCTTAATTCTACAAATTTCGTGTTCCATAACTCGGAGCTTTTAAATTCAATGTATTGAAGATCAAAATCATTAATGTCCATCCATGAGAAAAAAGATATGTCAAAGTAACTGCTGGAAAAATCCATTAAATCTAGTTTGATTAAAAAAACGAACATAGGACCATGTTTATCAAAATCCTGACCCCTCTCGATAAACTCCTCTTTTAAGTTAGTCATATATTTAAGAATTTCGTCTATTAGTGCACCATCGTCGACATTGGATATATAAGTTCTTAAATTTGGAAAATATTTAGATGTGTTTGTAGTAATATCGCTGATAAATAAATCTATTTTTAATTTGAATGATTTCCAGGATTCGTATAAATCCAGAACTGTTTTGCCTGAACCTTGTAACTTTAAGTTGAGTTCACTGAGATGGTTTGTAATATCAGTAAGAAACATTAACACACAGATCCAGTTCTTATCTTCTAGTTCAGGATAAGCATCCACTTGATTTTTTTCCAACAAGAACGATTTAATTTCGCCCAGACATTGCACAAATCTAGAGAGCACTTTACCACGGCTGAGCCAGCGCACATTATTGTGCAATGGTATATCTGAATATGCACTTTCTAATTCCTGCAGAAACGCCTTAAATTGTCTATGGATCAGTGAAGGACGACCGACCATGTAGTTAACTATTTTAACCCCCTTATCCATCACGGATTTTAAACTTCCAGCGGAGATTTTAGCGCGCAAACTCTCTTGGTGAATTATGCAATGAAAAAAAACTGATCGACCCATGTGTTCAATAAGAAGGGAAACAAATCCTTTATGTTTCCCAATCATAGCAGGAGCGCCATCTGTCGTTACGCAAAAAATTTTATTTAAATCAATGTTCCGCTTTTCAAAATGTTTAACAAATTCTGAAAATATATTCTCTCCTCTTGTAGTTGCCTGCAATGGGAGCAGACAAATTAGTTCTTCATACACACTGCCATCATCGAAGTATCGTGCAACGATTGCTAGACGGGTAATGTCATTAATATCGACACTTTCATCCAATGCTACACTAAATACAAAACTCCGTTTGATAGCGCCTCTCTGCTGTTTTTGGACATTTTGTGTCATTTCGGTAATTCGTTTTTCTAAAATTTAATATTAAATTTTAAGTTTTATATTATATTAGCCGGGCCCGCGGCTCCGCTCGTGTGGACTTGATTCACTACTATCGCCACTGCTTATTCCTACTGTTACCCAATGTAATAAAATATCTCCCATTATCTCTCCTTACCTCCCAATATTTCTCCTTATCTCCCATTATCTCTACATAATTTCCGTAATCTAGGCTTATCCCTGCTCATCTCCTATTATTTCTAATTATCTCCCATTATTTCACCTTATCTCCCATTTTTTCACCTTATCTCCCATTATCTAGGATTATCTCGACTTATCTAGGCTTATCTCGACTTATCTAGGCCTATCTCGACTTATATAGGGTTATCTTGACTTATCTCACAATATCTCCTATTATCTCTACATAATTTCCATTATCTAGGCTTATCTCTGCTCATCTCCCATTATTTCTCCTTATCTCCCATTATTTATACTTATCTCCAATTATCTTAACTTCTCTCCCATTATCTAGGCTTATATTGCATTATATAGAACATATGTATATATTTATAAAAACACGTAAATCGGATAAGTGGTTTTCCAGTGATAAGCGCACGAACGGACAGACAGACAGACAGAGATACGTTGCATTTTATTTATATTATAGATATAATAAAATATATATCTATAACCTGGTCAGAGAACATATGTATGAATTTAAAAAAATCACGTAAATCGGATAAGTGGTTCTCGAGGGATAAGCGCACTAACGGACAGACAGACAGACAGACAGACAGACAGAGAGACGTTGCATTTTATATATATTATAGATATAGATTATTATTATTATTATATAACCTGGCCAAACAATATATATATATATATATGAATTTAAAAAAAAACACGTAAATCGGATAAGTGGTTCTCGCGTGATAAACGCACTAATGGACAGACAGACAGACAGAGAGACATTCTATTTTATATATATTATAGATTGTAGATTATAGATATTCTCTGCTATATAATATTGTTCCATATTTAATGGTTTAGGCTGTGTATTGCAAGGAAACGCGCTAGCGGCAAACTTTTTTCCGACTTCATTCACTGTTCATTCCTTATGCTACCTATCGCAATAAAATATAGCCTATAACCTGGTCAGAGAACATATGTATGTTTTAAAAAAAGAAGTACGTAAATCGGATAAGTAGTTCTCCAGTGATAAGCTCACTAACGGACAGACAGACAGAGAGACGTTGCATTTTATATATATTATAGATAAGTACATATGTATATTACGTAAATTTTGTTTCACTGCATTAATGAAACGTACTGATTATTCAACTAATGCAATTGTTCAAAAACTGAGGTTAACTTGTTGAATACTAATTAATTAAAATTACCTTCATCACTGCCTTCGGACATTATCAATAATAAATATCTTCATTTAAGTATAAATGGACTTAGGCCACTTTTCAAAATGAACGTCTCAATTATTGAATTAACTCTGAAAACTTATGTATCCAGAATTATCGTATTTGCTCGGAATATAAGTAACCTCAAATGCTTTATTGATAAATAACCTGAAGTTGTATATGTAACCACGGGCAACCGGAAATAATTGACAAATGGACTTAGGTCACTTTCAAAATAAACGGCTCAAATATTTTGTATATTTTCACAGGCGAGTTGTATTTTTTTGAAAAAGTACGAGTGTTTCATTTTGCTCTCTATCTCATCGTATCCTTATCACGCTTACCTATTAAGCCCCAAACAACTAATGCACATCCAAGAAGTGCCAGTAGCAGTGGTTTCCTCAGAGGTGGGTAAATTAGAACTATTAGAAATGCTAGCTGAAGAAAACCTCCCACGATCAAATAAGTCGGTATCCAGTCGTTAACAGGACATAAATTCATGCATCCCAATCCGATAATCATTTTTGCTACCGGAAGAACGAAATGGGTAATTATACACATTGTGCGTAATCCTGAAAGAGAAGAAGAAAGGTAATATGTACAGGGTGTTATATTTTTATTTTATTTGTAGGGTATTTTCAGAGGTTGGTTTTGAAGGGAAGGGGACGAGGAGTATTGCTCAATACAATAAAAATATTTTTAACGCTGCCAAATCTTTAAAGATGAAAAGAACGTTCTTTTCAACGTATTTTTATTTGTTTAGTTAAATTATTGTTAATTTCGAAATGTTAATAAATTACGTTGGTTTATTTTTACATTTTTATGTTTTTTCTGTGTTTTTAGTGTTCCGTACGGAACACTTATAAGGTCAGTTCGGTGTCTGTCCATCTGTCTGCCTGTCTGCCTGTCTGTCAGACCCGATTTTCTCCGGAACTATTTGACATAGAGAGTAGAAATTTGGTACTAATATATAAGGTCACTTCGGTGTCTGTCCATTTGTCTGCCTGTCTGCCTGTCTGTCAGACCCGATTTTCTCCGGAACTATTTGACATAGAGAGTAGAAATTTGGTACTAATATAGGAATTGATGGCCTCATCAGAGCTGTGCTGTTTTGAAAGTTAAATTTTGACTTCAGAGGTTAATTTTGGAGAGAGAAATCGGGAGTGAAAAAAAAATCGAGTGTGGTGTCAAATAAAAGCTTGTAAAAACATGGGTTCAAAAATATATATCATGCAATACTTACGCTAAAGCTCTTCAAAGAAGGAAATCATTCTACATTAACCAACTATAGACCAATCAGCCTACCATTCGTAATGTACAGGGTGAGTTAACGATAGAGTAAAGTTCATTATCTCATTTGTTTCGGGAATGACGAAAAAATATTAAATACTAGTTTTCAGTTTTGTAAAAAATTGTCAGTAGCGCCATTGTTTCTGAAGGTGGAATACTCATAATTGGTACGAGCGTTTTATAGAGATGGAAAAAAAGATACATGTGAAGAAATTTGAGTTAGATGCTACAGGATGTTCAAAATAAATTTATGTATTTCGACAATTTTAAATTGAAAATTTTCAAATTTTTTACATGGCACACCCTGTATATTATTATTTTTCTGATAGATTTTACAAAGCCCTCCAACTTTTATTAAGTATGTCATATATCTATTTCTAATAGTTTTCGATTTAATTTGAATTTTTCAATTTTTACCCCCTTTTTTAATAGACTTACGCTATAACATCATAGTTACCAAGACAAAACAAAAATGTATGCACTGTCAAATTTTGACATGTCTATTAAACAAGTAAAAAGAGTTTAATTTGTTGTAGTGAGTGACGTATAAAGGTACGAGGCTGGTTTGAAAAGTCCGTGCAAAAATAAAAACTACTTATGTGTTTGGGGTAAACCTTTTTTCGATATAGTCTCCTTTTAGGCTTATACACTTCGTCCAACGATGTTCTAGTTTGTTGATCCCTTCCGAATAATAGGATTTGTCCAAGTCTGCAAAATATCCATTAGTAGCTGCAATCACCGCCTCGCTTGAATAAAATCTTTGTCCCGCCAGCCATTTCTTCAAATTGGGGAACAAATAGTAGTCCGTGGGAGCCAAGTCTGGAGAATAGGGGGAATGTGAAACGAGTTGGAATCCTATTTCCATTAATTTTGCGACCACAACTGCTTAGGTGTGTGCTGGTGCGTTGTCGTGATAGAAAAGGACTTTCTTGTGGGCCAATCGCGGGCGTTTTTCTTGCAGCTCGGTTTTCAAACGGTCCAATAACGATAAATAATATTCACCTGTAATAGTTTTACCTTTTCCAGATAGTCGATGAGGATTATCCTTTGCGAATCCCAAAAGACAGTCGCCATAACCTTTCCGGCCGAAGGAACGGTCTTCGCCTTTTTTGGTGCAGATTCCCCCTTGGTAACCCATTGTTTAGATTGTTGTTTGGTCTCAGGAGTATAGTAATGTATCCATGTTTCATCCACAGTGACGAAACGACGCTTAAAGTCCTCCGGATTCTTCTGGAACAGCTGCAAGCCATCCTTGCAACACTTCACACGATTCCGTTTTTGGTCAAACGTGAGCAATCGCGGCACCCATCTTGCGGATAGCTTTCTCATGTCCAAATGTTTATGCAAAATATTATTATGTACCCGTTCAGTCGAGATGCCCACAGCACTAGCAATCTCACGCACCTTAACTCTTCTGTCATCCATCACCATATCCTGGATTTGATCAATGATTTCTGGAGTCGTAACCTCCACAGGCCGTCCAGAACGTTCAGCGTCACTTGTGCCCATATGGCCAGTCCGAAAATTTTGAAACCACTTATAAACTGTTCGAATCGAAGGTGCAGAGTCACCATAATGTTTATCAAGCTTCTGTTTAGTCTCCTGAGGCGTTTTGCCTTTCATAAAGTAATGTTTAATCACCATACGAAATTCTTTTTCGTCCATTTGTTGAAAATCACTCGACTTCCTTGATTTGCACGAATGCCAAACACAAAGAAATAGACCAATATGGCTGAAACTTGGTGTGCGTTCATTCAAGAGATGCTACTAACTAAACATGACCTCGATACGCGCCGGTGGTGCCATCTCTCGGACTTTGCACGGACTTTTCAAACCAGCCTTGTAATAGTTATGGTCTTTTGGCAGTAAGGCTTTACGGAGCGAATGAAAATAAAATTCTTGATACACCTATACCATAACAACCCATTAATATATTATTAGTTACTCTATTTAGTACTCTAATTAAGTACTCTAATAGACGTATACCATCTAGAAAATCTTTTCAGTGCTTAATGGAACGGTTTGATGGTAGTGGTGGCGTTGAGTATACAAAACGGAAAGTAGTAAACCACAATGCTACCAAAAAGAAATGGAGATTTTACTTCTTGTTGAAGATAATCCCCAGGTCAGCACCCATCAACTAGCTGACTTATCTGACACATCCCAATCTACGGCTAATCGCACCACGAGAAAATGCAAGTATCATCCCTTTCATATGGAACTACTAAAGTTTACACAAATCTAGATCTGAAAATGAAAACATTAGGCCTATTTATGGACTTAAGTAAGGCGTTTGACCTTGTAAATCACGATCTACGGCTGGATAAGTTGATTGTGCGTATGGATTGAGGGGAAAAATTAATGAACTTCTTAGGAGTTACTTAACTGGGAGAACCCAACTCGTACATGTAAATACAGCAAAGTCGGACATATTACCGATAAATATAGGTGTACCGCAGGGATCTGTCTTAGGACCTCTGTTGTTTTTTTGCTTTTTGTGAACGATCTGCCTAATATAGATGAGCAACATAATCTCATCATGTTTGCCGATGATAATAGTTACGTTTGCTCTCACAAAAGTAAAGAAGAAGTGCTAGTGTGTGCACAAGATATTTTAAATAAATTTTTAAAATGGTTTAATGCAAATAAATTGTGTATAAATATACAAAAGACTGTGTTCATTGATTTTACTCCTCGACTAAAGCAATATCTGAAAGTTATCTATTAAAAATTCAAGGGAAAAGTATCCAACAAGTAGATGAAGTCAAATTTTTAGGAATATATTTGGAAAATAGCTTAAGTTGGGAAAGCCATGTTGATACTCTTTGCAGTTCTTTATCATCGTCGTGTTTTGCATTAGATAAACTGAAAGATTTGACCAATAGAAATGTTTTGTTGTCTTATTACTATGCACATTTCTATTCAAGAATTAAGTATGGCATAATTTTTTGGGGTTGATCTTCTTATAGCCTCAGGGTTTTTCGGCTACAAAAGAGAGCTATGAGAGCGATAGTTAACGCTGAGAGAAGTGCATCCCGTGAGCGGATTTTTAGGGATTTAAGGATTCTCACAGTACCTTGTATTTTCATGGTTGAAATTTTGTTATTTGTGAAGCAGAAACCACAAAATTTTGTTACTAACAATTATTATCACGATTATAATACAAGGTACGGTGATAACTATGCTATTCCAGAGTTGATTGAGTGGTCCGTTACTTTGTGACAGTATATTCTAACAATAAAACTACTTAATTACTTTGTTAACTGTCACTAAATATATTTGTAAAGATTTTACAATTGCATTATCGCGATTTCGTAGTACAACTACATTGTCAAACGCTTAACTAAGACTAAAACAGATTTTTGGTATTTTATGTTTATATGATGAACAGATGTGGGTCTATTATATGTTAAAAAAGTTTGAACAAAAGAGAATTTGCTACGTCTAATTGACTATTCAGTAAATTTATATTATGGTCTTTTGAATGTCTGTAAATTTCTATAGATTCTAAGAAGTTGAGTTTTGACCCTTTAGGTGCCATATGGAATATTTGTAAACAATCGATATTGGGAAAAGTATGGCCTGTCTCTAAGAAGTGTTTAGCAAAGTGTGATTTTTTCATTTTTTAGCCTATAAAAGGCATTGTGTTCTGCGAATCTTGTTTTGAAATTCCGTCCCGTTTGGCCTACGTAACAGCTATTGCACTCTTGACAATTAAGTTTATAAACTCCTGATTTATTGTATTTATTAGTTTTATCTTTGGCATTAAAAAATATATTGGATAATTTTTGAGCGGGTTTTAAAGCTATTCTTGTTTTTTTTCGGCCGTGAGAACTTGGGATATTTTATCCGAGATGGGACCAAAATATGTCAGAGGTATGAATGTTTTCTTTTGTCGGTATTCTTTTACGAGGTAAATTAAGCTGAAAGTGATTTGTTTTCGTTTACGGTTTATTAAGGTATTAATTATTTTAGGTTGGAAGCCGTTATTGAGTGCTATATTTTTGATTGTGTCCAGTTCTTTTTTTAAATTATTTTTACTAAGAGGGATATTGAAGGCTCTATGGATCATAGATCTATAGGCTGCCAGTTTATGGGAGTTAGGGTGTATTGAGTCAGCTGGGATGGTGACATCTGAAAAGGTTGGTTTGCGGAAGATATCGTCTATTTCTCTTTTTCAAAATTGTAATATCTAAGAAATTTATTTTATTATCGGTTTCCTTTTCAAGTGTGAATTTTATGTTGGGGTGTAAATTATTTAGCTGATTTAAAGTGGAATTTAGTTCAGTATTATTTCCAAGGAAACATACTAAGATGTCGTCCACATATCTAAACCAAAAGAGAATATTTTTCGCGTGTTGAGTTTTTAGAAAACTGTTTTCCAATTCTGACATAAAGATTTCGGCTAGCAAAGGACTAAGTGGAGACCCCATGGCAAGTCCATCTCTTTGTTTGAAAAATTGATTATTGAACTGAAAATAATTTCCGGATATACAAAATTCGAACAGTTTCAATATATCTTGTTGTATTATTATATTGACGTTGTTTTTTTGTAACATAGTTTTTATAATTTCTAAACAATCTTTATTTGGGATATTGGAGAACATATTTGTTACATCGAATGAAACTAGAAGGGCGTTATTTGGGATGGAGATATTTTTAAGTTTATTTGTAAGGTCTATAGAGTTTTTTGTGTTGTATTTTGGATTGAATTGTGTAATTTCTTTGAAGATGGTGTTGAGATGTGTTGCCAGATTTTTTTAGGGGGGTGTTGCTGTACGATACTACTGGTCTTATTGGCGAATTTTCTTTATGTATTTTTATCAGGCCATAAAGTTTTGGTGATGTAGGATTTTGGTTTATTATTTTAAACTTTTCTCTTTCATCCACAATGCTCAGGGTTTCATTTAGCAGGGTCTTGAGTTGTTTTTGAATTTTATCCGTTGGATCTTTTTCTAGTATTACTGGATTTTTCTTTTTCCAAAAAATCATTTACTTTTTGAATGTAATGGTTTTTATCAAGAGCTATGATGGAGTTGCCTTTGTCTGCTTTTGTTATTGGTAAGTTATTCTCTTTTATTTTAGACTGAATGGACGCTATCGTTAATTGTTCTTGGTTACTGCAAGTAGTGTTTTTTGTGTTTATCATTATATGTTTTATTTTTTCTTTTTTAATATTTGGGTCACCTATGTTTTTTGTGGCTGATTCAATTTCGGATATTAGGGTTTCGGTAGTATTTTTTATATTAAAGTTAGGGTTATATTTTGGTCCTTTTTCAAGCAGTTTTTTCTCACTTTCTGTGAAATTTGTATTAGAGATATTGATAAATCTATTATAGAAGGTTTTTTGTTGAGTATTATCTGAAGTTTCGGTATATTTTTTATTCTCTATTAGTTTTTTAAGTTTTTTTGATTGAGTTAAATAAATTTTGTGAATAATTTGGCTAATTTTTAATCTAGTATTATCATCAAAGATATCAAATTCTATTGGGTGGAGTTTATAAGCTAATTCAGAGTGCAATACCTTGATATAGAGTAAGAGGTTGTCCCTGTTGCGGAACCATTTCTTAGCTTCTTCCTTCAGCCATGTGATCTTGCAGGAATGGATAGCTTTCCGGGCCGAGGTTGATGATGAGTTGCATTTTACGTGTGTGTATTTTGGGAAGACGTTATTTCTTAGACATTCTTGGTTGAACCATGCGTTTTGAACTGATATACGGTGTTTGAGTCTTAATTTAAAGTAGAGTTTGGACTGGTCTGCAGTATTTGCTTCTTTTAAAGAGTTGATTGAGTGGTCCGCTACTTTGTGACAGTACATTTTAACAATAAAACTACTTAATTACTTTGTTAACTGTCACTAAATATATTTGTAAAGATTTTACAATTGCGTTATCGCGATTTCGTAGTACAACTACATTGTCAAACGCTTAACTAAGACTAAAACAGATTTTTGGTATTTTATGTTTATATGATGAACAGATGTGGGTCTATTATATGTTAAAAAAGTTTGAACAAAAGAGAATTTGCTACGTCTAATTGACTATTCAGTAAATTTATATTATGGTCCTTTGAATGTCTGTAAATTTCTATAGATTCTAAGAAATTGAGTTTGTAAAATCTTTACAAATATATTTAGTGACAGTTAACAAAGTAATTAAGTAGTTTTATTGTAGGCTATTCCAGTCCACAGTTTGTCCACAACGGAAAACAATCCCCGTTATATTGGCATTCACCTATTTAATAAATTGCCCCCCGTTTTTCGAAATATTGATAATATAAAATTGTATAAAAGAACGCTAATTGACTTTTTTTTTGGAAAAATGTTACTATAGTATAAACGATTTTATAACAGATAGAGGCTACTAATGTTAAGATGATAATTTTTGTTTGCTTTATTACGTTTATGTAAATTCATTTGTAATACTTCTTCTCACTCATTTAAAATAGTGCCTGACATGTCCTATGCTATTGTGTATGGTCTCCTGTATTAATAAAGTTTATTTATTTATTTACTACACCAAGAACTTCAAGATCATGATTTTGAACGACTAGTAAACTTTTGTACCACCATGAATGGAGCAATAGAGGCCGATCCAAATTTTTTATAATAATGTTTTCTGATGAAGCTACTTTTCGCAGTAATGGAGCAGTTAACAGCCATAACATGCATTATTACTCAATAGATAATCCATTTTGGGTCCGGGGCCAAAACCATTGGTCGTTTAATGTATTATTGGTCCATATTTTTTAGATATCTAAATTTTTTACAAAACGAATTACCCCAGCTTCTTGAAGAAGTTGATAACTTTGACAGGGAACAAATGTGGATTCAACAAGACGGAGCTCCTGCTCATTATTATTATTAAATCGCGAAGTTCGGGAATTTTTAAACGATCGTTACCCACAGAAATGGATCGGTAGGGATGGATTCATCAATGGCCCCCTCGATCATGTGACTTAACACCTTTAGACTTCTTTTGTAGGGGTACATTAAAGATCGTGTTTATGTGAATCCCCCTACAACACCACTAGATATCTAAAATGGGATACGGGATGCGTGCAGGACAATAACGCCTTTTATGCTAAGGAAAGTAAAGGAAAATATAGTAAAACGACTAAACATGTGTTGGGGGGGCATGGGCATATTTTTGAACATTTATTACATCATAATAATTAATCATTAGATAAGTTAAACTATATTAAAAAATTATTAACTATTATTAACTATATGTTTTCACAATAGCGTAAGTGTATTAAAAACAAGGGTAAAAATTGAAAGATTCAAAATAAATCGAAAACTATTAGAAATAAGTATATGACATACTTAATAAAAGTTGGAGGGTAAAATCTATCAGAAAAAATAATAATATACAGGGGGTGCCATTTAAAAAATTTAAGATCTTTCAATTTAAAAGTGTCGAAATGTATAAATTTATTTTGAACATCCTGTAGCATCTAACTCAAATTTCTTTATATATATCTTTTTTTTCATCTTTATAGAATGCTCGTACCAATTATGAGTATTCCACCTTCAGAAACAATGGTGCTACTGGCAATTTTTTATAAAACTGAAAACTATTTTTTTTTAAAAAAATTGAAATATTAGAAAAACTACTACGTTTAGGTATATAACATTATTAATAAAAAAGTTATAAAATTTTACGCAGAATTTAAAAACAAATTATACAATAAGATGTTCCATTAAAAAAAAAACATATGTTATATCGGCCACACTCTTTTGAAGTACCCTGTATACTTAAAAATAATTTTAAACTTTAAATAATTTTAAAAAAGTGTACCTTAACATTCCCTAAAACTATTGTATTTAACATTTTTTCGTCATTCCCGAAACAAATGAGATAATGAACTTTACTCTATCGTTGAGTCACCCTGTACAAGTGGTTTATGAAAATAATAACTGCGAGATCCACAAAGAAATTAGACGCTTACCAACCTAGTGAACAAGCCGGATTTAGAAAAGGCTTTAATACACTGGACCACCTTCGTAATAGAAAAAGTTAAACGAAAAGATTTGGGCGGCCTTTATGGATTACGCAAAAGCGTTTGACTCCCTTGAAATATGGGCAACATTAAATAGTCTAAGTAACTGTAGAACTGACAGCAGATACTCGCAGATTATTCAAAATATATATAAAAAGGTAACATTTCAGGTAGTATTGAAAGGAAACATCAACAAGATACTAAGTTGGGAATGTGGAATCTTTGGCACAATGATACTACTCAGTATATATCACCACTACACCAAACACTTTATTTCTGCACTCGACGCGCGTTTCGCTAACCATGTTAGCTTCATCAGGAGCGATGATTGACTAGTCATAGTCATAGTATACTGAGTAGTATCAACAAGATAGAAATGAAAAGAGGGGTGCGTCAAAGAGACGGGACACCATCTCGCCGAAATTGTTTACGTTGGTGCTAGAAGATCTTTTCAAACAACTTCCATGGACAAGTAAGGGTATACATATAGGAGGAGAGCAAATCAGTCATTTGCTATTCGCGGATGATACTGTGCTTATATCTAACAACAAAGAAGAATTGGAAGAAATGCTGAATGAACTTAACAACCAGTCCAAAGAGATTGGTCTGAATATAAACATCGCCAAAACCATGTTCCTGGTACCAGGTGTACAAATATGAAATGCGGATTTCAGACAACAGATGGTGCACCAATGCAGTGTGTGCTATAAAGATTTGACACTGTGACATTTTGTTGTGTCATCAATAAATGTGAGACGCGCACGAGTGCTAAATTGGAAAAGTGTGTGCATAGTATTGTGTTGTTGTGTTCAATATGTTGAAATTTATACAGAACAAAGAGCATTCGTGGACAGCATTACTTTTTTGTTTTCATTTGAAGAAAACTGCTGTTGAATCATACCGATTACTTCGAGAAGCGTATGGTGAACATGCTCCATCGCAAGATACGTGTGAACGATGGTTTCGGCGTTTCAAAAGTGGTGACTTCGATGTTGCAGACAAGAAAGTGGAAAACCGCCAAAAAAATACGAAGATGTGGAATTGCAAGCATTGTTGGATGAGCAATTGGACGTTAGTCAACAAACTGTTTCCAATCGGCTACTAGAGATGGGAAAGATTCAGAAGACCGGTAGATGGGTAGATACATATAAGGAAGAGACATATATGACTGTTGAAGGTAATCGAACGAACCAGGAAACAACCCAGAGACCAAGATTTAGATATGCACAGTAGTGTTGGGGTATTTGTTAACATTGTAAAATGCCTGCCGCATTAAAAAATCTCTAATTTTTCCTTGATGTTGGTGGTCTGGAAGATTTCATATTGAGTACCTTGTTGTAGAACTGAATACAATAGTAGTTGCTAACAGATTTTCTTATTCTGCAAAAATAAGTTCTATAGTAGTTATGTTGATGTATATTATAGTTGTGCAATAATATATGTGTAATAAAGTTTGGTTGTATCGATGACCACAAAGTAAACACAAGAAGTTACGATATTGACGTCAATAAAAATGGAAGAGGGGGAGAAGGGAGGTGAGAGAGAGAGAGATTTTTCTCGTGCTAGGCAGTATTGTATCAGAAGCATAAAGAAAAGCCTAAACATAGAATGTTTTATAGAAATATTAATTAGGTACAGCTGTCGAAAAAATTAATATTTACTTTTTAAAATCAATGCAATTCCACTAACTGTAGTGTAAAGATAATATGTACCACATCGGGGCAAGATGTTACTTCCAGCGACCTTCAAGAAGCCACAAATGTCACCAGTGGTAGACAGAAATATCACAAAAAGATATCAAGATATATGGTAAACTTTGTATATGTGTGCAAGAGTGCAAGATGTATTTAAAGCTAACGAGAGTTGGGATAAAAATTGCGCAAGCACAATTATGCAGATATTCATAAAAATATATATTAATGGAAATAAAAACAAATCCGGCAAGTCTCAAGAACAATTCAGGAGGAAGGACCTGTCACTCGTATTCAGTCTATAGATAATAACACATCATTTCACGCAAGAAAAATGGATAATCATTAACAAATTACGTATTACTCACTGCACACTTTTTAAAGATAAATAATTATTTAAGTTAAAACAACGTTGGGGATGGGACGAGTTGAACAACAGGCAAATGGAAAAACACAAAAAAACCCGTGTGGCTTTTGCTCGCTCGGTACAAAAGAAAGTCGTTTTTGCATTGTATAGTGACAGGGGATGAAAAGTGGATTTATTTTCCCAAGTGAGAATCCCATGGGTAGACCCAGGCGCACCATCCACATTGACCGCAAGACCGAATCGCTTTGGCAGAAAGACGATGCTCTGTGTTTAGTGGGACCGGAGGGGCGTGGTCTATTAAGAGCTGTTAAAACCTGGGAAAACGGTTAATACTAAACGTTATCAACAACAATTGACCGATTTGAACCGTTCGCTGCTTGAAAAAAGGCCAGAATACCGAAAGAGGCAACATAAAGTCATTTTTCTTCTTGACAGTGTTCCATCACATACGGCAAAACCAGTTCGTGACATGTTGTAAGTACTCAGCTGGGAAGTTCTACTACCCCATGCGTCTTACTCACCAGACTTGGCTCCTTCCGATTACCACTTATTTGCATCGATGGGTCACGCACTTGCTGAGCAGCGCTTTGGTTTGTACGAAGGTGTGAAAAAAATGGCTCGATGAATGGTTCGCAGCAAAACGGGAAGATTTTTTATTGGCGTGGTATTCACAAATTGCCCGAAAGATGGGAAAAATGTATAACAAGCGATGGAGCAAAAAAAAAAATCCGCATTTCATGCTGGTACACCTGGTATATCATTCTGATTTTCATATTTTATTGATAAACAATTTATGTGTAATACAGGAATTTTATTACTTACCTTGTGTATGATGGGGAACAGGATTGGGTACTTGATAGGCTAAAATCAAAATTAAATAATAGTAATAATAATGATAATGATAAATGTCAGACATTACGTGTAAGGCATGCAGCAGGGAAGCAGAATCACTTATGCATTTACTTTCAGCTTACTCAGCTCACTCCGTGTCATCATTTTGTCCATCGCCATAATACAGCGTCGTTTTTTTCGGAATAGATAAGTCAGATGTGGGAAACTTTTACATGAATTGAGCCATTTTGACCACAAGGCGCTTAGAAACCAACAAATCTGATATAGTACTTCTCGATAAAACAACAAAAACGACTTTATTTTTGCTCCTTACGTGCGTTTCGCTGACCATTTTATCTTCATCAGGAGAAATTATAGACCTTCAACCATCGCTCCTTAAGAAGCTAACACGGTTAGCGGAACGTACGTCGAGTGCAAAAATAAGGTGTTTGGTGTAGTAATGATATATACTGAGTAGTGCCATTGTGCCAAAGATTCCAAATTCCCAATATAAACAAAGAGTAAGAAAGAAACGTTTCAAGTACAATGATTTTTAATACTAACTTTACGCTCCATTTCCACTACGTTCGGTCACAGTGGTAGTTCTAGGCATGAAAGTTTTAGGATGGAATTAAAAATACATTCCTAGAACACCTAATGCAGATACCACTTTGCTCTATATACGCTGATCCACTTACCATGAAGATGTAGAAAGCGGTTATCCTTGGTTCCCTCAAATGGAATTTTTGCAGTTTAGCGGAATTTTTCATTTTTTGATTAAAACAAGTTTTTCTACCATTTTCAAGGTCGGTAATTACAAAAAAAAAGTTAAATTTTGCAGAATCCATCACAAAATTGTTCAACAAACATACATGGAAAAATAAACCTCACACATTGAGAAAAATCGCTAATTTTCAACAAAACCTTTATTCACGTCACATGTCACGACCTCTAGAAACATAAAACTAATACTTTACGTGAGCCTGAACTAACCTGAACTAACCTGAACTAACCTGTTTTATTTCCAAGTGGGATCTTGCGAAGAATGTACCAAACCGATACGACACCCTATAAACAGGGGTGCTCAAACGGTCGATCGCGATCGACAAGTCGATCGCGAGTGCTCTTTGAGTCGATCTCGAGAAAACAATTCCGATATAGAACTATTCACAGATTTTTTAGGTAACTAAAACAAAATGTAATGAATAAATTACTAAAATTTATTCGATCCACAATTAGGCCAGAATAACCCCCTCATCACTTTCTTTTATCGTAATAACCCCCCTGCTAGCGGTAAAAGGCGGCTTTATCAAATGAACGCGCGGTACTTGTCAAAGAAAAGCCGCGTTTTTGATTCCCGCCGATTTTTCTAGAAACTTCGGGCGGCGTGTTTGACGGGAACATTCGAGACTTCGTTCGCGCCTGCAGGAATAGGAGTGAGTCTGAGTTGTAACTTGAAGGCGATACATCGATACAAAGTTTATTAATAAATAGTCCAAAATGAGTGCGGCGAAGAAAAGTAAAACTTATCATATTAATAACGATTGGGAGGAAGAATTTTTCTTTTGTATGGTAAAGGATAAGTGCATTTGTCTCATTTGCCGTGCGTCAGTTGCAATACCTAAGCGTGGGAACTTAGAGAGGCATCATAAAACGGTTCATAAAAACTTTGAAAAGGATTTTCCGTCACAGAGTGAATTAAGAAAACGAAAAGTACGTGATTTGATAACTTATTTGAAAAAAGAACAAACCATGTTCACAAGACTAGCCAAACAATCAAAAGCTGCAACGATCGCGTCATTTAAAATATCTCATATATTGGCGAAACACAAGAAACCATTTGATGATGGATTGGTTGTGAAGGAAGCATTTATTGAAGCGGGTGAGACTTTATTTGGAGATTTTAAAAATAAAACAGATATTATGTCTGCTATTAGAGAACTTCAGTTATCTCGTCCGACTGTCACAAGGCGTGTTGAAGTCGAGTCAGGACATGGTAGATAAACTAAAACATGATATCATGGAATGTACATACTTTTCTTTACAGTTCGAAGAATCCACCGATATGACAGACACTGCCCAGCTGTGTATTTTTATTCGAATGGTATTCAATGACATGTCGGCTAAGGAAGAGTTTTTGACACTGATTCCTCTGAAAGGAAAGACCCGTGGCGAAGATATATATGACGTCTTCTTCAATTTTGTAACAAACTACAAGCTACCAATATATAAACTAGTGTGCATTACAACCGATGGAGCACCAGCAATGACTGGAAACAAAAACGGTTTTGTGGCATTGTGTCGAGCTAATGATGATTTCCCTTTCATTTTTCTCCTTCCATTGCATTATACATCAACAAGTTTTGTGTTCAAAAGTTCTAAACATGGAGGAGATTATGGGCATTGCAATAAAAATTGTGAATTCTATCCGTGCACGTAGCTTGCAACGACGACTCTTTAAATTGCAGTTGGAACATAGTGAGTCAGCTGAACACACTGATTTAGTTCTTCACACGGACGTCAGGTGGTTGAGTCGCGGAAAATTCCTAGAAAGGTTTCAAGAATTATTGCCCGAAATAACAGCTTTTCTGGACGAAAGAGGTGATGACACTCAGATGCTGAAAAACGGAAAATGGCTGACTGATTTAGCATTTTTGACAGACATCACAATGCATTTAAACACCATTAATTTGGAGCTTCAAGGTAAAGGAAAAAAAAACTATTATTGAGATGATTAGCGCAATAAACGCATTCAAAAGTAAATTGCAACTTATGATAGATGAACTGAAAAGAAAGGATCTGAAAAATTTTCCATCTTTGAAAGCAAGGATTCCTCAGTTGAATTATGATATTTATGAGGCAGAATTATCAAATATTTTGGGCCAATTCGAAATACGTTTTTATGATTTCAGTAAATTGGCAAATATCGCATCATTTATGAGTTATCCTTTTTCGTGTAAAAACATTGAGGAATTAGCTACTGAAATAGCAAGTCAGTTTAACATGGACTCATGTTCTGTTGAAAATGAGTTAGTGCAGATTATATCAGATATACATCTCAAAGCCACAGCATCTGATACAAAATTCTGGTGTTTTATATCTGAAGATAAATAACCGAATCTAAGGCAAATCGCCCTTCAACTGACGGCAATGTTTGGGTCAACTTACTTGTGCGAGTCTGCGTTTTCTGAAATGAAGATAATTAAGTCAAAATATCGCAATCGACTAACTGACGAACATATGTCATCATGCTTGCGATTAGCACTCGGTAATTACGTACCATCTTATGAAAAGTATGCTGAGGACATGCAGTGCCACGCTTCAACATCCAAAGTCCAAGTCCAGACACTAGAACTCGTTTGTTTTGTAAGAACCAATAAACTCGCAATTTTGAATAATTATGAGTTTTTTCATTGACATTTTAGAGCAGACCTACACTTACCTTGACTAAAAAAATGCATATTGTGCGGAAAACTAATATCTATGCCACGATACACCCTACCTAGACGACAATCCTGCATCACACTTACTTGCAGCCTCTCAGAGTCGATCGATCGTAGTCTAACAATATGGAGGTAGATCGCCAGTAGTTCAAGTTTGAGCACCCCTGCCCTATAACCACACGTTTTTCGTTTTTGCTTTCGAACTAACACGATATTATTACAATACCAACTTCTTCCATCAATCGTTTCCGAATTTTTGCACAATTTTAGGAAAGCACCACACTTCTTACGGCAGGAACCAAACCCAAACAACTAATTGCTCGTGAAGTTTGTCCTTATCTCCACACAATTTGGCTATATCGGCAAAATTAAGTTCCATAACTAAAAACATATGAAAAAACCAATTTCCGCGCAAAAGCAATTATTTTTTGTAAACATCGACCTTGAAAATGTTAGAAAAATTTGTTTTCGTCACAAAATAAAAAATTCCGGTAAACTGCAAAATACCACTTAAATTGCTCGGACTGATGAGTTTAGTCGCCGAACACTAGCCAAAAATTTGAATTTTTTGAATTGGAACCAGAATTAATTCAATAAAATCAAAATTTTAAAAGTCATAAGTTCGATAACACAGGGGAACAGCTGTTTTGGTGTCGAGGTTTTTTGAGCTGATTCTATATCAATTTGATGTCCTGAATTCAAATAACGTATTCATTTGTACCTAGGAGCTCAAATTTTTAAGATATACAATTTTAGAGAAATATAAGTTACATTATTGTAACTCAAATCCGTAAGTGTAGTAAACAAAAGTAGATACGATTATTTTAGTTATACAAAATACAATATTATGTCGTACTTACAAACAAAAAAAAAAACATTGAAGAAATGAAATAGTCACTCAACACTTGGAAAGCTTCTTTTCCGCGACATTCTTGAATGTTTTTTTAAACAGTCCCTTTTTAAACTCCAGCAGTAATCTGCCATCATGTGCATGTCCCATCTTCCTTGGTAGCGGTCCTCCATAACTTTAATATCTTGGTGAAATCTTTCACCTTGTTCCTCACTCATATCTCCTAAATTTTCTGGAAAACGGCCTAAGTGGCTGTGTAAATAGTGTATTTTAATACTCATATTGCACCCTAAGGATTTGAAACTATTAAGCATCTTGTTAACCTTTTCAACATAGTTTTGAGCTTTATGTTTGCCTAGAAAATTTTCTACAACTGCAACAAATGATGTCCAAGCTTCTCGTTCAACTTGATTCATTGAATTTATGAAGGCAGGATCCTTAATTAATTGTCTTATTTGTGGGCCGTCAAATATCCCTGCTTTGAGTTTTTCTGTGCTCAACTGATGCATTTTTACCCCTATATATGCAAAACAAGACCCATTCTTATCAAGAGCCTTTACAAATTGCTTCATTAAGCCCAACTTTATATGTAACGGAGGAAGTATGATTTTTTCTCTTTCAACCAAAGCGTCGTTAATGACATTCTTTTCCCCAACGTCCATGTTTTTTCTCTGAGGCCAATCTTTTCTAACCCAGTGGTGTGTTTTGTCCCTACTATCCCAGAGGCACAAGAAACACGGATATTTCGTGTAACCACTTTGCTGCCCAAGAAGAAAGTTTACCATTTTTAAGTCTACACAAATCATCCATTGATGTTCGTAATACTTTATCTTCTGCAAGACCAAAGCTATGGTATTATATTCTTCTTTCAGTTTCGTTGAGTGAGCTAGTAGTATTGAACCATATTTATTCCCATTATGTAGAAGGACACATTTTAAACTTCGCTTTGAACTGTCAATAAATAGGCGCCAATCATCTGGAATATATTCAGAAAGTCCCATTTCTTTCATGAGTCCCCTAATTTCGTGACAAAATACAAGATTGTCTTCTTGAGAAAAGAATGGTAGCAGATCTTTTTCTCTTGTACGGTAAAAGGTAATTTTGGTTCCTTGTTCCAGTAAATTTTTGTCGTTCAACCTAGAAGCCAGTACTTCAGAAGCTTTTTTCGATAAATTGAGATCCCTGGTGAGATCATTTAATTCATTTTGATTGAAGCGTTGAGGAACTGATGACGTCCCCTCATAGTCACTGTTAGTTTCATTAGCATCAGAACTTTTATTAGTATCAGAAGAGCGATCAGAGGGAAAATATTCGTCATCAGAGATATGTGGTAGCTGATGAAATGTTGGAATCGGTATTTCATCTGAGTGCGGGATAGGGCGTATTGCCGAGTCTAAATTGGGATAAGTCCACTTACTGCGGTTATTTCGATTGATTCCATTAGTATTTACTAAACAGAAATAACAATCATTGAAGTGGTTTTTTGGTTCTCTCCAAACCATTGGTACGCCGAATTTTAGACATTTTCTTTTCCCGGTAGTCCACTGCCGTAAATGCTCTGTACAAGTTTTACATACGAGATGCGGGGCCCACGTTTTGTCCTGATCACCAAGCTTAACTCCAAAGTATCCAAGATGCGCTCGCTTTACAAAGTCAGTAATAGTTTGTCTGTTTTGTTGAAACATGTATTCTCCGCATATATAGCAAAACACATCAGGTTGATTTACACAACTTCTTCTTGAACTGGAACCTGAACTCATTTTAATTCTGTTCAATAACACAAAAACACTCTTTTCTTAACATAAAATAACACGCCGAATTCGATCTACTCTCATTAGTAAGAACGCACAAACTGACGAGACTTACCCGAGTTAGGTGATTAAAAGGGTCAGTTCAGGTACCTGATAGGCAATGGTTCCACTATTTATAGATTTACCTGGAATTTACTCCATTACACACTGACAATAAAACCATTGTACCTACATTAATGAATATATAATAATTTTAGAACTCTCATAAATGAATATACTGAATAAAAACCACATTGGTAGATAAGTTGATGTATCTAAAAAAGTAGAGCTGATAGAGAAAAACGGATTCCATGTATAGATTTAGCGTCCCAAATATAGTTAAAATCAGCTCTAAAATCCCAGGCACCAAAACAAAAATATTTTTTTGTTGCCCTGTGTAATTCTTCGGCTAGAAAAAGATGACAGAATTGTCAGATGAGCACGAAAATCAATTTAGGGCTATAACTCCGTCACAAGTTATTCATTCGCTATTTTAAAACATTCGTTACACAAACAGCAATAGTTTCTTTTACAAGCGTTTAAAATTAAACATAAATAACCATTATACCTTAATCATGTCCAATAGTTTATACTTGCTTACCATCTAGAGAATAGTCTTGCCAAGCAGCATCAACTTCTTCTTCAAATTTTAAAACACTCTGTGGGATTTTCTCGACTTTTTTTTTCCGATGCTGTGATAGCATAATTTATTCGATTTAGTATAACAAAATTTAAAAATACCTTTTTTAATTAAACACCTTTAGCCACACATTTTGATATTTTTTGGGATATTTACTTATTAAACTAAGTGTCAGTCATTATGTCTCTGTAGAAACAAAAAATATACCAGGTATACAAGTATGAAATGCGGATTTTTTTTTATAAAAAAACATGTTAAACTCGGAAGAATGATAAAAAGTGCTTTACTCAAAGTATGCTCCATCGCTTGTTATACATTTTTCCCATCTTTCGGGCAATTTGTGAATACCACGCCAGTAAAAATCTTCCCCTTTTGCTGCGAACCATTCATCGAGCCATTTTTTTCATATCTTCGTACGAACCAAAGCGCTGCTCAGCAAGCGCGTGACCCATCGATGCAAACAAGTGGTAATCGGAAGGAGACAAGTCTGGTGAGTAAGCCACATCGGGCAGAACTTCCCAGCTGAGTGCTTCCAACGTGTCGCGAACTGGTTTTGCCGTATATGATAGAGCATTGTCACGAAGAAAAATGACTTTGTGTTGCCTCTTTTCGGTATTCTGTCCTTTTTTCAAGCAGCGAACGGTTCAAATCGCTCAATTGTTGTTGGTAACGTTTAGTATTAACCGTTTCCCCAGGATTTAACAGCTCTCCACCAAAACACAGAGCATCGTTTTTCTGCCAAAGTGATTCGGTCTTGTGGTCGATGTGGATGGTGCGCCTGGGTCTACCCATGATTTTTTTGCGCTTGGGATTCTCAAAATAATCCCCTGTAACTATACGATGCAAAAACGACATCCATTTGTACCGAGCGAGCAAAATGTCATACCTGTTTTTGCCCTTTTCTATTTGCCTGTCGTTCAACTCATGTGGTACCCATCTACCGGTCTTCTGAATCTTTCCCATCTCTCGTAGCCGATTGGAAACAGCTTGTTGACTAACGTTCAATTGCTTGGCAAGTTCTTTTTGTGTTTGAGAATCATCTTCGTTCAACAATGCTTGCAATTCCACATCGTCGTATTTTTATGGCGCTTTTCCACGTTCCTTGTCTGCAACATAGAAGTCACCACTTTTGAAATGCCGAAACCATCGTTCACACGTATCTTGCGATGGAGTATGTTCACCATAAGCTTCTCGAAGTAATCGGTATGATTCAACAGCAGTTTTCTTCAAATGAAAACAAACAAATTTATGCTGTCGGCGAATGCTCTTTGTTCGGTATAAATTTCGACATATTGAATACAACAACACAACACTATGCAGACACTTTTCAAATTTATCACTCGTGCGCGTCTGACACTTGTTGATGACAGAACAAAATGGCGCAGTGGCAAATCTTTATAGCACAAACTTCATTGCTGCACCATCTGTTGTCTGAAATCCGCATTTCATACTTGTACACCTGGTATAGCGCAGTAAAAGAAAGGTCAAAATAATAATGAGATAGGCATAGTTTAGATACAGCAATATTATGATTGTATCCTCTCTGGGGTATCACCAGGAGTATTGTCCTAAGTTTTAGATCTCGAAAAACTTGTGCTCTTATATGAGGCGTTGCGGATAGTAAGGGCGAACTCAACAAAATGAAGTTTCGAAAAAAAATTGAATTTATAGAAAAATCTAAATGGCGAACTCAACAAAATATTGGCAAAATTAGGTTTTTATTGCAAGGAGGTCCAATTTTGCGGGCAACAACGTGCCTTTTGTTATTTCTTGAAATGTAAGCACTTCCTGAATTTCGTTTCAACTTACACTCGTTTTTGTGCCAATCATTCATCTTAGCAGGTCTCTTTCGCGAATAACCCGACACAGCACTACCATCTAAATGTTGTACACTTACTTCACTACTAGAAGGTCCAGATTGCGCCATACTTTTCTTAAAAAAAGATGCAACAAAACCAAACAAAACATAAACGTATTAACTTTAAAATTAACTTGAACTAACACGCAGAAAGCGTAAAATTTCAAGTAAACCTCATTTAGTGACGCAATACCGGCGGTTGCTCCGCGCGAAATTGTTGAGTTCGCCCTTACTACCCGCCCGGCTATCGCCTGTTCGAAATTTTTCATTTATGTGATACTGAAATTTGAAGGCGAAGCAAGGGCGAACTCAACAATTAGACCGGTATGTGATGTAGGAAAAGTACTATAAAATAGAATTATATAAAAAAAAAAATTTGACCCAATGTTGAGTTCGCTCTTACTATCCGCAACGCCTCATATATGTAAACAATTTAAGTTATTAAAATGCATTTTTTGAGCTTAAAACGTGAATAACTCAGGTTATATAAGATCGATCGGATCGAGACGAAAAAAAACCAAACTCTTTGTAATGAAATTTCCAACAAAGTTGGTTTTAAGTCACTCAAGTGCGTATATAATCTACAAAGTTGAAAAAACCTGCAAAAAACTGTTTTTAATGTTTCGTACTGAACACTTATAAGATGATTTCGGTGTCTGTCCGTCTATCTGTCCGTTTGTCACACCCGATTTTTTTCGAAACTATTCGTCATAGAAAATTGAAATTTGGTAATAATATAGGAATTGATGGCCTCTTCAGAGCCATGTAGTTTTGAAAGTTAAATTTTGACTTAAGGGCTGAGTTTGGGGGGGTGAAATCGGAAGTGAAAACAAATTTTTTTACTAGATCATCGAGTGTGATGTCAAATGAAAGCTTGTGAAAACACGAGTAAAATATATATATATATATATATATATATATATATATATATATATATATATATATATATATATATATAATGTAATACTTGCGCGCACTTTTCTTTGTATTATTTTTTAAAAATCGCGAAAAATCGCTGTCCGCCTTATCTCGAAAAGTACTTATCAAAAAATTTTGAAAAAATTCTGGAATATTCTCCACGGAGTGTAGATTGAACGAAAATTTTCACGAGTGCATTAGCTTTAATAATTTATCTGGTATATAAAAAAACAAAAATTTCAAGGTCATCAATTTTCGGTAAATATTGGAAACAAACTTTGTTGAAAATTCATTTGGGGTGTGTTTTGTGAAGTCACTGATGATTTTATACCTCCCTAACAAAATTTTTTATTTTAAAAGCAATCAACGTACGGAACACTAATTGCGCAAGTTCAACTTGCACTTGACCGGTTTATTTTTTTTTTATTTTATTGTACAGGTCGACTAAGTTAACCGATCGGCTTGAAGCCTTCAAAAAATATGCCTTTTGTTATAACAAAAATATCCTGGAATTTTAGTACAAAAATATTGAACCTATCAGATAGAACTAGATAAAGAAAACAGAAATATTAATGAGATAACAGAAAAAGCAGACAAAGAAATAAAATACAAAATACACTTACTGCAAGACGAAACGATAAGAGACCTATATAGACGACGATTAGATCAAAAATTAAATGAATTTAACTACGACAACCTTCAACAGATGTATGACTACATAAAAGAATGCATCAAACAGGCGGCCCTAGAAGCATTAGGTAAAGAAGACAACGAGAATAAGAAACATAAAATTAGAATCTGTGAAAAAACCAAAGAATGTATAATGGAGAAAAAAAGACTATACGAGAAATGGCTGGATATAAAATCAGAAGAAGATCTACAGAAATATAAAGAGAAAAATGCAGAAACGAGAAGGATGATAAACAAAGAAAAGAACGAGAGATAGGAAAAAGCGTGCGAACATGTAGAATAGTATATAGGAGGAACTAGAAGCACAGAGTCATGGAGAATAATTAAAGCATTAAGGATCAACAATAGAGAGAAGACGTATACAGAGTATATTCCAGAAAGCGAGTGGGAAGAATATTATAAAAAAACTGCTAACAGAAGTCAGACAAGAATTTCAAGACGAGAACACTGAAGAAGAACAGAATACAGAAAAAAGAAAGATAGAACTAAGTTATGAAGAAGTAAAGAAGACAATAAAAATACTCAAAAATAATAAATATGCAGGGCCTGGAGGTGTGGTAAACGAAATGATTAAGTACAGGTCTAATAAATTACATCGAATGCTGGGAAACATGTTCCACAGAGCGATAAATGGAGAAAAAATACCAGAGGAATTATACGCAGTAAAAGCTCTCTACGAAAACAACGCAGTGAACATGAAAATAGGACATAAAATAGGGAAGAAACTCCAAACATCGAAAGGCCTACTACAAGGATGCTCTACATTCCCAACACTATTCAAAATATACCTCGAACAAATGTTAAAAAAATGGAAGCAAATATGTAGTGGAATGAGAGTCCCAATACGAGAAGATTACTTATATACCCTATGTTTCCCAGACGACCAAGTAATCATAGCGTAAGATGAGGAAGATCTCAGTTATATGGTAAAAAAACTGAAAGAAAAATATACTAAAGCAGGATTAGCAATAAACTTTGATAAAACGGAATATCTAACAAAAGAGGGAAATGTGGAAAATCTAGAAGTCGATAATGAAACAACAATCAAAGGAACCGATAGATTTAAATATTTAGGAACCATCATGTCAAAAAACGCAACATCAGAAGAAGAGATCAAAGCTAGATAGGACAAACGCGAACATGCATAAGACAATTAAATTCGATCCTGTGGGACAAACACATTCCAAAGAGAAACAAAACACGCATATCAATAATACAAAGCATAATGACTTACGGGTCAGAAACATGGACGATCAACAAAAGAAATAAATCTAAAATTAACGCGGTAGAGATGGAGTGTTGGAGAAGATGCTGTAGAGTGACACGTATGGAGAAAATACCAAATGAAGGAATAAGAAGCAGAATGAACATCAAAGAGAACGCAATAAACACCATTGAAGAAAAACGATTAAAATGGTATGGACACATAAGACGGAGTGAAGATAATAGGTGGATAAAGAAAATAACGGAGTGGAGCCGTATAGGGAGAAAAAAAAGAGGAAGACACAGACGATCGTGGAGAGACGATGTGGACGAGGCTATGGAGGACAGGGGTCTAACAGATGGAGACTGGGACGATAGAAACGGATGGAATCAAAGGCTGAGAGAAGGAAGACAGCGTCAGCTGTAGAAAATCCTTGATATACAAATATTGAACCCAGCGGCCGCCATTTTGTGCCATTTGGTTCAAAATGGATCTTTTTTTTTCAAAATGCCAGCTTTCCAATACCATTAAAAAAAAAATCGTAACCGTCTTTTTTAGATTTGTTTATAAATTAAATAACAACAAATGCGTGTTTTCGGTTATTTTGAAAAACAAAAATGTGAACGAAAATGGATCTTTTTAATAAAAGTCTCGCGATTCTCTACCAGATGTGATAAAAAAAAATTAAATTTTTTTCAAAATGACCGAAAAAACGCGTTTGTTATTGAATTAAAACGGACAAAACATGACTAATGGGTTCGTAACGCTTGACCCTATGTTTGATGGCAAAACGTTGCTCAATATTTTTCCGATCCATATTCGTCACGCCCCTCAAAATCACAAACTTGCCATATGAAATGAAAATCAGCGGCGTTGTAGGCTTTTAAACAGCGTTGCAAATCTCATTATTTTTCTGTTTCACAACGTATTTTATATTCTTTACAACCTTTTTTCCTTATTTTTTCATCCTATCTTTCAATGACTTTATCTTTGTTACAGTTGGTAACTACAGTGCACTCACTTTTAAATTCAAGCTGCGACGAGAGGTCGGGTATTATATCATGGATTACTTTTTACCGTCAATGTTCCTGGTGGTTACATCGTGGGTTACCTTTTGGTTACAAGCAGACGCTAGCCCACCACGAGCTGTTCTGGGTAAGTTAAGCCACTAGATGGCGCTAGTGATATATGACATTACCATTGTTGTAAAATTTGACATTTGTTATTGTTAAAACAGTGGCAGCTCAGAAATTGGTCTAGTAGTTTGTTACAGTAAGCGTTAAAAAAAAAACAAACGGTAATTTCACGTAAAGGTTTTCGTTGGATGAATTTTTACGAATCGCTTTGTTCAACTTTTGGTAATGAATCACCATCAGAAAAGACTGTTTACAATTAGTTTGCAGAATTTCTTCATGGTCGTGCTTCCGTCAACGATAAATTTCGTAAAGGTCGAATAAAATCGGTTGTTGTTCCAAACAACATCAATGCTGTGCGCAACATAATTGAAGAAGACCAGCATGTGACTTACTGTGGGGTAGAGGCATCCTTGGGCATATCAAAGACTGTAGTACAGGGTGAGTTAACGATAGAGTAAAGTTTTTTTTTTTGGTTTTGTTTGTTTGGCTCGGTTCTCTGTGGACCATTAGCCAGTTACTTTCTGGGAAATCTAGTATTGACGAGCTTCAGTGCTCTACTAGATCTCCTAATTGTTCAAAAAATTTCATCTATTGTAAAGGCATTGATAAAGGAACTCCTCGGGAAACTGCTACTGGTTTTGGATATAACCTTTTCTGTCAGCCCGCCCGTCCGATTACGTAGTTAGCACAAAGAACACGGCCACACGTGTTCACCAACTGTACCAGTCACATAACCTAAACCGACGTTTTAGGAATCACTCCTCACAGCGCTTAGTAACCCTATATGATTCGCACCTCTAACAAGCAATATTGACCACCGATCCACAATCCGAAGACCCAAAACGCCTGAATTTCGCCTTCAGAAGCCCCAACCAGGTAAATGCGCCCGCGTGCTACGAACTGTCGACCGGAAGTGATAAAGTAAAGTTCATTATCTCATTTGTTTCGGGAATGACAATAGTTTTAGGGAATGTTAAGGTGCTCAGTTTAAAATTACTTCTGAGTGTACAGGATACTTCAAAAAAATGTGGCCGATATAACATATGTTTTTTTAAATGGAACATCCTATTTTCTAATTTATTTTTAAATTCTGCGTAAAATTTTATAACTTTTTTATTAATAATGTTATGTACCTTAACCTAGTAGTTTTTCTAATATTTCATTTTTTTTTTAAAAATACTAGTTTTTAGTTTTGTAGAAAATTGCCAGTAGTGCCATTGTTTCTGAAGATGGAATATTCATAAATGGTACGAGCATTCTATAGGGATGAAAAAAAAGATATATGTAAAGAAATTTGAATTAGATGCTACAGGGTGTTCAAAATAAGTTTATGCATTTCGACCTCTTTTAAATTTTTTTAAATGGCACACCCTGTATATTATTATTTTTTCTGATAGATTTTACAAAACCCTCCAACTTTTATTAAGTATGTCATATACTTATTTCTAATAGTTTTCAATTTAGTTCGAATTTTTCAATTTTTACCCTTGTTTTTAATACACTTACGCTATTGTGAAAACATAAACATAGGTATATGACATGCTTAATAAAAGTTGGAGAGTTTTGTAAAATCTATCAGAAAAAATAATAATATACAGGGTGTGCCATTTAAAAAATTTGAGATTTTTCAATTTAAGAATAGTCGAAATGCATAAATTTATTTTGAAAACCTTGTAGCATCTAACTCAAATTTCTTTACATGCATCTTTTTTTTTCATCTATATAGAATGCTCGTACCAATTATGAGTATTCCATCATCAGAAACAATGGCGCTACTGGTGATTTTTTACAAAAGTTAAAACTAGTATTTTTTAAAAAAAATGAAATATTAGAAAAACTACTAGGTTTAGGTATATAACATTATTAATAAAAAAGTTATACAATTTTACGCAGAATTTAAAAATAAATTAGAAAATAGGATGTTCCATTTAAAAAAACATATGTTATATCGGCCACACTTTTTTGAAGTACCCTGTATACTCAAAAGTAATTTTAAACTGAGCACCTTAACATTCCCTAAAACTATTGTATTTAACATTTTTTCGTCATTCCCGAAACAAATGAGATAATGAACTTTACTCTATCGTTGACTCACCCTGTACATTCGATTTTGCATGAAGCTATAAAAAAGATCCGTTCCCGATGAATTTCGCATAATTTAATAGAAACTCAAAAACGGGCTCGTGTCAATGTAACAGGAGACGAAACTTGGATATATTCGTACGAGCCGAAAACTAAACAACAATCAACTGTTTGGGTGTTCCAAGAGAACCGAATCCAACAAAAGTGGTTCGTACGTGAAGCTCTTCCAAGAAAATGATCGCTTGTTTCTTTGGGTATACTAGACATGTTGTAACCATTGCTTTAGAGGATCGAAGAACAGTTAATGCTGAATGGTGTACAACAATTTGTTTGCCAGAAGTCATCGATAAAATGAGGAAAAACAACCGAAAAGTTTGCATCATTCTTCATCATGACAACGCCAGCTCCCACACAGCACGCCAAACAACTGATTATTTGACGGAGAAAAGCTCGAATTAATGTCTTATTGCCCGTATTCACCTGATTTATTGCCTAACGACTTCTTTGGTTCCTGAATGCCAAAAAAAAATATCTAAAAAAGTTGTTGAATCCTTTCAAAACCATGTTTTTGAGGTCCAACTTCAGAGTGGAAAAAATGTTTCTAGAATTGGTTCGAACGCGTGCAAAAGGGTATAAATATTATGAAAAAGAATAAAATGGTTGGCTTTCATAATAGTGGTCGCGACTTGGTCTTCCAATACTAACCACTTATCGTGTTAGAGTCCAGATACTTGATGTTGTTAGTCTACTGGAATCTGGTGCCAATGAGGGCAAGACGGACCGGCATAGAGCTGCTAAATTTCATACAAATGATGACTTGTCGGTTGGTTGGGTTCGGTTGGATTTTCCAGTGTTCAAGCCGAGGAACTAATATGTCTAAGTCGCGTTGGTAGCGGCTGGTGTGGATTCTGATGGACTCTAAAGATAATTAGAGAGTAATGGGAGTGCCATCTGCATACATGAGTATGGAGGTCTGATCTGACTTGGGAATATCGGCGGTAGAGAAATTGAATCAGTGGAGGTAGGGGACTCCAAATCTTATTGCCTTGATTTCAGAAGTGGCCTGATCGACTCTGATTGGAAAAGTGTGGTCTGAGAGGGCGAAGAGGACCAGTTTAGTGTCTTAGTCTTTTTGTAAAGACTTAAAAGATAGCCTCGTAAAAAAAGGAAAATGGATAAGAATTGAATTCAAAATAGTTCATGATACCATAAAGAATCTTCATATGGAAAGTAACTTAAATTTTTCGTTACTTACTTTCAATTTTCGGATTTTATTAAGCAGCCTTTAAAATCTTACCAATAACTTTTTTTAACTCTTCTTTCAGGTACCTCAACCATGCTTTCATTGATAACCCTAAATGGCGGACTTACCAAAAACTTACCGAAAGTAAGTTACATCAAGGCCAGTGAAATATGGTTTTTGGGATGTTCCTTTTTCATATTTTGTTCGATGGCAGAATTTGCCTTTGTTAATGTCATCTGGAGACGGAGGTGAGAGTAAAGTAGATAATACAAAAAAAAAACATTTCCGATTAAAAATACTATTTATTAGCAAAGTTTTGTGTTTTATAAAGTAACCATTTAGAGTACCCATTAAATAAGTTCCTTTATTTTACAATTACGAGTATTATGAGGTGCGCTTGTAAAAATAATATTTGTATTTACTTGTTTATTGGATTATTTCCTGTCTGTCCATTATTGAAAAGAAAGTTTTCATCTGCTCCCTCTAATATGTTTTTGACAACAACAGTTTTCTAAAAATTGTGACAGAAAGTACCTTTCAATCTTAGTAAAGTTTTACGTAAATTGGCGCCCAATATAAGGGCCCGTCTGGAATATACTTATTTTTGAAGGAGATGTGCTCATGGTAAACATTTTTTATGACCAATGTTTACTACTATATTAATATTTAAAATATAGGTAGACATAAACAAACAATTAATAAAATTTTATGAAGCTGTAAGTTTGGTACAATAAAAAGACACTTATTAAAGATTTTAACATATTTTTGTTTATTTTTGAAACAATGTATGTTATATATGAAACTCTTACTAAAAAGGCATAATTTTCATTGCATATATATTTCTTTTTCAGGAAACAAGTTGAAGTTAAAAAACCAAGCAGCAAATATATCCTCAAAGGTGCTGTAACTCCGAGCTTAGCAAGGCGGCAACTTAGAAGAGCAGAATCATACAATAGCCTCTACAAAACTAGATCATGTACTAGTTTGAACGAAAAGCAAGACGAGAAGAAGATTAGTCAAAATAATTATTTGACTGTACATGTAAGTTATGTTATTTTTCTATACATTAAGTAGTATTAGAAAGATCACACTGCCAGATTTTTGCATTTCTTCAATTCAGAATTACTGGATTACGAATTTTCGTCCGTCTGTCGACCTGTATATTATATATCACGCGAAGCAAGAAAGCAACTATTACTTTTTCAGCAATATCATTTCAGAAAAAGAGGTGGAATTCAATTTATTTTTTATAGTTTCGGTAGAATTATGAGAATTTTTTTCGATTTTCAGATATATGGTGTTTAAGAGGTGAACTAGTAAGTAAGGTATTGATTCTAATATAATATGTTATACGTCATTTATAGAGGTTTTGGAGTCGAGAAATTTAAAAAATATGTTATTTTTTCAGAGAAAAAAATCGCTCCTCTTCTTCTTTTAAGTAGGGCTTTTTTTAATTATCTTTGGAAGGGATTTAGGTTTTCAATTTTGACTGGAAGAGAGGATTTTTTTTGCCCTCTAAGATCGTCGCTTGTTTTAACGGAAGGGGAAGAAGGTTAAACCTTTTAGAGTTCGGTGTCTCTCCGCCAGCCGATAAAACTGTTTTGGCTTTTTTCGGTGCATTTTTACCTTCGCGTTTTGTTTGCGGGGTGTAATGGTAGATCTACGTTTCGTCTACACTCACAAAACGACGCCAGAAGTTCTTTGAATTGCGCTGCAACTTTTCCAAACAGGATTTTGAAATGTTCTTCCTTGTGCGTTTTAGGTTCGGATGTCCTGAATGAGCAGCACGTATTTATCCAGTAATAAATGGTCTTGTGTATTGGTCCAGAATTCTCATGACCTTTTATCAGTTCATTTTCTATTTTGGACTTTTGTAAATAAATAAAATAACTGGTCAAGTGCAAGTTGAACTTGTGCAATTAGTGCAGTGATTCTTTTTTTTATATACTAGATAAATTTTTTCTTTTTTTTATATACTAGATAAATTAATAAAGATAATGTACTCGTGATAATTTTCATTCAATCTACACCCTGTAGAGAATATTCCAGAATTTTTTCAAAATTCCTTGATCAGTACTTTTCGAGATTAGGACGGGGCTCAGCTAATTCTCGAAATTTTTTAAAAATAATACAAAGAGAAGTGTATGCAAGTATTACATGATATATATTTGTGAACTCGTGTTTTTACAAGCTTTCATTTGACATCCCACTCGACTACCTGATAATTGTTTTTTTCACTTCCGATTTCAAAACGAACCCCTTAAATTAAAATTAAAGTACACGGTTCTGATAAGGCCATCAATTCCTATTTTAGTGCCAAATTTCAACTTTCTATGTCAAATAATTTCGGAGAAAATTCAGTGTGGCAGACAGCCAGACGGACACCGAAGTGATCTTATAAGGGTTCCGTACGGAACACTAAACATCACTCCACGATCCATTTCTACGAAACCCGATCACTTACGTTAGGTGCCAAACAACAACTGGGTGTTTGTATCTATTTGAAAAATTGTATACACCCGTTATAAGGATCACGCTTACCAACAGTCATGCCTTTTAACAAAATTTCCTATTATTTTTTAGAAATTTACCAGATCGATCACTTACGATAGGTGCTAAACCACAACTGAGCGTTGTATCTATTTGAAACTTTAAACACACCCGTTATAAGAATAAAGCTTGTCAATAGTTAGGCCGTTTAACAAAATTTGCTATTATTTCATAGAAATTTACCAGATCGATCACTTAGGATAGGTGCCAAACAACAACTGGGCGTTGCATCTATTTGAAACTTTGAACACACCTGTTACAAGAATAACGCTTACCAACAGTCAAGTCGTTTAACAAAATTTCTTATTATTTCGTAGAAATTTATCAGATTTATCAATATATGGTATCCTCGTATTTACGCTTTGTAAGTGATATTAAACTCGAAATTCTGGCAGAATTATTGTTTTCGTAAATCTTACAAAAGAAATACCCGCTTCGATGGGACGTAACAGAATTTCCGAGGACTGAAATTACGCTCGATACTCCCACTTTGCGTTTCTTCTGCCCCGTTACATTTGCGCAAGAAGTTCAACAAATCTAAACTTTTTAGAGGAGATCCCGCGATTAATTTTAGTTAGTATTATAACTTGCTACAAGAAATTTCCAACCTAAAGAATTGATATATAATACAGGCCAACAAAAAAAATATTTGTAAAAACTTTTTAAAACCAATCTAAGTGTTATGTATTTATATGTGCTGAAACCGTATCTGGTATCAGTTTTTTTGTATCACCCGCAGTTCTCTCACAATATGACATCAATTAAATTTCAAAATAGGGAAAATTTGATACATAAAAAATAAAAACTTAAACTGTACTTTTATTTGATTAGCTCACGATAAAATACTTCACTTCAATGCTTATTTTTTTGAATTGCCTTTTCCTTTTCTCTGTTGTCTATGAAGTGACCAACAGTAATCACCCATCATGTTGATATTCCACCGTCCCTGGTACCATTTCTTCATCTCTTTTATGTCCTGTTGGAACCGTTCCCCCTGCTCTTCACTCACATCGCCTAAGTTTTTAGGAAAAAAGTCAAGATGGTTGTGCAAGAAGTGGACTTTAAGGCTCATCAGACAACCCAGATTTTTGAACTTGTCTATCATATTAGCTACGATAAGTTCACAGATAGAGTCTTTCACATTGCCCAAAACTTAGTCACAACTTCTTTAAATGATAGCCAAGCTTCTTTTTCCTTTGTAATCATTCTTGCTTCAAAGTTGGAATCGAACATCACTTTACGAATATCAGGCCCAACGAAAACCCCTTCTTTCAATTTGGCCTCTGATAAATGAGGAAATCTTTTACACAAATATTCACACACACATTCACCATCTTTAGGCAAGGCTTTTACAAATTGTTTCATTATGCCTAACTTGATGTGTAGTGGTGGTAGAAGAATCTTTTTTGGGTCTATTAATGCAAAATGTTCTTCTCGCCAGGTGTTAAAGTTTTTCTTATGGACCATTGTTTTTTGGACCAATGTTGATCCCTTGCTCTGCTGTCCCACTCACATATAAAACATAGAAACTTTGTAAGTCCCTTTTGTTGACCAAGGATCATGGAGACAACTTTTAAATCTCTACATAGCTTCCAATCGTGAGCTGGATAGTTAATTTTCTGTAAAATCAGGTTAAGAATTTCGTAAGTTTCCTTCATATGGACTGAATGAGCAACAGGCAGTGAAGCATAAGTATTTCCGTTGTGTAACAGAACACCTTTTAAACTAGTTTTTGATGAGTCTATAAAAAGCCTCCAATCTTCCTTCTTGTACTCAATGCCAAATTCGTTCATTAGACTACCAATATCATGGCAATAAACCAAATCCTCTTCCTGCTTGAAAAACTGAGCAAACTGTTGATTTCTTGTTCTATAATGGTAAATATATATTCCAGATTCCAATAAATGTTTTTCTTTCAGTCTAGAACCAAGCAATTCTGCTTTTTCCTCAGTCAAACCCAAATTTCTCACTAAATCATTTAACTAAGCTTGTGTAAACAACTGTGGTTTTAAATTTTCTAGAGAACATTGAAACTGATCATCTTCCGGTTGACATTCATTAAATTTGGGACTGGACTGGAAAACGAGGTCGCTCAGGGACAGGAAGTCCCGGTCCATGTCCTACTGGCCGACTAGCTGAAGTAAAGTTAGGATAGAGAATTACTTTCTTATTTTTGGAGTTATATTCAGAAACATCAACGCTGCAAAAATAACAATCATTTGAATGATTCTCTTGCTCTCTTCATACCATGAGTACTGCAAATCTGAAAGCTTTCTTTTCTTTCTTATACCATTTACTAACATCCTCGACACAAATATTACATACTTTGTGAGGAGCCCAACATTTTTCCTGATTACCGATTTCTACACCAAAATATGCAAAGTATACTTTTTTCACAAAGTCGGTAATGTTTCTTTGATGTTTTTTAGTGTTCCGTACGGAACACTTATAAGATCACTTCGGTGTCTGTCCGTCTGTCTGTCCGTCTGTCCGTCTGTCCGTCTGTCACACCCGATTTTCTCCGAAACTATTTGTCATAGAAAGTTGAAATTTGGTAGTAATATAGGAATTGATGGCCTCATCAGAGCCATGTAGTTTTGAAAGTTAAATTTTGACTTAAGGGGTTAGTTTTGGGGGGTGAAATCGGAAGTGAAAAAAAAAATTTTTTTACTAGGTAATCGAGTGTGGTGTCAAATGAAAGCTTGTGAAAACACGAGTAAAAAATATATATATAATGTAATACTTGCGCGCACTTTTCTTTGTATTATTTTTAAAAAATCGCGAAAAATCGCTGTCCACCCGCCTTATCTCGGAAAGTACTTATCAAAAAATTTTGAAAAAATTCTGGAATATTCTCCACGGGGTGTAGATTGAACGAGAATTATCACGAGTGCATTACCTGTAATAATTTATCTGATATATAAAAAAAAACAGAAATTTCAAGGTCATCAATTTTTCAGTAAAGATTGGAAATAAACTTTGTTGAAACTTATTTGGGTGTATTTTGTGAAGTCACTGATCATTTTATATCACCGTAACATAAATTTTCACTTAAGGGATTCGTTTTGAGGGGTGAAATCGGAAGTGAAAAAAAAAATTTTTTTTACTAGATCATCGAGTGTGGTGTCAAATGAAAGCTTGTGAAAAACACGAGTAAAAAATATATATATAATGTAATACTTGCGCACACTTTTCTTCGTATTACTTTTAAAAAATCGTAAAAAATCGCTGTCCCCTACCTTATCTCGAAAAGTACTGATCAAAAAATTTTGAAAAAACCCTGGAATATTCTCCACGCGGTATAGATTGAACGAAAATTGTCATTACCTTTAATAATTTATCTGGTATAGAAAAAAAAAAAACAAAATTTCAAGGTCACCAGTTTTCAGTAAAGATTGGAAATAAACTTTGTTGAAAACTTATTTGGGGTGTGTTTTGTGAAGTCACTGATCATTTTACATTACCGTAACATAAATTTTGACTTAAGGGATTCGTTTTGAGGGGTGAAATCGGAAGTGAAAAAAAAATTTTTTTACTAGGTCATCGAGAGTGGGTCAAATGAAAGCTTGTGAAAACACGAGTAAAAAATATATATATAATGTAATACTTGCGCACACTTTTTCTTCGTATTACTTTTAAAAAATCGTGAAAAATCGCTGTCCCCTACCTTATCTGGAAAAGTACTGATCAAAAATTTTGAAAAAATCCTGGAATATTCTCCACGGGGTATAGATTGAACGAAAATTATCATTACCTTTAATAATTTATCTGGTATAGAAAAAAAAAAAACAAAATTTCGAGGTCACCAGTTTTCAGTAAAGATTGGAAACAAACTTTGTTGAAAACTCATTTGGGGTCTGTTTTGTGAAGTCACTGATCATTTTATACCACCCTAACAAATTTTTTTATTTTAAAAACAATCAACGTACGGAACACTAATTGTGCAAGTTCAACTTGCACTTGACCGGTTTTTTTAATACAAACTCACCACAATATAACAAAAAGTGTTGGGAGTGTTTTTACAACCACGATTTGCCATACTTTGAGTGTGAATTAAAGCACATGGGTTAAACATTGCAATGCAAGGTTATATTAACTGGAAGAAAACAAACAACTGTGATATTTATCGGAACTGCCAACCTAATAACATTCGAATGTTAAAAAATAAACTTTTCACGTTTTGAATATTAAAATGTGAAAGATTGGTGGGTGATACGACTTTTTTATTATTATTTTCGGACTCAGCAGACCAAAACACATAGGAATCAGGTAAAATTATTAAAAAAGTTTTTTTCATCATTGGCCTGTATAATTAATGATTATGATCGAAAAATATATTTATTTTCAAGTTGAAGTAATTACTTGCAGCTGAGAATGCCTGTAGAAGTTTATCAGGTTTTAAATAATTTCGAAATATCCTCACGTCAGAGCGGGGCAATATCTGTATCGACTGATATTTTGAAGCACTGAAAACACTTAATTATCTTTTGCTCCTGATATTTACTACGCAGTAATGTCTGATATGATCCAGTGACGTAATATTACATAAAAGCGATTTATAATCTGTTAAGAACTTTTTTTTTTAAATACTTTTTTCTTTTCCAGGCTTTTCCGTCGTCATCCATCCCAACCATCCGCATTCCCAATAGCCAAGACGAACTAATCACCGTAGAGGACAGTGTAACCACAATTCCCGTCCCCGAAAAAACAGGAAATAACATCCATACACCTCCACATCCAGCATGGACAACAATGACTCCACACGAGGTAGCTAACTGGATCGATAAAAAATCAAGGGTTGCATTTCCAGTGGCGTTCGCAATTTTCAATCTTTTTTATTGGTCGTTTGTGTACGCCCTCGATTGAAAGTATTGCTTACATGTAAGTAAGCTTACATGAATATGTAGAATATTCATGGAAGGAAACATTTTGGCGATAAGTATATTCTTATTGTGTCTTAGTTTTCTTATTGATGTAGGATAATAGAAGATATATCCTATAAAAAAGGACAAGAAATAACGTCCATAAACCACCAAATTCATCATGGATTATAAATATGTAAGATGGTCAATTGTTTAAATCTTTTTTTATAGATCATTTAGTTCCGCGTATTAAAAGCTTGTGCTTGTATATCTTTATTTTCTTATTAATATCATAAGATGATAGAAAATGGAGTGCGTTTGCTGCAAACGTAACAATGGAAGCAAAACTTTTGATGGTAACTGTATTTTTTTCGATTAAGAATTTATGATGAAACGCTTGTTGTTTGTTTAATCAGAAAGGATAATTTCTTTTTCTATGGCGACACTTGACTAGAAAGGTAAAAAAAAACAAAGAATCTGATATTCTTTATGTAAATACATATCGTAATAGTTTCTCGAATTATATGTATGTACATAATTTTCACAATAGTATCTTGTTTTTTTTCCTATTAAAATACGAGGATTAATTGAAAATTTCGCGGCCTAGTCAAGAAAAAAAATAAAATACGTACAAAAATATTTTTATCTTTTGACACAATCTCCACCCAGCTCTCCGAGGGTGGCAAATCAGGAGATTAAGCCGGGTGGGGCAGAAATTCGAAACTCCAATCACGAATTTAAGCCATAGAGTCAACAGACGTGTGAACGCGAGCGTTGTCCTGATGGAACAAAACTTTCTTTCTCAGTAATCCTGGGCGTAAACGACGCAAAAAGGTGTTTATGGTTTCGCCTTTCGGAAGGTAGTCCACCATAATAATACCTTTAGCATCCCAAAAAACTGACGCCATCACTTTTCCAGCCTACAAAATTGCTTTCTTTGGGGTCGGTTCACCAGATTTTTTTCCACTATTTGGATTGTTGTTTTGACTCTGGAGTATAGTGGTGAATCCAGGTTTCGCCCATTATCACAAACCTGTTAAGAAAATCTTGCGGATCAGCCTCAAACATCTCCAAACAGTCGCGAGAAATCGTGAGTCGAATTCGTTTTTGTTCAACTAGCGGAAACCTTAGAAAATTCGAGTTCGTTGACAAAGATGTTTTGTATTTGTTCATACGAGATGCCTATAGTGTCTGCAATCTTCCTGATAGTTAATCTACGGTCTTTCAATATGAGATCATACACTTTGCCGATGTTTTCTTCAGTCGTAGACGTCGTGGACCGGCCGGAGCGAGGGTCATCTTCGATACTCTCTCGTCTGTTTAAATTCTTCGACTAATTTTTTCACAGTGGTATATGACGGAGCAGATTCCCCTAGTGTTGTTTTTATGTCATCGTGGATCTCCTTTGGTGTTAATCTTTTTTTGAACAGGTACTTGATGACCGCATGTTGTTCAATTAGTTCCATTTTTCCAAAAACGCTACACCTGGTCTCACTAAACTCGTTCTAACCTAAAAACCACAAATTCTACAGCAACAAACTTTTACACTGTGACAACCAAAGAAAGTATGAACTTATTGAGGGTACTACAATAAAAATATTATTATTATTTTTTGGTGAGGCCGCGAACTTTTTAGTCCATCCTCGTATTAAATATGGAAAAAATGACAAAACATCCACAAAAGTAAAATAATTTGACAGATTATATCAGTGGAGCTATTCGTTATAAAATATGACACAACACTTGTACAGGCTAATGAGTTTTAGAGGCCCGGCCCGAATTTATTTATAAAATTGTTGGATATTTATTTTTTTTTTAAATGTAAAATGGTATAGCGCTTGTCAAGGAGAATACTAACGTCTTTGACATTTTGTAGTAAAAATGACACTGGTATCCGCGACGCAAGCAACTTTTCTTCTGATCGACATATGTTTTATAAAACGACATTGGAAAGCCCTATTTTTTCCAACAGTTTTTCCTTAAACTGTTTTTTTTTCTAATTTATTTTTCAAAAAAGTTATGCGGGAAACACCCTATATTATTTTTTTGTCATCGCGGTTGCTATGGGTCGTATGCCACGTTTGGCGGTTTATCTAGTAGGCGGCTGTCATACTTTAATCTAACAGTAAGTATAATAATATTAGTTACTATGCTGTTGAGGTTTTTCCTTTAATAAAATATCTTTGAACAATAAAAAACAAGAATACATTATTTTGATCACATAACTTATTACATATTTATAAAATGAATGTTTGGAACTTAAAAAAAAAAAAAAAAACCATCAAAATAAATTTTCTATATGTCTTCGCTCTTCTAACATGCATTTTTTCTGTTAGGTTTGCCGTTGCTGACGAATTTTTTTTTTTTTATTTGTCTAGCACACGTGCTGCAGGGAAGTCCCTAAAGCGCTCCAGGAGCGGCATGTGTACGGAAAAAGCGATTCACGTTGTTCTTAAATCGCTGTAAATTGTACTCGGTGGGAAACACAGCGCTGGGCAAATTATTCCAAAGGGATGACGTTCTCCATATAAAAGACTGCTTGAAAAGCGTTGTACGCGGAGTAACAAGCTGAACCTCATACGGATGTGAAGCACCAGCGCGAGGTATATTTTTAACATGCACCGCTTTGGGAGAATTAAGCGAGCTACATCCTTCGAACACTTTCCATGAAAATACTTGTAGAACAGACTCAAGTCGCCAACCGTTCTTCGATGTTCCAGCTCTTCTCTAAACAGAATCCAACAAATGCAGTGTATGTCTGGGAGCGGAGCCCCAAACGTGGGAGCATATTCCATAGCTGGTCGAATTTGGGCTTTGTAACGAATTAACAGTTGTTGTGGGGTGTAAAGCTTTCTGATTCGAAATAATATTCCCAACTTTTGAGAAGCTCTTCTTGCTATGCCTGCAACATGTTTATGCCAGGACATATTTGCTCCCAAACTAACGCCCAACAAATTGAGCGACGATGCTAGGAGAAGGACTTTCATGTATACCATAATATATTATTCAGAAAATAACGTTCTTCGTCATATTTAATCATCATTTCATATAAAACTCGTCGTTCCGAATTAAATTGTGTTAATAACTGAAGATTATGCATTTTATAGTCACGATATTTGTTAGCTTGAAGAGATTTTTGAATAGCCCCATAAGATACATTCAATTGCCTGCTTGCTTGTCTGATTGGATTATATAGATGGTCTTGAAAATATTGCATAATTTTGGCCACTTTTTCATTTGTCAAAACAGTTTTTTTGTTTAGAAATCCTTTTCTGTCCAGAAGTTGCATCCATAATGCCCCTCAAATTTCATTCTAATCGACAAAACATAATGTAATCGGGGATATACCTGTCGGGGTAACGTTCTCTAGACAGTCTAACAGTTTCTCTTTGTTTCTCGGTAAATAAGAATCATATCTACTTTTTCAGCGTGGAAAACTACTTCAACCAGAAGCTATTAACACACTATTTATTTAGTTTAACTCTATTGCATTAAACAGGATGCAAATAAGAACTGTCAGATCAAAATATGTCAGCCGCCCACTAGATAAATTGTTTGAAAACCACCACACGTGGCAAACGATTCATGAAAACTGTGAAGACCAAAAAATTATATTATAGAGGGTTTTTGCTGCATAACTTTTTTAAAACAAATTAGAGAAAAACAGTTTAAGGCAAAAATGTAAAAAAATTAGGGTTTTCCAATGCGGTATTTAAAAAGGCAGGCGGCGCCCAGAGTTGTTTTCACTACCAAATGTCAAATACATCAGTATACTCGTTGATATGCACTATACCATTGTACATTTTTAAAAAATAAATATCCAATACTTTTTCACAAATCGGGGCCGGGCGTTTAAAAATGATCACCCTGTATATATAGAGTGTGTGAAAAACCTGTTGATTATAGGTTATTGTTGAGATTTAACTTTGACATTAACTTTTGCTTTAATAAAGATGAATAATAACTACGAAATCGCGTTTTTTTCTCTCTTCTAAGTCTAAGTCAAATTTGTAGGGTACGGGATACTTGCCCTGTCAAGCATTTGCAGATTAGATTTTATCAGTCAATCTCATTGGTCGTGTCGTAACTATTATATTATAAAAAAATAGTTTTAGAACAGGTTAGATTCAAAAAATACTAAATATATTGCAAAAAAGGGATTCTATGGTAACTCTAGTTTGAAAATATAACACACACACAGTATTTTGTGAAGCTGGACGCCATTCAAAAGCAAAATTTACCTGTAATACGAAGTAAACATGTAAATAAAAATTTTGAAGTGTGTATGATGTCTCTATCAAAGCAAGAACATATAAATAGTATTATTATAATACTTCTTTAAGGTATTTGCTTATTGGTTATTGCTTAATTTTATTTCTAGTTTTCTATCTTTTCCTGACATAATTATTTGGTGCAACCTCTAAACTTACAAACAGCTTAACCAAATTCAAAATAAAAACATTAAAACAATATGATCAATAGTACAAGAATATAAAAAACGAACTCTATGTTAATCACGTGACTTTCGTTACATGTCTAGATTAATATTTCTTCAAAAAAATGGCTTATATGCTAAAATTTCGGAAGTTTAAAAGAGTAAAAAATTTTGCGGTTAATTAAAATTTTTATTTTTTCTCACTTCTTTAAACTTTTTGAACTTCAAGAAGTACAAAAATGTCGGAGACAATTTTACTCGCAAATGTATTTCCTTAACAAGAGGTCCCTTCAATTTGATCCATTTAAATTTTGTCGTTATATTGGAACATCACTTAAAAATATATTGTTTTAAAAGACAAAAATAAGTGAGTAATAAAAAAGAATATTTCTGATCGAAAAAACTGTACATCAGAATGAAAATTTTTATAAAGGTATTCGTTACATTAACATTTGCCATTAATACAATTTTTATTTAAAAAAAAAAAAAAAAGTAACTGTTACTAATGCGCCACCATTTTGCGATGCCAAAAATATAGGCCTACGCGGCTTGCAACGCAGGTGCTCTCCAAATGAACCTGGAATAATTTTTTTTACTATTAATCTACGTTAAATTTGCAAGAGAAGTACACATAACCATTAAATAAAATAGAGATATTTGTAAAAATGGCAAACGTGCAAAAAATGGGTACGATTTTTCGTAAAAAAGCGGATTTTTGCATATTGTTTAAAAAAACAATATTAAATCAATTATAATAATCCTGTGTTCTTCTCTAGAGAAAAGTGTTGGGAATATGTGGTTAAAATTCGAGGCAGTTAAGCTGCAAGCCAACTTTAAAAATATGGTTTCTAGAAAAACGCATTTACGCATTTTAAGTTACGATTGTTTATATTGCAAGTTCAAAAACTTGCACCATAAAGATGTCCCTCTAAATTGAGATTATATTCATCTTCCAACTTTCTGCTGCTTCTGGCATTCATTCGAGCTTCTTTAGCTGCTGGTGTCAAACTGAGGTCAGACAGAGGTAATATAAATCTTGCGTGACCAAACTCACTCATTAGAGCCGTTTTAAAATCTGGGTACATTCTTTACAAAATTGTCTCAAAAGTATGTTTATAGATTTTTACCAACGATAAAATTATTTTCACACTATTCTGTAGAGTTCAAAGTATTGTTTAAGACAAAACCAAAAAAAAAAAAATCATTTTTTGAAGTTCTAAAAAAATACCTTGTCATTTTTTACCATTAAAAATAACCTTCGATCCTCCACATTGTTATTATCTTTAAGACTGCCTTGAGAAAATATGAATATTAAGGCTTTTTTGTTCAATTTGCTTAAAAGATAAGCTCGGAATAGTTCGTTTTTTTAGGCATCCAATGCTCTTAAATTTGACCAATCGGAATTCTTTTTTGCTTTATTATGTGATGAATAATGATAAAACTTAAATTTAACAATTAGAGCACGATAATTCTGAACAAGGTCCCCTAATGCTTGTCATATATCATCCAATTTTTCCTTCTTTAACGCTGTATTGAGCAAATATTAATAATAATGGTTTTTTTCTTTTCAATTTGCTTAAAAAATAAGCTCGGAACAGTTGGTTTTTCTAGGCATCCAGTGCTCTTAAGCTTGAACAATCGTGATTCTTTTTTGCTTTATTATCTAGCCTTGTCTTTTTACCAAGAAATATGTGATGATGTAATGTGAGTTATAATATAATGATAAAACTTAAATTTTACAAATTAGAGCACGATAATTCTGAACAAGGTCCCCTAATGCTTGTCATACATCATGTAATACTTCCTTTTTTAAGGCTGCATTGAGCAAATATTGACATTAATTGTTTTTTCTTTTCAATTTGCTTAAAAAAATAAGCTCGGAACAGTAACTTTTTCTAGGCATCCAATGTTCTTAAATTTGACCAATCGTGATTCTTTTTTGCTTTATTATCTATCCTTGTCTTTTTACGAAGAAATATTATAATGTAATGATGTAATGTATGAATTATAATATAATGATAAAACTTAAATTTAACAATTGGAGCACGATAATCCTGAACAAGGTCCCCTAATACTTGTCATACATCATGTAATACTTCCTTCTTTAAGGCTGTTTTCTAGGCACCCAATGTTCTTAAATTTTACCAGTCATAATTCTTTTTTGCTTTATTATCTATCTTTCTCTTTTTACGAAGAAATATTATAATGTGATGATGTAATATATGAATTATAATATAGTGTTAAAACTTAAATTTAACAACTGGAGTACGATAATCTTGAACAAGGTCCCCTAATGCTTGTCATACATCAAGTATTACTTCCTTCTTTAAGGCTGTATTGAGCAAATATTAATATTAATTGTTTTTTCTTTTCAATTGGGTTAAAAAATGAACTCGAAACAGTCAGTTTTTCTGGGCATCCAATGCGCTTAAATTTGACCAATCGTGATTCTTTTTTGCTTTATTATCTATCCTTGTCTTTTTATGAAGAAATATTATAATGTGCTGATGTAATGTGAGTTATAATGATAAAACTTAAATTTTACAAATTGGAGCACGATAATTCTGCACAAGGTCCCCTAAAGCTTGTCATACATCATGTAATTCTTTCTTTTTTAAGGCTGCATTGAGCAAATATTGACATTAATTGTTTTTTTCTTTTCAATTTGCTTAAAATAAGCTCGAAACGGTAACTTTTTCTAGGCATCCAATGTTCCTAAATTTGACCAATCGTGATTCTTTTTTGCTTTATTATCTATCCTTGTCTTTTTACGAAGAAATATTACAATGTGATGATGTAAATGTATGAATTATAATATAGTGTTAAAACTTAAATTTAACAACTGGAGCACGATAATCTTGAACAAGGTCCCCTAATGCTTGTCATACATCATGTATTACTTCCTTCCTTAAGGCTGTATTGAGCAAATATTAATATTAATTGTGTTTTCTTTTCAGTTGGGTTAAAAAAATGAGCTCGAAACAGTCAGTTTTTCTGGGCATCCAATGCTCTTAAATTTGACCAATAGTGATTCTTTTTTGCTTTATTATCTATCCTTGTCTTTTTATGAAGAAATATTATAATGTGCTGATGTAATGTGAGTTATAATGATAAAACTTAAATTTTACAAATTGGAGCACGATAATTCTGCACAAGGTCCCCTAAAGCTTGTCATACATCATGTAATACTTCCTTTTTTAAGGCTGCATTGAGCAAATATTGACATTAATTGTTTTTTCTTTTCAATTTGCTTAAAAATAAGCTCGGAACAGTAACTTTTTCTAGGCATCCAATGTTCTTAAATTTGACCAATCGTGATTCTTTTTTGCTTTATTATCTATCCTTGTCTTTTTACGAAGAAATATTATAATGTAATGATGTAATGTATGAATTATAATATAATGATAAAACTTAAATTTAACAATTGGAGCACGATAATCCTGAACAAGGTCCCCTAATACTTGTCATACATCATGTAATACTTCCTTCTTTAAGGCTGTTTTCTAGGCACCCAATGTTCTTAAATTTTACCAATCATAATTCTTTTTTTGCTTTATTATCTATCTTTCTCTTTTTACGAAGAAATATTATAATGTGATGATGTAATATATGAATTATAATATAGTGTTAAAACTTAAATTTAACAACTGGAGCACAATAATCTTGAACAAGGTCCCCTAATGCTTGTCATACATCATGTATTTTTCCTTCCTTAAGGCTGTATCGAGCAAATGTTAATATTAATTGTTTTTTTTCTTTTCAATTGGGTTAAAAAATGAGCTCGAAACAGTCCGTTTTTCTGGGCATCCAATGCTCTTAAATTTGACCAGTAGTGATTCTTTTTTGCTTTATTAACTATCCTTGTCTTTTTATGAAGAAATATTATAATGTGCTGATGTATTGTGAGTTATAATATAATGATAAAACTTAAATTTTACAAATTGGAGCACGATAATTCTACACAAGGTCCCCTAAAGCTTGTCATACATCATTAATACTTTCTTTTTTAAGGCTGCATTGAGCAAATATTGACATTAATTGTTTTTTCTTTTCAATTTGCTTAAAATAAGCTCGGAACGGTAACTTTTTCTATTCATCCAATGTTCTTAAATTTGACCAATCGTGATTCTTTTTTGCTTTATTATCTATCCTTGTCTTTTTACGAAGAAATATTACAATGTGATGATGTAATGTATGAATTATAATATAATGATAAAACTTAAATTTAACAATTGGAGCACGATAATCCTGAACAAGGTCCCCTAATACTTGTCATACATCATGTAATACTTCCTTCTTTAAGGCTGTTTTCTAGGCACCCAATGTTCTTAAATTTTACCAATCATAATTCTTTTTTGCTTTATTATCTATCTTTCTCTTTTTACGAAGAAATATTATAATGTGATGATGTAATATATGAATTATAATATAGTGTTAAAACTTAAATTTAACAACTGGAGCACGATAATCTTGAACAAGGTCCCCTAATGCTTGTCATACATCATGTATTACTTCCTTTCTTAAGGCTGTATTAAGCAAATATTAATATTAATTGTTTTTTCTTTTCAATTGGGTTAAAAAAATGAGCTCGAAACAGTCAGTTTTTCTGGGCATCCAATGCTCTTAAATTTGACCAATAGTGATTCTTTTTTGCTTTATTATCTATCCTTGTCTTTTTATGAAGAAATATTATAATGTGCTGATGTAATGTGAGTTATAATGATAAAACTTAAATTTTACAAATTGGAGCACGATAATCCTGCACAAGGTCCCCTAATGCATGTCATACATTATCTAATACTTTCTTTTTTAAGGCTGCATTAACAAATATTAACATTATTTGTTTTTTTCTTTTCAATTTGCTTAAAAAATAAGCTCGGAACAGTAAGTTTTTCTAGGCATCCAACGTTCTTAAATTTCACCAATCGTGATTCTTTTTTACTTTATTACCTATTCTTGTCTTTTTACGAAGAAATATTATAATGTGATGATATAATGTGAATTATAATATAATGATAAAATTTAAACTTGATAAATTGGAGCACGATAATCCTGAACAAGGTCCCCTAATGCTTGTGATACATCAAGTATTACTTTCTTCCTTAAGGCTGTATTGAGCAAATATTAATATTAATTGTTTTTTCTTTTCAATTGGGTTAAAAAATGAGCTCGAAACAGTCAGTTTTTCTGGGCATCCAATGCTCTTAAATTTGACCAATCGTGATCCTTTTTTGCTTTATTATCTATCCTTGTCTTTTTTATGAAGAAATATTATAATGTGCTGATGTAATGTGAGTTATAATGATAAAACTTGTTAAGTTATTTTATGGGTTTTAAAGCCAGGCTTAAATTTTCGTATATAAAAAACAAATGGAGAGTCGCTATTTTCCTCCCAATTGCTCAAACTCCAGCTACACGTAATTTATATATAATTAATATCAGTTCGTAAGTAGATACTTACGATTAAAATGCAAACATTTTTTACGATTAAATTAAAACAAACAACGATGCGTAAAGGTTAGTAGAATTGCTATCGTCAAAACTCTATGTGATACTGATAAAATTTTTTATTACCTATTTACTTTAATTAGTTTAAGTAAGTGGTAATTATGAGTTGCAATGGTTTATTAGTTTTTGTAATTAAAATACTTTAGATAAACCTTGTAGGTAATAGAAAAAACAAACAAATAATAATTACTTTATTTAATACTTATCCGTAGATAGATATCTATGAATTTTTCTGTAATTTTTTTACTAAATTACACCAGGGTTTTTTATATTCTGTGTCAAGTTTAAATTTTTGGGAGTTGATTGCTAGCCTATCAATGTCCCTAAAAATTCGTTAGTGGCAAAGCCTGTTTCTTTTATTTCCCAAGTCAAGATCAAATTTTTGGACGGATGGATTCTTGGCCTGTTAAGTCCATCAAAAGTACCTAAAAATTCTCTATTGGTACATATTAAAATTTGATTTAGTCAGTCAATGTAAACAAAACTATTATTTCATCAAAGAACATATTTTGTTTCTAAGAAACTATTTCAGAACGGGATTTTAAGGAAAATAATATATATTACTAACACTTGGGGGGCTTACTTATTTCTATTCCAATTTCTCTGTTTTTTTGGATTTTGATATTTAAAAACATTTTACTAAAATCGAAAATAAAAATGTAAACGCCCTTTTAAAAAAACTTAACGGGGAATATAAACAAAACGAACTCGGTAATGTTTTCATTAACTTTTCATTAGATCGGCAATACAAGCCAAAATTCAAACCAAAGCAAACAAGTATATTTATTACCATTACTTTCGCTTCTCCAAACATTTCCTCTCTTTGTATTTGACCAATGAAAGATTTCCCAAGGTGATTCATAACCAATGAATAAAGATGTAAATATGAAACACGATGGTAGGAGACAACGAATTGTACTAAGTACACATACCTAATATTCCATCGAAAGCTGATACAGCAGCTTTCAAGCCGACAGAGTAACATAGTTCATTGGGTCAACATTTAAAAGCAAACACCGCTTTTCGAGGGATTCTCCTCAGGTTAATGTAAAATAAGTGAAAACGGACAAGGCTCATATTTCAGCAGTTTAACCCACTGTTCTCTTATTCGCCAAATTCATCTCGAGACGCGTTTTGCTATAATACACGCCTCGTCAGCAGAGCGAGAATTGACAAACAATAGAACAGAATTTACTGGTATTTATCCAAGTAGTTACGGAACACGATGGTAGGATACAACGAATTTTACTAAGAATAAAGAACAGTGCGTAAACTGCTGAAATATGAGCCTTGTCCGTTTTCGGTTATTTTACATTAACCACGTATGCCTGAGGTGGATCCCTCGAAAAGCGCTGCCCGCTGTTAAGTGTTGACCGTGTCAACCACCCTGTCGACTTGAAAAATGCTGTGTCAGCTTTCGATGGAGTTTTAGGTTTGCGTACTCAGTATAATTCGTTGAATCCTACCATCGTGTCCCGTAACTACTTGTATAAGTACCAGTAAATTCTGTTCTCTTCTTTGTCAATCCTAGCCCGATTGACGAGCCGTAACATGGCGAAACGCGTCCCAGGATGAATTTGACGAATAAGAGAACAGTGGGTAAATTGCTGAAATATGAGCCTTGTCCGTTTTCAGTTATTTTACATTAACCATGTAAATATAAGTTAAAAGCAATAAGTAAAATCATTTATATAAAATAAGTTTGTTTTCTTGTTTTACATTTACATTAAAATAAGCATATAATATTTTATATGAATCTGTTTTGCTTGCAGTACTGCATATTTACTGTTTTTTAGTTAAGTTCCCAGAATTCATATAAGGTTGTTTATTAGTGTTATTCTATAATACATATTGTTTAGCCCAACTAACTTTTATGAACCAATTTTAGGATTTTTTTTGTTACTTTTAATATCACCAGTTTTGTAAGAAAAACGGACAGACGTATGATATTTACCATTTAAGAGGATGGGCTCGAAATGTTTTAAGTACTGTACTCTCTTTTGTAAAACTTTTGGGTTTTATCGTTATGTTAGATCTTGTACGTTACAACATCATATGATATTTTTTAGTAAAAATACAAGATTAGGTCATAAAGAATTAAAGAATTTTTTTATTAATTCTTGATTGCCAAAAAATTTGGCCGTTTTGACAGCACTTTTTAACGAATAGAAAAAAAAAATGAAAAATTACTATATTTTACTTTATGTAGTTGGAAAAATAAAATGTTTTCTTTATGGAATATATTTTTGAAAATACCTTTCTCAGACTCACATGATTGTTGTTTTTATATTAACATTGAGAAAATGTTTATATTTTGTTTGGTGTTTTTTTTTTATTTTATCTTAAAAAATTTCGAAACGATGACATTTTCTAGCCATTTAGTGTTGTTACAATTGATTAAAGTCTTTTTTTTCTTTTTTCGTATCTCGTTGAGATTATGATGGAATGATGTAATCGATGTGTCGTAACATATAGATAAAATAAATTTTTCAAATTGGAGCACAGCATTTAAAAAATTCCAAGTCAGACCTCTTAAATTATATTGATTCGTAAATTACATTGCGGTCAAAACAAATTTTGAACAGAACTGTATACTGAAAATAGATGATTTTTGAATAATAACTCTCAATACTGAATCTCTTAGAATATAGCTTAGTCGATATGTATATCGTTGTAAATAGTATCCATTTAGTTTTAATAATACAATATTAGTATTGATATAGTATATTAGTATTAATATTATTTGTTATACATTATGTATACATTATGATAATGTAAAGTATCTAGTATTATACAAGAATATTAGAAAAATATTTTAAAATACTGCTTCGTAAATATAATTAGTTATTATATTTATTTATTATTTTGTATTTTGATGAGCAATATAAGTAATATAATGGCCTGATTTTGTGTCTTTTTTATCTCTGCAAGTAAATGGTATTTATTCCTTTGATTTGACGTCTTCTACATGTAAAAAAGCTTTACAATAAATTTAAAAAAAAAACGATTTCAAAATTCTTTTTTAAAAGAAACTTAAAACTGGATATGAATATTCATTTATTTTAAAATTCTAAGTAGTTTCCAAGAACAAGACTATGTTTACCACCTCAAAAATATTATCCCATCTATAGGTGATATACTATGATCGAAAAGAAAGCGGGCGTTTGTGATTCACATGGTGCGCGTTGAAGGTATCCGATTTTTATTATTCCTTACGGAACACTTATAACACATGGGCTGGAAAGTCCCGGGCCTAACAAAGAAAACACGGTTTTTTTGGTTCAAAATTAGCTTTATTCATCAACGTAATCTCCATCAAGAGCAACGCAATCATTCCAGCGCCGCTCTAACATTTCAATACCACTTTTGTAGAACGATTTATCTTTTACCTCAAAATAGGCCTCAGTTTCAGCGATAACCTCTTCATTCGTGCGAAATTTCTTACCGGCGAGCATTTTTTTCAGGTCTGCGAACAGCCAGTAGTCGCTGGGAGCCAAATCTGGCGAATACGGTGGATGTGGGAGCAATTCGAAGTTCAATTCATGTAGTTTTGCCATTGTTTTGATTGACTTGTGACACGGTGCGTTGTCTTGATGAAACAAAATTTTTTTCTTTGCCATATGCGGTCGTTTCTTTGCAATTTCGGCCTTCAAACGCTCCAATAACGCTATATAATATTCACTGTTGATGGTATTTCCTTTCTCAAGATAGTCGATGAATATTTACACCACGCACATCCCAAAATACCGAGGCCATAACCTTTCCAGCCGATTGTTGTGCTTTCGGGCGCTTTGGACGAGGTTCACACCAGTTGCTGTCCACTCAGATGACGATCGTTTTGATTCCGGAGTGAAGTGATGGATCCATGTTTCATCCATTGTCACATATCGACGCAAAAATTCCGGTTTGTTACGTTTAAACATGGCCAAACACTGCTCAGAATCATCAACACGTTCTTGTTTTTGATCAACAGTGAGCAAACGCGGCACCCACTTTGAACAGAGCTTTCTCATAGTCAAATGCTCATGCAATATAAAGCCAACACGTTCTTTTGATATCTTTACAATGTCAGCTAACTCACGCAACTTCACTTTTCGATCATTCAAAACGATTTTATGGATTTTTTTGATGTTTTCTGGTGTTACCGCCTCATTTGGACGTCCACTGCGTTCTTCATCATCGGTGTCTCTACGACCACGTTTGAAGTCAGCAAACCAACGTTTTATTGTTGTTTCTGATGGAGTGGAGTCCCCATAACACTTTTCAAGCCATTGCTTCGCTTGAACGGTATTTTTTCCCATCAAGAAGCAGTGTAAAATTAAAACACGAAATTGTTTTTGATCTATTGTTTTGAAAATAACAAAAGTAGCGTCACTCTTAGCACAATAACTCACAAACTAATGAATAGAATATCATGAAATTTTAACAGCTGTCTTTTGAAGGTTAGTATTAACTGAAAAAAAGGTGACTGCAATAAAACTAGCGCCATCTATGTGTTAGGCCCGGGACTTTTCAGCCCATGTGTTAAGATCACTTCGGTATCTGTCTGTCTGTTCGTCCGTCTGTCTGTTTGTCCGTCTATCACACCCGATTTTCTCTGAAACTGTTTGACATAGAAAGTTGAAATTTGGCACTAATATAGGAATTCATGACCTCCTCAGAGCCGTGTAGTTTTGAAAGTTAAATTTTGACTTAAGGGGTTAGTTTTGGGGAGTGAAATCGGGTCAAAAAATTTTTTTTTTACCAGGTCATCGAGTAGGGGGTCAAATGAAAGTTTATAAAAACACGATTTAAAAAATATATACATATAATGTAATACTTGCGTACACTTTTCTTCGTTTTATTTTAAAAAATTGCAAAAAAATCGCTGTCCCCGCCTTGTACAGGGTGAGTCAACGATAGAGTAAAGTTCATTATCTCTTTTGTTTTGGTAATGACGAAAAAAATGTTAAATACAATAGTTTTAGGGAATGTTAAGGTGCACAGTTTAAAATTATTTTTGAGTATACAGGGTACTTCTAAAAAGTGTGGCCGATATAACATATGTTTTTTTAAATGGAACATCCTATTTTCTATTTTATTTTTAACTTCTGCGTAAAATTTTATAACTTTTTTTTATTAATAGTGATATATATCTAAACCTAGTAGCTTTTCTAATATTTCAATGTTTTAAAACAAAATACTAGTTTTCAGTTTTGTAAAAAATTGCCAATAGCGCCATTGTTTCTGAAGATGGAATACGCATAATTGGTACGAGCGTTCTCTAGAAATGAAAAAAAAATATATGTAAAGAAATATGAAATTAGATGCTACAAGGTTTTCAAAATAAATTTATGCATTTCGACTATTTTAAATTAAAAAATCTCAAATTTTTTAAATGCACACCCTGTATATTATTATTTTTTTAGTGTTCCGTACGGAATTAAGTATGTCACTTATAGTTTTCGAGAATCACTTCGGTGTCTGTCCGTCTGTCACTTCGGTGTCCGTCTGTCCGTCTGTCCGTCTGTCACACCCGATTTTCTCCGAAACTACTTGTCATAGAAAGTTGAAATTTGGTAGCAATATAGGAATTGATGGCCTCATCAGAACCATGTAGTTTTGAAAACTTAAATTTTGCTTAAGGGGTTAGTTTTGGGGGGTGAAATCGGAAATGAAAAAAAAAATTTTTTACTAGGTAATCGAGTGTGGTGTCAAATGAAAGCTTGTGAAAATACGAGTAAAAAAATATATATATAATATAATACTTGCGCTCACTTTTCTTTGTATTATTTTTAAAAAATCGCGAAAAAAAAAATCGCTGTCCCCCGCCTTATCTCGAAAAGTCCTTATCAAAAAATTTTGAAAAAAATTCTGGAATATTCTCCACGGGGTGTAGATTGAACGAAAATTATCACGAGTGCATTACCTGTAATAATTTATTTGTTATATAAAAAAAAACAGAAAATTTTCAAGGTCATCAATTTTCAGTAAAGATTGGAAACAAACTTTGTTGAAAACTTATTTGGGGTGTCTTTTGTGAAGTCACTGATCATTTATATCACCGTAACATAAATTTTGGCTTAAGGGTTCGTTTTGAGGGGTGAAATCGGAAGTGAAAAAAAAATTTTTTTTACTAGGTCATCGAGTGTGGTGTCAAATGAAAGCTTGTGAAAACACGAGTAAAAAATATATATGTATGTAATACTTACGCACACTTTTCTTCGTATTACTTTTAAAAAATCGTGAAAAATCGCTGTCCCCTACCTTATCTCGAAAAGTACTGATCAAAAAATTTGAAAAAAATCCTGAAATATTCTCCACGGGGTATAGATTGAACGAAAATTATCATTACCTTTAATAATTTATCTGGTATAGAAAAAAAACAATATTTCAAGGTCACCAGTTTTCAGTAAAGATTGGAAACAAACTTTGTTGAAAACTCATTTGGGGTGTGTTTTGTGAAGTCACTGATCATTTTATACCACCCTAACAAAAATTTTTTATTTCAAAAAGAATCAACGTACGGAACACTAATTGTGCAAGTTCAACTTGCACTTGACCGTTTTTTTTTTAATACACTTACGCTATTGTGAAAACGTAAACATATTTTAATTTTCACTTTCCTTAGCATAAAGGGCGAATTATTTAGTCGTTTTTTTTTTTATATTTTCCTGCATAAAGGGCGTTATTGTCCTGCATGTATCCCGTATCCTATTTTCCATATCTACTGATGTTGTAGGGGGATTCACATATACACGATCTTTAATGTAGTCCCACAAAAAGAAGTCTAAAGGTGTTAAGTCACATGATCGAGGAGGCCACTGAATGAATCTATCCCTACCGATCCATTTTTGTGGGTAACGATCGTTTAAAAATTCCCGGTAGTAATGAGTAGGAGCTCCGTCTTGTTGAATCCACATTTGTTCCCTTTCAAAGTTATCAACTTCTTCAAGAAGCTGGGGTAATTCGTTTTGCAAAAAATTTAGATATTTAGTCTCGTTAAGTGGTTCGCGGAAAAAATATGGACCAATTATTTGAAAATTTAATATTCCACACCATACATTAAGCGACCAATGGTTTTGGGTTTTGAACGTCCCGGACCCAAAATGGATTAACTGTTGAATAATAATACATGTTAGGGCTGTTAACTGCTCCATTACTGCGAAAAGTAGCGTCATCAGAAAACATTTGGATCGGCCTCTATTGCTCTATTCATGGTGGTACAAAAGTTTACTCGTCGTTCAAAATCACGGTTTTGAAGTTCTTGGTGTAGTTCCAGATGAAAGGGGTGATACTTGTATTTTCTCGTGGTGCGATTAGCCGTAGATTGGGATGTGTCAGATAAGTCATCTAGTTGACGGCTGCTGACCTGGGGATTATCTTCAACATGAAGTAAAATCTCCATTTCTTTTTCCTCATTGGTAACATTCTGGTTTACTACTTTCCGTTTCGTATTCTCAACGCTACAACTACCATCAAACTGTTCCATTAAGCACTGAAAAGATTTTCTAGATGGTATACGTCTGTTAGGGTACTTCGCTCCGTAAAGCCTTACTGCCAAAAGATAATTTTTTTCCGCCTCGCCCAGTATATAAACCATATCAATTAATTCATTTTTAGGAAAATCCATAACTATTACCTTTATACGTCATTTACTACAACAAATTGAACTATTTTTACTCGCTTAATAGACATGTCAAAATTTGGCAATGGCTACATTTTTTTTTGTCTTGGCAACTATGATGTTAGAGCGTAAGTGTATTGGAAACAAGAGTAAAAATTCAAAATAAATCGAAAACTATTAGAAATAGGTACATACTTAATAAAGGTTGGAGGGTTTTGTAAAATTTATCAGAAAAAATAATAATATACACGGTGTGCCATTTAAAAAATTTGAGATTTTTCAATTTAAAATAGTCGAAATGCATAAATTTATTTTGAACGCCCTGTAGCATCTAACTCAAGTTTTTTTACATATATCTTTTTTTCGTCTCTTTAAAACGCTCATACCAATTATGAGTATTCCACCTTCAGAAACAATCGCGCTACTGGCAATTTTTTACAAAACTGAAAATTAGTATTTGAAAATTTTACGAAATATTAATAAAAAAGTTATAAAATTTTACGCAGAATTTAAAAATAAACTAGAAAATAGGATGTTCTATTTAAAAAAACATATGTCGTTGACTCACCCTGTACATTACCTTTAATAATTTATCTGGTATATAAAAAAATAAAAATTTTAAGGTCATCAGTTTTCAGTAAATATCGAAAAAAAACTTTGTTGAAAACTGATTTGGGGTAAAGTCATTGACCTATAAAATGGTCTCTCTGTAACAAAAATCTTTATTATAAGGGGTTACATAAACCTGGGTGCTGCAAAAAGTATGTATATTTAAAAAAAATGATTGTTTTATTGTTTAAATTGTTTAAATTATTAATAATGTAGTATGTAGTTAAAAATTGTTGAAGAGGTTTTTTTTCAAAAATAAAAAAAAATACGGTGGTTCAAACTTTAGTATGCAATTTTCGACCAAAAAATTTATGTTTAATTGTTTATAAAAAACATCTATTAGGAAAATAGTCGTTCTCAAGCACGTTTTGCGATTTGTACAATGGTTAGTGTTGAACGATGAATTTGTTTGTTGTCACATTTTCTTTTTAAATTCATATAGGTTTTTTATAGTTTAAATTCATATAGGTTTTATAGTAAATAAATAGAAATTTTTATAGTTAAATAAATTCAAACAAATTAATTTTCTTGCTTTTGATCGAAGGTATATAGATTTCTATCTTTTACATATTAAACATCTGAAACTTAATTATGGCAATACGGAGTGGTAAACCATCTTTATACTGAAGCAGTGAATGCATGATGCTAAAATCTATTATTTCTCAAAATTTCAAGCAAAACTACTTTTAACGGTTACTCGTAAGAAATACCTTAAAAAAGGTCGTGAAATATAAATGTGTTTCGACATTTGTAAAGGGTGATTCATTTAGAGGTACTTTTTGTGATGGGGATTTAATTGCAGATTGCGCATGCGTCGTGTCAACTGAAGTGGCATTCCTGTTCAGTAGTGTTTGACAATTCATAATGGAAAGACTTAGCCCGGCACAGCCTCTACAAATTGTTCAACTTTATTACGAAAATGGGCGTTCTACGAGGAATGTGTATCGGGCGCTTAGAGCAACTTATGGTCCACATAATCGGCCTACCGAACGCACAATTCGCTCTACCATCAATAAGTTTGAGACCCAATTTTCATTATTCGATAATGCTCGACCGAAGAGACCACATCCAGCACGTAGTGAAGAAAATATAGGGGCGGTAGCGGAGAGTGTACGTGAAGACCGTGAAGTGTCGATTCGTCGCCGTTCTCAACAGCTTGGCCTGTCATATTTAACAACTTGGCGTATTTTACGTAAGGATCTTTCTTTAAAAGCATACAAAATTCAACTAGTGCAACAACTGAAGCCGACCGACCTTCCGAATCGTTTCCGTTTTAGTCGTTGGGCTCTTGACAAGCTTGCGGAAGATCCACTGTTTTCGAGAAAAATTTTGTTCACCGATGAGGCCCATTTTTGGCTTAATGGGTTCGTGAATAAACAAAATGCCCGTATTTGGGGTGATGAACAACCTGAAGACGTTCAAGAGCTGTCATTAAATCCAGAAAAAAAAAACTCTGTTTGGTGTGGTTTATGGGCCGGTGGAATAATCGGTCCATATTTCTTCAAAACAGAGGCCGGCCGGAATGTTACTGTGAATGGTGACCGTTATCGCGCCATGATAACAGACTATTTGATGCCAGAAATTGAAGCCCGTGGTCTCGACGAAATTTGGTTCCAACAAGATGGCGCCACTTGCCATACAGCCCGTGAAACCATGGCTTTACTGCGAGAGCAATTCGGCGAACAGATCATTTCACGCTTTGAACCAGTGAATTGGCCGGCTAGATCATGTGACATCACACCTCTTGACTTTTTCCTTTGGGGCTATGTAAAGTCCAAAGTCTACATGGATAAGCCAGCTACAATTGAGGCATTGGAGGCCAATATTACTCGAGTCATTGGCCAAATACCACTCGAAATACTCACCCGCGTCATTGAAAATTGGAACTTCAGAATGGACGTTGTTAACCGTAGTCGCGGACAATATTTAAAAGAAAAATTATCTTTACGAAATAATTGTAAAGAATGGTTCTTTTATATGATAATAAAGATTATAAAATAAAATTGTTTTTATTCATTTTTTTTTAATTAAAAAAAAAGTACCTCTAAATGAATCACCCTTTATAACATTGACGGATATAATGACATCCCGTCAGTCACTTATAGAGATATAATAAAAAGAGTAAAATCAATATAGAGGGCGAGGAGATGAACGACAATAATAACGTACATTGCAATAAAATAATTTGAAAGTTCCAAAACAAGACGACTTTTTTGAATGGTACAAGTTACGGTAAACGATGAACATTATTGAATTAGTGGGGATGCAAATCTGTAGTTTTCATGATTTTTGGAAATTTTTGTGTATAACTTAAAAGTCGATTTAACTACTTTGAAATAGTGCCAACATAATATAAACGAGTTTTCTCAGCCTAATTTTGACCGCAAGGTTTCTTCCTTTTAGTGCATTTTTTCACATTTGAACGCTTTCGGCGCACTATCTCTTTTTTTTATGGGTCTAGCACACGCGCTGCAGGGAAGTCCCTAAAGCGCTACAGGAGCGACACGTGTGCGGAAAAAGCGATTCACGTTGTTCTTGAATCGCTGTAAATTGTACTCGGTGGGAAACACAGTCCTGGGCAAATTATTCCAAAGGGATGATGTTCTCCATATAAAAGACCGCTTGAAAAGCGTTGTACGAGGAGTAACAAGCTGAACCTCATATTTTTAACATGCACCGCTCTGGGAGGAATTAAGCAGGCTACATCCTTCGAACACTTTCCATAAAAATGGATGTTCCAGCGAATCAGTTTCTGGGTCTCCAATCAACCGAACAGCTCTTTTCTGAATAGAATCCAACAAATGCAATGTATGTTTGGGAACGGAACCCCAAACATGGGAGCAGTATTCCATAGTTGGTCGAATTTGAGCTTTGTAAAGAATTAACAATTGTTGTGGAGTGTAAAGCTTTCTGGTTCCAAATAATATTCCCAACTTTTGAGAAGCTCTCCTTGCTATGGCTGCGACATGTTCATGCCAGGACATATTTGCTCCCAAATTAACGCCCAACAAACTGAGTGACGATGTTAGAGGAATGGAGTGCCCTGCCATAACTATTTCGGGATCAGCAACGTTAACTTTTTTTAGAAAAAACGGCCGCCTGGGTTTTTGTAGCGTTAAATTCCACTTGGTTACTGTCACCCAAAGATAGAATTTCTTCCAGGTTTTTGTTAAGTTGAACGACTTCCCGCTCTCTGCGGATATTCGTCTAAGTAACCGATGTCCAAGCGTTTAAAGTGAATGAAAAAATAAGCTTACTGTAAAGCTGTAGATTGGGTTTCCGGTCTTTTCCAGCAGATCGTTAATGTAAATGAGAAAGAGAGTAGAAGTTAGTATGGAGCCTTGGGGCACACCGGCGTTGATAGTGAAGGTGTTAGAAAGAAATCCGTCGATTGCCACTCGTAAAGAACGTTCTCTGAGGAAATATGAGAGCCACAAACAGAACTTTTCAGACATACCATAAGAGCATAGCTTAGCCAACAGTCCATCGTGCCAAACACGGTCGAATGCCTTGGATATGTCAAGAGCAACCGCTCGAGATTCTCCAAAGTATTTAATTGCGTTGTTCCAAACATGTATTACATAAGTTAGAAGATCTCCTGTTGATTTGTGTTTACGAAAGCCATATTGGTGATCGCTAATAATGTTGAATCCTTCAAGATATTTTAGAAGATGCTGATTGATAGCCTTATCCATGACTTTCGATATTATTGAAGGCAGTGCGACTGGTCGGTAGTTATTTGGTAAGATCTTCTTGCCGTTTTTAGGTATCTGCTGAACTGTGGCACATTTCCAGCAAGAAGGAATATATAGTCGATAATTTCTTTGCATCTGTTCCGGGCACGAACAAAGGCGTTCTTCTTAAATATCTCAGTTTCTGTTCGTTGTTATGCGACAAAAAAATTCATTTTACTCATCACAAAATAGCCTAAAAAATCGCGTAGATTGTATTAAAAAATATTAAGAACATAACCTAAAAAAGTATTTACTACGGCAAATTGAAAAATGGTTTCTTACGGGTAACGTCCGTTCAATTCGATATTACGGCTTCCAATTATAGAAAAATATAGCTTCTATATCAACAAGAAAGTGTGCCAAATTGTATTAAAGAATATTAAGAAGATTATTCAAAATTCGCATTTTGGTCCAAATCTATTATGGATTTTTCTTGTGGGCTAAAGGTCGTAGGAAGGTTTTCTTTTAAAATATGCGAAATTTTATGCTCTTCAAGATGGTTAGAAGGAAAAAATAAAGAATATACAAAAAATTATCTTATTTTTCGATTTTCTTATTACGAAAAATTCATTTTTTTTTCGATTTTGCTCCAGAAAAGGTCTGGTTCATCCTCTTATTTCTATTCAATATTTTATCTTAAATATAACATAAAAAAGTGATTTTAAAACAAATTCTACCTATTTTACAATAAAATTATGATTTAGATAACAGAAACTTTTATTTACAAACCATTAATATATTAATACATTTACTAAAATTATCACAGATACGATATTTATAATTTAAAATAAAACCGGTCAAGTGCAAGTTGAACTTGCGCAATTAGTGTTCCGTACGTTGATTGCTTTTAAAACAAATAAACCGGTCAAGTGCAAGTTCAACTTGCGCAATTAGTGTTCCGTACGTTGATTACTTTTAACATAAAAAATTTTTTACGGATGTATAAAATGATCAGTGACTTCACAAAACACACCCCAAATGAGTTTTCAACAAAGTTTGTTTCCAATCTTTACTGAAATCTGGTGACCTTGAAATTTTTGTTTTTTTTTAAATACCAGAAAAATTATTAAGGGTAATGCACTCGTGATAATTTTCGTTCAATCTACACCCCGTGCAGAATATTCCGGAATTTTTTTCAAAATTTTTTGATAAGTACTTTTCGAGATAAGGCGCGGGACAGCGATTTTTCGCGATTTTTTTAAAATAATACAAAGAAAAGTGCGCGCAAGTATTACATTATATATACATTTTTTACTCGTGTTTTCACAAGCTTTCATTTGACACCACACTCGATGACCCAGTAAAAAATTTTTTTTTCACTTCCGATTTCACCCCCCAAAACTAACCCCTTAAGTCAAAATTTAACTTTCAAAAATACATGGTTCTGATGAGGCCATCAATTCCTATATTATTACCAAATTTCAACTTTCTATGTCAAAGTTTCTGGGTTGTGACAGACAGACAGACAGACAGACACCGAAGTGATCTTATAAGTGTTCCGTACGGAACACTAAAAATGTTGTAACGGAAGTATAAAATGATCAGTGCCTTCACAAAACACACCCTAAATGAGTTTTCAACAAAGTTTGTTTCCAATCTTTACTGAAAATTGATGACCTTGACCTTTTTTTAAATATACCAGATAAATTATTACAGGTAATGCACTCCGTTTTTTCGTTCAAATATAGAATATTCCAGAAAATAAATTATTTTCGACGGGTGGACAGCGATTTTTCGCAAAGAAAAGTGTGCGCAAGTATTACATATATATATATATATATATATATATATATATATATATATATATATATATATATATATATATATATTTTTTACTCGTGTTTTAGCAAGCTTTCATTTGACACCACACTCGGTTACCTAGTAAAATTTTTTTTTTTTTCACTTCCGATTTTACCTCCGAAAACTAACACCTTAAGTCAAAATTTAACTTTCAAAACTACATGGCTTTGATGAGGCCATCAATTCCTATATTATTACAAATTTCAACTTTCTATGACAAATAGTTTCGGAGAAAATCGGGTGTGAGAGACGGACAGACACCGAAGTGATCCGTTCCGTACGGAACACTAAAAATCATTTGTGTTCTACATCATATGTGCCCGAGCTTGTTTTCTGCTACATTTAAAACCATCCGATTGATTTTCCGAATCGGATTCATGCTGGCACGAATATAAAAACCAAAATGTTCGATCAGTATGTAGTGCCGGTATTTAACATATGGCACTGAAACGTGGGCTTTAAATAAAAGTATAATAAATTAACTCCAGGTAACTCAAAGAACAATGGCGAGTAGAATATAAATATTAAACTCCAAGATCGTATTCCTAACTCCAAGATCGTATTCCTATATACATATATATATGCAGTAGAACTCCGGTTATTTGAGATAACGTGGGGGGGCACCCTCCTCGGATAACCGGATTTGTTTTTTATTCATTCAAAATATAAACACCAATACTTTAAACCGATGTATTAACGTTTTTAACATATAAATAGGTACATACATTATAAAACAGTGAAATAGGTATCTATGCGCTTCTGTTTCATATTGCATCTTCTTTTTCTCGCTGCAATGTTTCTCCATCTATTAAGAAGAAACAAATCCGCTGGGGTTGCCTCTGGTTGTTGTTCGATATACCTCAAAGCTTTTTCTAAAGAAGCAAAACCTTCTTGATGAGAGATCTTAGTGGGAAACTGTTCATCCACCGCCGCTTCGTCATACTCGTTTCTTCTTCTAAATCATCTGCTGTAATCCATTCAACATCTTCTCTTGTCACATTTTCGCAACCTTTTAATTTTTGCATTGATTCAAATAAACTTTTTTCTTTTTCTTCTAGCTCGCTGTCAAAATTTGAACAGGACATTTCTCCATGGCTTCTCAATTTCAAAGCTAATTCATTTAATGGAGTATCATCTTCACTGTCATTATAGTCCCCAAAATCAAAAACTTTTGACCAAGATTTTTGAATAGTAGTAGTACGCATAGAATCCCAAGCTTGACTTACCCAGTAAATAACATTTTTCAGTGTAACCTTTCTCATCCCATTGATAATATCCTCCTTTTCTGTGTATTCTAACAGATGTTCAAGATATAAACGCCTATAATTTTTTTTAATGTTTTTTGAGGATGCCTTGATCCATTGGTTGCATTATGCTGGTTACATTTGGAGGAAAAAATTTTACAATTTCGCCCACATGAAGTCCCTCTCCAGGGTGAGAGGGGGCATTATCCATTAACAAAATTGCTTTAATAGGAAGACGGTTTCTGTTCAAAAATTTAGTCTCAGATGGCACGAACTCTTCTTCAAACCAGTTAGTAAATAAGGTCGCATCCATCCATGCGGTCTTCTGACTTTTGTAATAGACTGGTAGGGCTTTGGGTGAGATGTCTTTTAAAGCTCTTGGACGTGCAGACTTGCCGATCACCATCAGTGGGATTTTGTGCTTGCCAGATGCATTGGAACATACCATTATGGTTAATCTTTCCTTACTTCGTTTGTGCCCAGGAGCTGATTGTTCCTGTCGAGATGCCAATGTTTTTGATCGAAGCAAGTTTCGTCACAGTTGTAAATTTGATCACATGTGTATCCACAATCTTCGATTTGCTTTTTAAAGTTCTGCTTAAACATCTCAATTGATGATACATCAGCAGAAAGTTTTTCACCACATACAGTCAATTATCGTACACCGTACCGTTTTTTCCAGCGGTCAAGCCATCCAGAACTGGCGGTAAACTGATCTATCTCTGGGAATTGCCTACTAATCATTATTGGTTTCTGTTGTAAAATTGGACCTGACAGAGGCACACCTTTTGATCTCTGTTGGTTAAACCACATGAATAAAACTTCGTTAACCTTTTCATAGTCGCCGGTTTTTATTTGATTTTCTTCCTGAGAACGAGGAGGCTTGATTTATACACCACTCTTCTATTTTTGTGCGGTTTCTTTTCCAATCTCCAACTGTTACCTCACCTACTCCATAATCTCTTGCAACAACTTTAATTGTCTCTCCTGCTTCAATTCTTCTGATGGCTTTTAATTTTTCTTCAGTAGGAACGACGATTCTTTTACGCTTGTTTTGCTCCATTATAATACGACAAACAAAAATTCAAACAAAGTAGTTCGTATTAATTACACTTAACTACCAGAACTCCAACCAAATAAATTATGTGAGTATACTCGTATTTCTCTGTGGTATAAAATACTGATCCCCTCACACGGGCCAGTGACTTCACAAAAGGTTCTTACACCCCAAATGAGTTTTCAACAAATATTTGTTTCCACTCTTTACTGAAAACTGGTGACCTCGAAATTTTGGTTTTTTTCTATACACAGATAAATTTATTAAAGGTAATGATAATTTTCGTTCAATCTATACCCCGTAACATGGAAAATATTCCAGGATTTTTTCAAAAGACCAGAAAGGAAATTTTTGATCATTTTTTGAGATATTGTAGGGTGGTACAGCGATTTTTTTCACGATTTTTTAAAAGTAATAAGAAGAAAATTAGTGTGCGCAAGTATTACATTATTCCAGGATAATATATATATATATATATATTTTTTATATATATATATATATATATATATATATATATATATATATATATATATATATATATATATATATATATATATATATTTACTCGTGTTTTCACAAGCTTTCATTTGACACCACACTCGATTACCTAGTAAAAAAATTTTTTTTTCAATTCCGATTTCACCCCCCAAAACTAACACCTTAAGTCAAAATTTAACTTTCAAAACTACATGGCTCTGTTGAGGCCATCGATTCCTATATTATTACCAAATTTCAACTTTCTATGACAAATAGGTTCGGAGAAAATCTGGTGTGACAGACAGACAGAGAGACAGACAGACAGACAGAGAGACAGACAGAGAGACAGACAGACAGACCGAAGTCATCTTATAAGTGTCCCATACGGAACACTAATAATAACCGGTCAAGTGCAAGTTGAACTTGCACAATTAGTGTTCCGTACGTTGATTGCTTTTAATATAAAAAATTTTGTTACGGTAGTATAAAATGATTGGTGACTTCACAAAACACACCCCAAATGAGCTTTCAACAAAGTTTGTTTCCAATCTTTACTGAAAACTGATGACAAATAGTTTCGGAGAATATCGGGTGTGACAGACGGACAGACGAACAGACAGACAGACAGACGGACAGACAGACGGACAGACAGACGGACAGACAGGCGGACAGACAGACGGACAGACAGACGGACAGACACCGAAGTGATCTTATAAGTGTTCCGTACGGAACACTAAAAACTATTTATTAAATACTGTGGTTAATTACTTATAAGGTGGTTGGTTCAGTTATTGCCTGGTAAAAATTTTTGAGTTTAAAATATTACAATATATTACACTTAATTTACTGGTATCTGCCTTATAATTAACACAGTCCTTATGTTTGTTTATATGACACATCTCAAGAAAAAGCCGATCCTTGTAATTATTTACTGTCTCCAAAACTTCCATATTGGCAAAATCAAACTGATGCCTTCAATAATTTATCTGGTATATAAAAAAAAACAAAGATTTCAAGGTCATCAGATTTCAGTAAAGATTGGAAACAAACTTTGTTGAAAACTCATTTGGGGTGTGTTTTGTGAAGTCACTGATCATTTTATACTTCTGTAACAAAATTTTTTATTTGAAAAGCAATCAACGTACGGAACACTAATTGCGCAAGTTCAACTTGCACTTGACCGGTTATTAAAACATGGTCAGCTAAGGTACATCACCTGTTATTTATTCGACAATCGCTTTGTGTTGTGTTCTTCTTTGTTTTATCCACTGCGATGTCTGTCCGATATAAACATGAAACACAACCCAAACAGGATAACTTATAAACTACATTGGTGTTATGAAGTAGAGGGGGTTTCTGCTTGAGTTGGGTAAACAAGGTACGGCTACTGAGACTTATATTTAACTATTTTAATGTGTGGGAAATCTTTGAAGATGGAAACCACTGAATCTGTGAATCCGCGCACAAACGGTAACTTTTTATATTTGAGAACATTGTGAGTTTCCTCGGTAGGGCCATGAAAATTGTTGGAATTGTAAATGAGTTTTTGGATACTCATCGTTGAAAAAATTTTTTTATATAATTTGGTCAGATTGGCAGGCAGGTAACTCTCGTGGCTAATATGTGTTACTCTGTTCTTTATTGCTATCATGCTATTATATTTTTGGTTCATATGGTGATTTGAAAAATAATTAACAAACCTGTTGTAAGCTGTTGGTTTCTGATACAAATTCAAAATTAACACATTATCATCAGTTCTGGTGTATCCAAAAAGAGGATGCTACCATTATTCTCATGATCGATGGTAAATCGCAAATGACTGTTGAAAGAGATAAAAGTATCCAACATTTTTTTAGTACAATTCGCAGGTACCGAACAAATGATATCGTCCACGTATTTATAAATGAATGGGACATCAAACTGAAGTTGTGCCAATATCACATCAAGCAACTGATCTAAAACTATATTGGCTAACACGGGACTTATGGGAGATCCCATTGGGGTTCCAAATATTCGTTTATAAAATCTATTGTTGAACCCGAAATATGTGTGTTCACAAATGAATCTTATGAGTCTCATGAAATTGATACATGACAACGTAGTATGCGCTTCAATCAACAACCACTTGTTTTTCAGAATTTTTAAAACCAGATCAACAGGAATGTTGGTAAATAAGGAGACCACGTCCAACAATATCAACATAAGACCTTGTGGTAATCGCAACCCATCTATTGTTTACAAAAGGGAAGGTATCTTTTATATTATAATCTGTAATGTCTGATAGAGTATTTATTAATATACTAGCCGGGCCCGCGGCTCTGCTCGCGTGGACTTGATTTACTACTATCGTCACTGCTTATTCCTTATGTTACCCAACGTAATAAAATATCTCCATTTATTTCCCCTTATCTCCCATTATTTCTCCTTATCTCCCATTATTTCTACATAATTTCTAGTATCTAGGCTTATCTCTGCTCATCTCACATTATTTCTCCTTATCGCCCATTATTTCTCCTTATCTCCCATTATTTCACCTTATCTCCCATTATCTAGGCTTATCTCGACTTATCTCCCAATATTTCTCCTTATCTCCCATTACTTCTCCTTATCTCCCATTATCTCACCATAACTCCCATTATCTAGATTTATCTCTGCTTAGCTCCCATTATTTCTCCTTATCTCCCATTATTTATACTTATCTCCTATTATCTCACCTTATCTCTCATTATCGAGGCTTATCTTGACATATCTCCCATTATTTTTCTTTATCTCCCATTATCTCACCTTATCTCTCATTATCTAGGCTTATATCGAATTATATAGAATATATGTATAAATTTATAAACACACGTAAATCGGATAAGTGGTTCTAAAGTGATAAGCGCACTAACGGACAGACAGACAGACAGAGAAACGTTGCATTTTATATATATTATATTCTTTGCAACATGATATTGTTCCATATTTAATGGTTTAGGCAGTGTATTGCAAGAGAACGCGCTAACGGTAACCTTTTTTCCGACTTGATTCACTATTATCGTCACTGCTTATTCTTTATGTTACCTAACGCAATAAAATATATCCTATAACCTGGCCAGAGAACATAAGTATGTTTTAAAAAAAAATTACGTAACGCACTAACGGACACACAGACAGGCAGAGAGACGTTGCATTTTATATATATTATAGATAGATAACCTGGCCAGAGAACATACGAGTATGTATGTTTTAAAAAAAAGCCCGTAAATCGGATAAGTGATTCTTCAGTGATAAGCGCACTAACGGACAGACAAACAGACAGGCAGACAGACAGACAGAGAGACGTTGCATTTTATAGATAGAAGATTATAGATAACCTGGCCACAGAACAAATGTATGAATTAAAAGAAAAAACACGTAAATCGGATAAGTGGTTCTCGAGTGATAAGCGCACTAACTGACAGACAAACGGACAGAGAGACGTTGCATTTTATATATATTATATTCTTTGCTACATGATATTGTTCCATATTTAATGCTTTAGGCAGTGTATTGCAAGAGGACGCGCTAGCGGCAAATTTTTCTCCGACTTGATTCACTATTATCGTCACTGCTTATTTCTTATGTTACCTAACGTAATAAAATATATCCTATAACCTGGCCAGAGAACATATGTATGTTTAAAAAAAGCACGTAAATCGTATAAGTGGTTCTCCAGTGATAAGCGCACTAACGGACAAACACACAGAGACACGTTGCATTTTATATATATATATTATAGATGTAATAAACTTGGTCAGAGAACATATATATGAATTTAAAAAATCACGTAAATCGGATAAGTGGTTCTCGAGAGATAAGCGCACTAACGGATAGACAGACAGAGAGAGAGACGTTGCATTTTATATATATTATAGATATAGATTATTATTATTAAATAACCTGGCCAAAGAATATATGTATGAATTTAAAAAAAGACACGTAAATCGGATAAGTGGTTCTCGCGTGATAAACGCACTAATGGACAGACAGACAGACAGAGAGAGATTGCATTTTATATATATTATAGATTATAGATTATAGATATTCTCTGCTACATAATATTGTTCCATATTTAATGGTTTAGGCTGTGTATTGTAAGGCAACGCGCTAACGGCAAACTTTTTTCCGACTTCATTCACTATTATCGTCACTGCTCATTCCTTATGCTACATATCGTAATAAAATATAGCCTATAACCTGGCCAGAGAACATATGTATGTTTTAAAAAAAAAGTACGTAAATCGGATAAGTGGTTCTCCAGTGATAAGCGCACTAACGGACAGACAGATAGACAGACAGAGGCGTTGCATTTTATATATATTATAGGAATTTCGAAATGTTATAAGTAGCGGCATTAACTGAGCTTACAATTGGTCTTAAAGGTATGTCGGATTTATGTATTTTTGGAAGACCGTACAATTTAGGGAAATGTGACAGGTGTTTTGCGACCCCCACACTTATTTAGTTGTTTGTTTTAAGTCACGTGAGACAGTCTATATTTTTGGCATTTCTCCGAAATTGCTGACGTATTTATGTCGATACCCCTCGTGTGCGCAATCCCATATTTGTTGTGCAAACATATTTTGGGTAAAGCTTTCCTGTGATATGTGCGCTACTGGTAATCCGCTAGATAGTTATTTCGTAAGTAGTACGTAAATGATTTTTAATTATATTCATTGCTAATATTTGATATTGTTTTTTACACTTAAAAAACAAACAAAAATGTCAACATTAAATGTGTTATCAACCACCGCAACCTAAATACCATTTCAATTGCAAATTTGTTTTGAGGTTTTACGATGTCTACTAACGTAAAAGCACCAAAAATTTGCTTTTTAGCTATAAAAGAATATACAATTATCAATTTGAAGATAATTTTTTTAAATATTGACATAAAAATATAAGTTAATGGTTATTACCAATGAGTGATAATTATTACTGCCTGATACATAAAAATTTAAATTGCAAAATACTGTGTTATGTCGTATATTACCGCCAACATTGCACACACGACTTCGTTTTATATTCTTTTTATAAACATTGAATTTAGTCTCAATTAAGTACTGAATTTACAAGTCATCTAGACAAAGTTTCAAGAAACAATATTGTTGATAGATCATCTTTATTGATCATCAACCAAAGTGGCTAATCATCAAATTAGCCTGTTCCCAATCATAAGAGTTGATTGATTGGTCCGTTACTTTGTGACAGTACATTTTACCAATAAAATTACTTAATTACTTTGTTAACTGTCACTAAATATATTTGTAAAGATTTTATAATTGCGTTATCGCGATTTCAAATTACAACTACATTATCACACGCTTAACTAAGACTAAAACAGATTTTTGGTATTTTATGTTTATATGATGAACAGATGTGGGTCTATTATGTACTAAAACGGTTGGAACAGAACGGAATTTGATTCTGCGTCTAATTGACTATTCAGTAAATTTATGTTATGGTCTTTTGAATATCTGTAAATTCCTATGAATTCTAAGAAATTGAGTTTTGACTCTTTAGGTGCCGAATGGAGTATTTGTAAACAATTGATATTGGGAAAAGTATGGCCTGTTTCTAAGAAATGTTTAGCAAAGTGTGATTTTTCATTTTTTAGCCTATAAGAGGCATTGTGTTCTGCGAATCTTGTTTTGAAATTGCCTCCCGTTTGGCCTACGTAATAGCTATCGCACTCTTGACAATTACGTTTATAAACTCTTGATTTATTGTGTTTATTAGCTTCAATGCCAAAGATAAAACTAATAAAGACAATAAATCAGGAGTTTATAAACTTAATTGTCAAGAGTGCAATAGCTGTTACGTATTCCAAACGGGACGCAATTTCAAAACAAGATTCGCAGTTTACTAGACTATTTTTAATTTTTATAAATTCAATACCTTTGTATAAGTCTAATAATCTTCTAACATATATATTTTTAGTTAATCCTGTCACGCCACGAGAACTTCTAAAGATTTTGAAAACGACCAGTATAGACGACATAGACATTCGTATCATCGTCAATTTGTACTGGCATCAAACAGCTGAAGTGCGGTTGGAGCATCAACTATCGGATGAAATTAAAATCAAGCGGGGTGTGTGTCAGGCTTGTATTTTATCGCCCTTGTTCAACCTCTATTCGGAGGTGATATTCAATGACGCACTTACTGGTACCACTGAAGGAATCAACGCCAATGGCGTTAACATAAATAACATCAAATTCGCCGATGATACATTGATTATCACTAATAACGGAAAAAATCTAAAAAATTGTATGGATAACATAACTGACACCTGTACACAGTTTAGTTTAAGACTCAATACAAATAAACGAAATATATGATTATAAGCAACTTTTCCGGGCGGCTGTCAATAAAAAGATTATCATCAACGTGGTAGCCAACATGATAACCAACGATCGCTGAACGGTCATGGTACCCGAAGAAGAAAGGAAATTCTGTGACGATGCTAGAGGAATGGACCCGACATAACTATTTCGGACTCAACGACGTTAACTTTTTTGGAAAAATCAACCACCTGGGTTTTTATAACGCTAAATTCTACTTGGTTGCTGTCATTATGTTCGATCGTTCAAAGTGAATGAAGAAATAAGCATACTGTCATCTGCAAAGCTGTAGATTAGATTTCTGGTCCTTTCCAGTAGATCGTTAATGTAAATAAAAAAGAGAATAGGAGAGAGTATGGAGCTTTGGGGCAACGGCGTTAATAGTGAAAGTGTCGCTCTCTGAGAAAACACGACTTATCAGAAAAACCATAAGAGCGTGACTTAACCAGTAATCCATCATACCAAACACGGTCGAATGCCTTGGATATATTAAGTGCAATCGCTTAAGATTCTCCAAAGTGTTCATTTGTGTTGTTCTAAACATGCGTTACATAAGTTTTGTTGAAGATTTGTTGATCTTTGCTTACAAAAGTCATATTAGTGGTCGCTAATAATATTTAGTCCTGAAGATATTTTAGAAGATGATGACCGAGCCTTTTCCGTGACTTTCGATATTATTAACAGTAGTGCGACTGGTCGGTAGTTGTTTGGCAAGACCTTCTTTCCTTTTTTATGTATCGGCTGAACTGCAGCGCATTTCCAGCAAGAATGAAATATTTCCCTTCTCTAGAATAAGTTGAAAAGTGTACAGAAAACTGATGTTAGTTCTCTAGCGCATTTCTGGAGTACTAGGGCAGGTATTTCGTCAAAGCCAGAAGCTTGCTTGGTGGTTCTATGATATACTATCTAAAGTCAATATTGGACATCCTTGACTATACTATGGGAATAGTTGGTGGTGTTTTTCCTTGAAAATCAATAATGTAGTGTTACTATATGAATATGTTCAATGGAATATTCAGAAATGTTGGATTTTTCTGATCTACCATATGGGTTAGATGTCCTTTACATCTTGTTCGAATCGACCATCTTATTTGCCTAACATAGTAACTATATTTTTTTAAGTTGTCTGATGACTTATAAATTAACGTGCGTCCTATTATTAAATACCTTATCGATACCAAATATAGGCATATTTTACAGTATACGGTATTGCAACATATTTCGTCCTATTTTGATCACATGGAATTATAAATATTTAACCTAAACTTATGTCTATTATTAACCTATTTTCGTCATAACCATTGATTTTAATTACAATATATTCCTAATCCGACTTCTTCCATTTTAATTTCTGATTTCATTCAAAGGAAGAAAGTGATTAAATGATTAGCGTTGTTTGCTGCTCAAATTTTCAACAGCGATGCATAAACACTTAGAAGTAATCGATCACTTTTAACCGTATGTATCCAATTTTAGAAACCACAAACGAGATTTTGCGTACAGCGGAAATTTTGAACATTTATTTTACGAGGCCGGTTTGAAAAGTCCGTGCAAAGTCCGAGAGATGGCACCACCGGCGCGTATCGAGGTCATGTTTAGTTAGTAGCATCTCTTGAATGAACGCACACCAAGTTTCAGCCATATTGGTCTATTTCTTTGTGTTTGGCATTCGTGTGAATCAAGGAAGTCGAGTGATTTTCAAGAAATGGACGAAAAAGAATTTCGTGTGGTGATTAAACATTACTTTATGAAAGGCAAAACGCCTCAGGAGACTAAAGAGAAGCTTGATAAACATTATGGTTACTCTGCACCTTCGATTAGAACAGTTTATAAGTGGTTTCAAAATTTTCGGACTGGCCATATGGGCACAAGTGACGCTGAACGTTCTGGACGGCCTGTGGAGGTTACGACTCCAGAAATAATTGATCAAATCCATGATATGGTGATGGATGACAGAAGAGTTAAGGTGCGTGAGATTGCTAGTGCTGTGGGCATCTCGACTGAACGGGTACATAATATTTTGCATAAACATTTGGACATGAGAAAGCTATCCGAAAGATGGGTGCCGCGATTGCTCACGCTTGACCAAAAACGGAATCGTGTGAAGTGTTGCAAGGATGGTTTGCAGTTGTTCCAGAAGAATCCGGAACACTTTAAGCGTCGTTTCGTCACTGTGAATGAAACATGGATACATTACTATACTCCTGAGACCAAACAACAATCTAAACAATGGGTTACCAAGGGGAATCTGCACCAAAAAAGGCGAAGACCGTTCCTTCGGCCGGAAAGGTTATGGCGACTGTCTTTTGGGATTCGCAAGGGATAATCCTCATCGACTATCTGGAAAAGGGTAAAACTATTACAGGTGAATATTATTCATCGTTATTGGACCGTTGGAAAACCGAGCTGCAAGAAAAACGCCCGCGATTGGCCCACAAGAAAGTCCTTTTCCATCACGACAACGCACCAGCACACACCTCAGCAGTTGTGGTCGTAAAATTAATGGAAATAGGATTCTAACTCGTTTCACATCCCCCCTATTCTCCAGACTTGGCTCCCTCGGACTACTATTTGTTCCCCAATTTGAAGAAATGGCTGGCGGGACAAAGATTTTATTCAAACGAGGAGGTGATTGCAGACACTAATGGATATTTTGCAGACTTGGACAAATCCTATTATTCGGAAGGGATCAACAAACTAGAACATCGTTGGACGAAGTGTATAAGCCTAAAAGGAGACTATGTCGAAAAATAAAAAAGGTTTACCCCAAACACATAAGTAGTTTTTATTTTTGCACGGACTTTTCAAACCAGCCTCGTAATACCGCACTAAGAATATTTTTAGGGAGAATTTTTAAAAATATCTTCCTACTTCCCTTGTAGAAGGAGGTACTATTTTCGTCAAAAAAAGAATCTTCGGAATTTTTAGTGTTCCGTACGGAACACTTATAAGATCGCTTTGGTGTCTGGCTGTCCGTCCGTTTGTCCGTCTGTCACACCCGATTTTCTTCGAAACATCGAGTGGGGTGTCAAATGAAAGTTTGTAAAAACACGAGTTCAAAAATATATATAATGTAAAAGTTGCGAAAAATCGCTGCCCCCCCTTATCTCGAAAAGTACTAATCAAAAAATTTTGAAAAAATTCTGGAATATTCTCCACAAGGTGTAGATTGAACGAAAATTATCACGAGTGCGTTATCTTTAATAATTTATCTCGTATATATAAAAAAAAAAACAGAAATTCCAAGGTCATCAGTTTTTAGTAAAGACCGGAAAAAAACTTGTTGAAAACTCATTTGAGATAAGGCGGAATAATGATAGATAAAGCGATATAAGCCTCTATAATATGGGAGAATTCGAGATTATGGGAGATAAGGCGAAATAATGGAGAGATAATGCGGAATAATGATAGATAATGCGATATAAGCCTCTATAATGGGGGAGAATTCGAGATTATGGGAGATAAGTAGAGAGAGATGTAGTGTGTTTTTGTAAAGTCGTTGATTATATTTTAAACCTCAAAAACAAAAATTTTTATTTTAAAAGCATTCAACGTATAGAACACAACTACGTAAGTCCGACTTGCACTTGACCGGTTATTTTTAATCTTCGCGTTTCAGAATCCCTAGACGATATTTTAATTTTGTGATATTATATGCCATTTTCAGGATTCTTGAAGTAGAATAAACAGAATATTGTATTATTTTCTCATTATTTATAATTTTGGCAGTGTATAAAGAGAAATCTCAGTTTTGAGTTTTTAACAACTCTTTATGAATAAAAACTTATTAAGAAGTACATATTGCTTAACATCCCAAGTTGTAATGCTTTATTTAAAGTATTCTTTAGTGCTAGAAAGTTAAATTCAGTATTTATTAAAAAAATGCGTTTGTACTTGGTAAGCCAGTTTACCGATTATTTTTTTTTTCACTTCCGATTTCACCCCCTAAAACTAATCCCTTTAGTCAAAATTTAACTTTCTAAAGTACACGGCTCTGATGAGGCCATCAATTCCTATATTATTACCAAATTTCAACTTTCTATGACAAATAGTTTCGGAGAAAATCGGGTGTGACAGACAGACAGAGAGACAGACAGACAGACAGAGAGACAGACAGAAAGACAGACAGACAGATAGACACCGAAGTCATCTTATAAGTGTTCCATACGGAACACTAATAATAACCGGTCAAGTGCAAGTTGAACTTGCACAATTAGTGTTCCGTACGTTGATTGCTTTTTTAATATAAAAAATTTTGTTACGGTAGTATAAAATGATTGGTGACTTCACAAAACACACCCCAAATGAGCTTTCAACAAAGTTTGTTTCCAATCTTTACTGAAAACTGATGACCTTGAAATTTTATATATATATATATATATATATATATATATATATATATATATATATATATATATATATACCAGATGGATTATTAAAGGTAAGGCACTCGTGATAATTTTCGGTCAATCTACACTCCGTGGAGAATATTCTAGAATTTTTCAAAATTTTTTGATCAGTACTTTTCGAGGTAAGGTGGGGGGGGACAGCGATTTTTCGCGATTTTTTAAAAATAATGCTAATAAAAGTGTGAGCAAATATAACATTATATATATATATATATATATATATATATATATATATATATATATATATATATATATATATATATATATAAAGGATGATTCATTTAGAGGTACTTTTTTTTAAATAAAAAAAAATGAATAAAACCAATTTTATTTTATAATCTTTATTATCATATAAAAGAACCATTCTTTACAATTATTTCTTAAAGATAATTTCTTTCAAATGTTGTCCGCGACTACGGTTAACAACGTCCATTCTGAAGTTCCAATTTTCAATGAAGCGTGTGAGTATTTCGAGTGGTATTTGGCCAATGACTCGAGTAATATTGGCCTCCAATGCCTCAATTGTAGCTGGCTTATCCATGTAGACTTTGGACTTTTCATAGCCCCAAAGGAAAAAGTCAAGAGGTGTGATGTCACATGATCTAGCCGGCCAATTCACTGGTCCAAAGCGTGAAATGATCTGTTCGCCGAATTGGTCTCGCAGTAAAGCCATGGTTTCACGGGCTGTATGGCAAGTGGCGCCATCTTGTTGGAACCAAATTTCGTCGAGGCCACAGGCTTCAATTTCTGGCATCAAATACTCTGTTATCATGGCGCGATAACGGTCACCATTCACAGTAACATTCCGGCCGGCCTCTGTTTTGAAGAAATATGGACCGATTATTCCACCGGCCCATAAACTACACCAAACAGTTGTTTTTTTTGGATTTAATGGCAGCTCTTGAACCTCTTCAGGTTGTTCATCACCCCAAATACTGGCATTTTGTTTATTCACAAACCCATTAAGCCAAAAATGGGCCTCATCGGTGAACAAAATTTTTCTCGAAAACAGTGGATCTTCTGCAAGCTTGTCAAGAGCCCAACGACTAAAACGGAAACGATTCGGAAGGTCGGTCGGCTTCAGTTGTTGCACTAGTTGAATTTTGTATGCTTTTAAAGAAAGATCCTTACGTAAAATACGCCAAGTTGTTGAATATGACAGGCCAAGCTGTTGAGAACGGCGACGAATCGACACTTCACGGTCTTCGCGTACACTCTCCGCTACCGCCCCTATATTTTCTTCACTACGTGCTGGATGTGGTCTATTCGGTCGAGCATTATCCAATAATGAAAATTGGGTCTCAAACTTATTGATGGTAGAGCGAATTGTGCGTTCGGTAGGCCGATTATGTGGACCATAAGTTGCTCTAAGCGCCCGATACACATTCCTCGTAGAACGCCCATTTTCGTAATAAAGTTGAACAATTTGTAGACGCTGTGCCGGGCTAAGTCTTTCCATTATGAATTGTCAAACACTACTGAACAGGAATGCCACTTCAGTTGACACGACGCATGCGCAATCTGCAATTAAATCCCCATCACAAAAAGTACCTCTAAATGAATCACCCTATATATATATATATATTACTCGTGTTTTTACAAGCTTTCATTTGACACCACACTTAATGACCTAATAAAAAAAATTTTTTTTCACTTCCGATTTCACCCCCCAAAACTAACCCCTTAAGTCAAAATTTGACTTTCAAAACTACACGGCTTTGATGAGGCCATCAATGCCTATATTATTACCAAATTTCAACTTTTTATCACAAATAATTTCGGAGAAAATCGGGTGTGACAGACAGACGGACAGACAGACAGACACCGAAGTCATCTTCTATAATATCTCAACGTAAAAATATCTTTTACGTGATGCGACTCAAGAGTTCCCGGAATAACGTTGCATAGTAAGAATTCGATCACGCCGATAGGTGGCAGTAGGTAGATCCCTAACAACGCTGGCGGACAAATTTTAATTAGGTAGTTCGTTAAGGTTGTTCTGTACGCACGTTTGCGTAACGATGTAACTGAGTCTCCTATTTGCTATTTTTACAATGGATTCGAAAAAATAACAGCGCGTGTGTATGAAATTTTGATATCACCTCGAGAAAATTGCTACTAAAATATATGAAATGATTAGGAAAGCATTTGCAGACGAAGTTCTGAGCGGTACGCAAATTTTTTAGTGGTTCTCGCTCTTTAACTCAGCCCGAACTTAGGTGGAAGATGATAGGCACTGCAACCACGCCTGAAATTATTGCCAAATTTCAACAAATCATTCATGAAGACCATCGTCTAATAATTCTGAGCATTTCTAAGCAAACTTTAATGGAACAATTAGTCATGCATCGAATTGCGTCGAAGTTTGTCCCACAGTTAATAATATACGCAACAGTTTTTGGCGAAGAATTCCTAGATTATTATCCCTTACCACCCTAATCGCCTGATTTGACACCCCGTGACTTCGAGCTGATCCTCCAAATGAAGATGAAGTCAAAGAGTCGCCGATTCGAGTTGGTAGAGGAGATACGACACGAATCGCAAGCGGGACTTAACTGACAGTATCAAACTTCAAAAAAATGTTCGAACAGTGGAAAAAACGGTGGGACCGCTGGATTCGGGTGCAGGGGGATTACCTTGAAGGTGACATTTGATATCGATAGTGCGTAAACTATTGGATTACATCACGTATGACTATTACAGCAGTTTTATTCTTGCTGACTATTTAGCTAGTAATATTTTTTTTGTCATAATGATGTATCGTAAAATGAATTTTTAGAAAATTTTAAGACTAATATAGACTCGCATTTATGACGTAACTTTACGCGTTATCTGCAATTACATTGTACTTAGAATCATAACCAGTTATTGCTTGGTATTTAGCCAAAAAAGTTTGTAAAAATTATTTTGTGGTCTAAATCATTTATTATGTGTGTGGTACCTACGTTTTTTATTTCTTCTTGAAATTTTAAGTTATATTGGTAATTATTTATACAAGCAATCTGTTTTATAATTAAACCATAAAGTGATTCCAATTTTAACGTCTTATTTCCATAATTTTTATCATTAATTTGTAAGATAAACAACGACCTAGTTTATACAATTGTAGTTCGGGATTTTTATATAATATTGTGCAGACAACAATACATTATGTTAGTAATCCCATAAATTTATTTTTTGAAATATTAATGTACAGGGTGAGTCAACGATAGAGTACAGTTCATTATCTCATTTATTTCCGGAATGACGAAAAAATGTTAAATATAATAGTTTTAGGGAATGTTTAAAATTAGTTTTGAGTATACAGGGTGCTTCAAAAAAGTGTGGCCGATATAACATATGTTTGTTTAAATGGAACATCCTATTTTCTAATTTATTTTTAAAATTCTGGGTAAAATTTTATAATTTCTTTATTAATAATATTATATACCTAAACCAATTTTTTTTTAAAAATACGTGTTTATAGTTATGTAAAAAAATACTAGTAGCGTTATTGTTTCTGAAGGTGGAATACTTATAATTGGTACAAGCGTTCTATAGAGATGAAAAAAGATATATGTAAAGAAATTTGAGTTAGAGATGCTACAGGGTGTTCAAAATAAATTTGTATATTTCGACTATTTTAAATTAAAAAATCTCAAATTTTTTAAATGGCACACCCTGTTTATTATTTTTTTTTTTGATAGATTTTACAAAACCCTACAACTTTTATTAAGTAGTAAGATTTATTTTGAATTTTTCAATTTTTACCCTTGTTTTTGCCCGGCCGATTGACACAGTGGGTTAAGGCGTTAGCCTTGCCCACTGTTATCCGAGAGGTCCGCGGTTCGATTCCGTGTCTGGGCTGGGTGTATGTGATTTGTCCCTTGTGTGAATGTGTAAATTTGTGTGTGTCTAACAAAGAGAGATGCTGGCTAATTGGTTATACGCCAAAGCCATAAAACACATGTAAAAAAAAAATACCCTTGTTTTTAATAGACTTACGCTATAACATCATAGTTGCCAAGACAAAACAAAAATGTAGGCATTGTCAAATTTTGACATGTCTATTAAGCAAGTAAAAATAGTTTAATTTGTTGTAGTAAGTGACGTATAAAGGCAATAATTATGGAGTTTCCTAAAAATGAATTAATTGATATGGTTTATATACTGGGCGACGCGGGAAAAAATTATCTTTTGGCAGTAAGGCTTTACGGAGCGAAACCAGAATGCTACAAATGAGGGAAAAGAAATGGAGATTTTACTCCATGTTGAAGATAATCCCCAGGTCAAGAGCCGTCAACTAGCTGACTTATCTGACACTTCCCAATCTACGGCTAATCGTACCACGAGAAAATACAAGTATCATCCCTTTCATATGGAACTACACTAAGAACTTCAAGACCGTGATTTTGAACGACGAGTAAACTTTTGTACCACCATGAATAGAGCAATAGAGGCCGATCCAAATTTTTTATTCAAAATAATGTTTTTTGATGAAGCTACTTTTCGCAGTAATGGAGCAGTTGACAGGCATAACATGTATTATTATTCAACAGTTAATTCATTTTGAGTTCGGAAAGTTCAAAACCAAAACCATCGGTCGCTTAATATATGGTGTGGAATATTTAATTTTCGAATTATTGGTCCACGAACCGCTTAACGGGCCTAGATATCTAAATTTTTTGCAAAACGAATTACTCCAGCTTCTTGAAAGGGAACAAATGTGGATTCAACAAGACGGAGTTCCTGCTCACTACCACCGGAAAGTTCGGGAATATTTAAACGATTGTTACCCACAAAAATGGATCGGTAGAGATGGATTCATTCAGTGGCCCCCTCGATCATGTGACTTAACACCTTTAGATTTCTTTTTATGGGACTACATTAAAGATCGTGAATCTCCCTACAACATCAGTAGATATGGAAAATAGGATACGGGATGCGTACAGGACAATAACGTCCTAAGGAAAGTGAAGGAAAATATAGTAAAAAGACTAAACATGTGTATTCAAGTAGACGGGCATATTTTTGAACATTTATTACGTTATAATAATTAATCATTAGATAAGTTAAACTGTATTAAAGTTATTATTAACTATTTGTTTATATTTTCACAGTAGCGTAAGTGTATTAAAAACGAGGGTGCAAATCGAAAAATTCAAAATAAATCGAAAACTATTAGAAATAGTTAAATATACATACTTAACAAAAGTTGGAGGATTTTGTAAAATCTACCAGAAAAAATAATAATATACAGGGTGTGCTATTTAAAAAATTCGAGATTTTTCAATTTAAAATAGTTCAAATGTATAAATTTATTTTGAACATCCTGGAGCATCTAACTCAAATTTCTTTACATATATCTTTTTTTTCATCTCTATAGAACGCTCGTACCAATTATGAGTATTTCACTTTCAGAAACAATACTGGCAATTTTTTATAAAACTGAAAACTAGTATTTTTTTAAAAAAAACGAAATATTAGAAAAACTACTAGGTTTAGGTATATAACATTATTAAAAAAAAATTTACAAAATTTTACGTAGAATTTAAAAATAAATTAGAAAATAGGATGTTCCATTTAAAAAAAAAACCATATGTTATATTGGCCACACTTTTTTGAAGTACCCTGTATACTCAAAAATAATTTTAAACAGTGCACCTTAATATTTCCTAAAACTATTGTATTTAACATTTTTTCGTCATTCCCGAAACAAATGAGATGATGCACTTTCCTCTATCGTCGATTCACCCTGTACAGCATGTGATGTACAGACGTCAGTAATTATAGATACATAACTAACAGGAGCAGATTTCTTATTCAAAAATTATCTTGATAAAATATATTTATAAATTAATGTGAAATAAACAAATATGAATTGTTTAGAGTGAAATGGTATGTGGATGTTAGAAAGATCTTGCACTTATTTTGGTAGGCCACTGTCTTTATTTTTATTTCAAGCATGCGCTCACCGTTTGGAGCTTGTACTGGACAAAATTTACGCAACAATATATTAAATCATATAAATCTCTATAATGAATTAATTTTAATAATTTTTTGTGAACATTGGTTACACTAAAAGTTAGAAAAAACTTATTCGGATACTTTAAAAGTGAATAGCTACCAAATTTCTCTATAAGATTCGAATTAAAATTATTCTTAAGACCTAATAACAAAATCGCAGCGTTTATGTGCCTAGGCATGCTTCTAATTAAATTTTGGATAAAATCTTGAGAAATTTGCTCTCATTCTGTGATAACTGCATTTTCAAGTTCCCTCAGGTTTCTAGGTGCAGGTATATGACGTTTCACATTTTTCTTAAGGTGATCCCATACATGTTCTATCGGATTCAGATCCGGGCTTTTTGGTGGCCATTGCATAATCGGTATATCAACTTGATTAAGATAATCGAGAACCTCCTTAGCCACGTGAGGTCGAGCGTTGTCTTGCATAAACAGGAAATTGGGCCCCACATGTTCTATTACAATATTCTCAAGATAGTAGTCAGCATTCATGGATCTCGTACGGACAGGAACTAACTCTGTGTGAGCATCAAAGCAGATGCCACCCCAGAACATAACAGAGCCACCGCCGAATGGAATCCTTGCAGAGATATTGCAAGGAGCAAACCTCTCCCCTGGTCTTTGCCATACTCGCTCACGACCATCTAGATGTTTTAGACTAACCCCAGTTTCATCTGTGAAGAAAACTTGTTTCCAATCATCCACAGACCAGTTTTCGTGATTTCGAGCAAAACGTAACCTGTCAACTCTGTTCTCTCTAGTAAGCAAAGGGGCGCAGTGGCTGGTCTCCTACTGTTTAATCCAGCTTCATTTAACCGTCTTCTAACTGTTTTAAAAGAAATTGTGACATTACGAACAGCTTCGAGTTCGTTTCTTATTATAGAACTAGTGACAGTTCTATTTCTTAAAGCATATTGTCTTATAAAACGTTCATCTAGGTCGTTAGTGTATCGTTTTCGCCCTTGCCCTAGCCTTCTAGAATAAGTTCCTACTTCATTCAAGCGTCTTACCATACGACTTATTGTGGAACGATGTTTGCCTAACAAATTGGCAACATAACTCTGACAATATCCCTCGTCCAATAAAACTGAGGCTCGCACTACCTCGTGTTCAGTTAAATTCCTTGTTCGATTCATTTTTCTAATTCTTCGGGGTCAAAAATAAAACAGTCTACCACAAAAACGTATTACTTTGAAAAAGGGAACAATTTATAAGCTTACTTTTAAAGAAAATCTATCGCAATATTTCAGAAAATTGTTTATCTTCTAACAAATTCTTTAAAACTGTAAATCTAAACGAATTGTTTTGATTACTGTCATGAACAACGAAACAAAATATGCATAGCCTACTATTCAAATACTCGATAAACTTTAAAACTGACATAAGAAAAAGATAAATTAATTTTCAGATTGTTGCGTTAATTTTGTCCAGGAGTTTATAAAGAGTCAGCTTTTATAGTTATTTGAAGCATGTGTTCACCATTCGAAACTTGCGCAGTACTGAAACAAAATAAGAGAATCCTAAAGGATAATAAATTAAGGACAATGATTTCCCTTATGTAGGAACTTAGAGAGGTTATTTGAAGCTCGTTATTCTTATCGCTGTTATGGTGGGGCCTGTTTTTTTTTCCTAATTAGGTATAGAAACCACTAAGAAAATACAGTAAAATGGAACTGATAATCTTCTAATGCAAACAACACTGACAACAGTTAGTTAGTGTTCAGATTATATTGGGATTTTGCAATCTTTGGCACAATAGCAGTACAGTGCTAATTTCAAATGAAATTTTATTTATCGCATATTCGTATTACCTTGGAAATATTGAAAGAAGTGATAGAAACCTCCTAGACATAATTTTAATTTAGAAACTTGTGTTGACCCATCAAATAATAACAACCGGTGTGCTTAAGCATGAAATGAATTGAAAAAAAGTTTATAGAAGATGAACTAACCTAACCATGCAATTCCTTCTCGTTAATACTAAGGAAACTTGAGATACCGATAAGGACAAAGAAATGTCAAAAATAAGCAAGCAAAATCTCACTATTGTTCTACCGGTCGGCTGACTTTATGTTAAGTCCTCCAGTACGAGTGCTCCTCTTTAAATTCGCGTAGTAAATTGATCACAAGTTGCTTGTTATGGTAGAAAAGCAGTAGTTGTAAGTTGTGTATCATAAGTATTCTCTGAATAATAACACAGCCCCACAAAAAAAAAGTGGGGTATACTTTTGATGCGATATATCAGATCCGTAGTATTTTTGCCCGCTGATCACGAATCTGACGTCAGAATATCGCCATCACATCTCAATTTTTTTCTAACCTCAAAAAATAGGTAAAAATTAGTAAAAATTAAGAAAAATATACTCCTAAAAAATTGATTCAAGCTTTTTCATGAATCCAAAGATGTATTAATATGTATTCGGACACGCTAAGCTAATATTCATCGGTTGGATTGAGCCATACAGTTCTGTTTTCTTTCTAACCTCAATAAATCAGACAGATATAGTGCTTCTCGAATGCAAAAACGAATTCAAATTAAAATTCAACCGATACCAAATTTGGTACACGGGGATTTTTTAGGTCGCTGATCACGAATCTGAGGTTGGATTTGCAAAATTCAAGATGGCAGATGTTTTCGCGCCATTTTGAACGCAGAGAAAATTCATCGGTCGATGTTTATTCTTCTACCTGCATCCAGGGCACCTCCACATGGTGACGGTGGGCAACGGTGTTACTCCACTAACCGGCAGAGTCCCTGGATAACGGCTTAGATGCCGTCATGGCAGGTAGAAGAAAGAGAATTACGATGCAGGGACTCGGAAACCCAGTATCGGCGGTTGGTCAGGGTGGGAAAGCGGGCCCGCAGCCGTCGTCATCCAGCGACCGTACCTCTTCATGTGTGGGTGACTTGGCTCATGTAGAGTATAATGCTACAAGAAAACGGTCTCACGGTACAAGGACTTTTCATAGGTGCGATAAAAACAGTGATGCATTTTGTTATATTTGCTGTCAACACGTATTGAGTAAAATGGGGTCACCGATAACGGATAAGATTAAAAACTTACATAAGGATTGTTTTAACATTGAAATACAGCACCAGGATACAGATTGGGTTTCCCACATCATTTGCAGTTCTTGCCAAATAATGTTGTACATCAATAAGAAGGCGATTAAATATTCCAGACCAGCAATATGGAATAGACCATACAGTGAAAATGATTGCTACTTTTGTATGAATGTTGTATCTAGGCATAACCAAAAAAATAAAAGCACTATTACTTATAACGATGTTTCGACAGTAACAAGACCAACTAAACTAATTCCGCCTCCTGAACCACTTGATGCTGATGTTATGGAAACAAATGATTTCACCTTATCAGTTCATGCCGAAAACATTGAGACTGTCGAAAAAGATTCAAACACTGTTACTAATGAATGTTCTAGTGACAACCTATCATATACTAGTGACACAGATAAAGAATTTCTACCATACAACCGTAAACCAGAACCAATACTCGTATCACAGTCAGAACTTAGTGATCTAGTCAGAGATTTAGGCTTATCCAAAGATGGTTCAGAGCATCTTGCTTCCTTTTTAAAGAAAAGACATTTACTTAAGCCAGAAGCTACGATTTCTTATTATAGAAACAGAATTTCGAAAATATTTCACAATGGACGAGGAATTGTCACTTTCATATTGTACCAATGTAAAAGGTCTAATGGATGAATTTCAAAATAACTCATACGATCCTGAAGAATGGAGACTGTTCATTGATTCTTCTAAACGGAGCATTAAGGCAATTTTGCTGCATAATACCAACGTTTACGCTCCCATTCCGATTGCTCATTCCACAGTTATGGAAGAGCAATATGAAAAAATAAAATATGCTGATCATAACTGGAAAATTTATGGAGATCTGAAAATTGTAACAATATTGCTTGGCCAACAGTCAGGGTTTACACTTTATCCCTGTTATAAATGTCTGTGGAATAGCAGAGACAGGGAACGTCATTATAAGAAAAAAATTTGGCCAACAAGAGAATCGTTCACTCCTGGTGAAAATAATGTATTGTTTCCACCATTGGTAGATCCAGGAAAAGTTCTTATTCCCCCGCTTCACATTAAGCTTGGACTTATGAAGCAATTCATGAGAGCCTTAGATACAAACGGCCCATGTTTCAAATACTTGCATAAAAAATTTCCGAAATTTTCTGAAGCTAAAATTAAGGCAGGCGTATTTGACGGGCCACAAATAAGAAAATTGTTTCAAGATTCATTATTTGTTACTAAAATGAATAAAGTTGAAAAAGCTGCTTGGCTTAGTTTCGAGAAAATGGTAAAAAATTTTCCAGATAATCTTGGTGATACTGAAAATCATAGAAAATCATCGGTATCAAGGACGATGGGATGACCATATGCTAGCGGACTATTGCTGGTCGCTAAAAAGATAAACAAGTCCTCAAAAGCGTTTGGGCAGAAAGCCTTTGAATAGGTCATTCGCGGAAAAAAGAACAAGATACAGCCAAAAAAAAGTTAGGCGCGGGTCTAACCTTCGCAATTCTAGGGCTTAAGGGTCTACTATTTGAGAGTATATGGTTTAAAAGTCCTGGTTTTGAGTTTATTGGGTCTCATTTTTAAAGTTACAGGGTTATTGAGGTCTATTTTTTGAGGTTACAGGGTGTGGGAGTCTAAGGTTTCAGGGTTTAGGGTTTAAGAGTATCAGGTTTGAGGATTCCCCAACTGTGTACCAAATTTGGCAGGAATCAGTTGGTTTTCAAAAATTTTGTCCGCCATCTTGGATCCGCCATTTTGAATTTTGCAAATCCGACCTCAGATTCATGATCAGCAACCCAAAAAACCCGCATTTGAGAAGCACTATATCTGTCTGATTTATTGAGGTTAGAAAGAAAACAGAACTGTATGGCTTAATCCAACCGATGAATATTAGCTTAGCGTGTCCGAATACATATTAACACATCTTTGGATTCATGAAAAAGCTTAAATCAATTTTTTAGGAGTATATTTTTCTTAATTTTTACCTATTTTTTGAGGTTAGAAAAAAATTGAGATGTGATGGCGATATTCTGACGTCAGATTCGTGATCAGCGGGCAAAAATACTACGGATCTGATATATTGCATCAAAAGTATACCCCACTTTTTTTTTGTGGGGCTGTGTATTCAGAACAGAAGAAAAAAATAAAACGAACAGTTTAAAAAAAAAAGGAAGTAACTTCCTTAATATCTGCCTTACGTTTACCAGCAATGGAACTCAAAGAACAGAAATGGGATTAACGTAATTAAATTTCTATATATGTTACGACAAACGATCCTGTTATTTATAGTAAGTAGTAACAACTACTGACGACGGCGAATGGTAATTCTAACAGACGATGGTAAACACTAATACTAACGACGGTGAATGGCGACGCTAACGAACGAAAGTAAATGGTCACACACTAATAACGGTAACAGAACAACGCAATTGAACCCTTTGGAGAATCTCGAGCGGTTGCTCTTGACATATCCAACGCATTCGACCGTGTTTGGCACGATGGACTGTTGGTTAAGCTACGCTCTTATGGTATGTCTGAAAAGTTCTATTTATGGCTCTCATGTTTCCTCAGAGAGCGTTCTTTACGAGTGACAGTCGACGGATTCCTTTCTAACACCTTCACTATCAACGCCGGTGTGCCCCAAGGCTTCATACGAACTCTTACACTCTTTCTCGTTTACATTAACGATCTACTGGAAAAGACCGGGGATCCAATCTACTACTTTGCAGATGACAGTACGCTTATCTCTTCATTCACTTTGAATGCACGGACATCGACTACTCAGACGAATATCCGCAGAGAGCGGGAAGTCGTTCAACTTAACAAAGACCTGGAAGAAATTCTATCTTGGGGTGACAGTAACCAAATGGAATTTAATGCTACAAAAACCCAAGCGGTAGTTTTTTCTAAAACAGTTAACGTTGCTGAACCCGACATGGTTATGTTGGGGCACTCCATTCCTCTAACATCGTCATTCAATTTGTTCGGCATTAAATTGGGAGTAAATATATTCTGGCATGAACATGTATCAAGCATTGTTCCATTTAGAAATACCAACAAAACTAATCAGATTAGTTAAAATGACTCTACAAAAAACGACCAATAAAATAGTGTGGAATGGCCTGGAATCAAAGGATTTTATAGTGGAAAGGGGACTACGACAAGGTGACCCATTGTCTGCGTTGTTATTTAACTTAGTTTTGGAGAGGATAATAAGAGTGAGCAGCTTAGAGGCTAACGGTACAATTCTTAATAAGGACCACCAATGTGTAGCATATGCGGATGATTTGACGTTGATAGCAAAGTCTAGCAGAGAACTGGCAAAGAGAACGAAAAGACTAATAAGAGAGGCAAGTAAGTATGGATTAGAAATCAACTCTGAGAAAACGAAATATATGATAGCAGGAAGCACAGAAACTAAGAAAGAAAAAGAACTTAATGTAGTGACCTATGATGGAAGGGAATATAAATTTGAGAGAGTGGATAGATTTATATATTTGAGGGTACTGCTGGAAGAAAACGGGCATGAGGGGAGTGAATTGAAGGCGCGAATAGCAAAGGGCAACCAAAAATGTGGGAGCCTGAATGCTTTAATGAAATCAAAATACATCTCTAGAAAGACAAAACTGAGGATTATATATCGGTCATAAGACCTACTGTCACCTGTGGATATGAAACATGGGTAATGAATAAATTAGAGGAAGAGACGCTAGAGAGGTGGGAAAGAAGGATGTTAAGAGTGATCTACGGAGGAAGAAACACACAGGAAGGGTGGACTAGACGGACAAATTAGGAACTGGAGGACTTATATGACGGACCTAGAATCATATTTTTTATAAGAGCGCAAAGAATGAGATGGTTAGGGCACGTACAACGTTCGACAAGAGAGAGACTGCCGAAAATGGTGCTGGCGATGAAGCCTGTGGGTGCGAGAAGGAGGGGAAGGCCGAAGATGAGATGGTTGCAACATGTTGAGGAGGATTTAACAGCGATAGGGGTCAGATACTGGAGGGCGAAGGCGCAGAACAGAATAGAGTGGAAACATACGATCCAACAATACTTGGACGCCGGATGAGGGAAGAGGGAAAAGGACACAAGTTTTACTAAGCCCTAGGCCTTCATGGCCTGTAGCGCATTTATATTATAAATATGTCGCAGGCATAGCAAGGAGAGCTTCTCAAAAGTTAGGAATATTATTTCGAACCAGAACGTTTTACAGTCCACAACAACGGTTAATTCTTTATAAAGCTCAAATTCGACCAACTATGGAATACTGCTCCCTTGTTGGATTCTATTCAGAGAAGAGCTCTTCGTCTGATTGGAGACCTGAAACTGACCGGCGGCCTTGATTCGCTGAACGGTTGGCGACTTGAGTCTGTTCTACAAGTATTTTCATGGAGAGTGACGTTGACATCAAGGGAATACGATGAACCGTTAGGTTAATCGTAGTTAGCGGGAATGATCACTAACTAAGACCGACGGTAATTCTAACGAATCATAGCAAACGGTAACAGCAATTAATACTGCTGAATTACGGCGTTAACAGACGACGCGACGGTCAAAGGCAAAGGCAAATGGTCACAAACTGATAACGATAAACAGGAACGTACGTCACGACGGTAGAGAGTGACTCCAATTGAAGACGATTAATGGTCGCACTATATAATAGAAACTGCGACGAATGACGGCATCAAAGAAACACGATAATTGGTCAGGTTAATCTTATTAAGCAGTAGTGACTACTGATGACGAACGACAATAGCACTAAGGGACGATGACAAATGTTAACAAAAAACGGTGAATAAAGGCGTTAACTTACGGTCAACGGTAACACTAATTGACGAAAGTAAATGGTCACATATTGATAACGTTAAACGGGAACGTAATAGAGGACGATAGATGGGACTGACACACTGTTTTGTATGACAATGTCAGGTGTAAACCGGTGCTTGTTTTCCCTTGCGAAAAAAGTAAAAATTGTCGACCTTTGAAAAAGTGGAAAATTTAACGCGAAAATCTGCAAAAATATGCAATTATCTAGTTTGACAGTATTAAAAATATAGGCCCAAAGAGATTCAATTCTAGAAGCTGCATCGAGTAAGAAAAATGTTAACTTACTACAGAACGTTTAAGATAAACTACTAAATCAGATGTAGACAAGGCTTTAGTCAAATGGTTTACGTCACAGAGAAGTTCAAATATACCAATTAATGGTTCGATGATGTAAAAGAAAGCAGAAGGTTTGGCAAATCATGTTTCAACTGCACTTTTTTTATAACTAAAGTCGAAATAAATGTCATTTTCTAACATATATTCCTGTATTTCCGATTTGGTGTTGGCTGCATTAGGAACTTTATTTAGTAGGCGACTATGGTAACTTGCATTGTCCATAACTATAATACTCTGTTCGGGAACATTTGGCAAAAGGGAATTTTGAAATCAATTTTCAAGAAGTTCTGCGGTCGTGTCTTCGTGATAGTCCAAACTAGAATCTTTAATGTTTTTTGCAGGTAATAGTAAACAATTTGAAACCCAACCCTTTTCAGATCCAGCATGCAAAATGGTTATTGGTTTACCTTTATTTGAAGGTACGTTAGTATGACATTTTGTACTGTTGTCAATCCACCCTTTTTGTACAGTGTCATGGGTATCGAACTATGTTTCGTCAAGGTAAATTATTGGCCAATTCTCTGATCGATACTTTTTAATTTCTTGTAAATAAGTATGTCGCAAGATTCGTAATCTTTGTGACTCCATCACTACTTGCCTTTTGTTGATCTTTCGGATCGTGAATCCCATTCTTAAGAGAATTCTGTGAAAGGTTGATCGGCCACAATGTATATTGATTCCGTCCTGCACCAGTCTTAATTTTATCTAGTCTAGTCTAGTGTGGACACCAACTGCTCCTTATACATAGAATATATTTTTCTCCTGATGATCTCTTTTTCATAATCGTCTACATGATGCGTTTGAAAATCTTGCCGTTTTTTCCTGTTCCTGAGTGATGGTTTTCCTACAATACGTAGAAATTGGGGTTTTTGTTAGTTCACTGGTTTCTTGCAAAGCACTTTGTTTATTCAAATTTCTTTTTATCAGACTATCGTAAACATTTTTCACTATTTGTATCAAGTGAAAAATGCTTTCTCTTGCGATAGCCACTATTGCAATTTTCCCACGGACGTCACATAATTAAAATAGAACCGTAAGTAAAATTAAAATAAAAATAATAAAAAGTATCTTTCGAATCCTAATGGGGACTTGTGGTCATTAGGCCTATATTATCAAATACTTAAAGGGCTCCAAACCAGGTTGCCAGGTAGTAAATATATAGGTAAAAATAGATCCAATATGATTGCGGGTGCAAGTGAGGGCGGTATACAAAGCAGGTAAAATAAAAATACGTTTATCGTAATACCTGGCAACTATGCACAAAACCCTAGGGTCGTTTATTGCCCCATTGAAAAAGCGGGCGCAGGTAATTTCCACACCAATAATCCGTTTATGACCTAGACATATTTAAGGGATTGTAATTGCAGAAGTAAATTCCACACCGAGTACTTTCAGGTAGAGGATGAGGGTTGATAAATGGGTGGTGGTACGCACCGGCCTGTTCAATTAAATCATTATTAAACCCTTTTACATGTCAGTTTAGTACATATTATTAATTTGTGATTATTACTTGGTGGTGCGTATATTTTTTAAAGTGTTGCTAATATGGAAGCAAAGTTAATAAAAAGTAATCGAGGAAAGGACATGTTATGTGTGAATTACTACACTTACTTTCGACAAAAGGTGCTAAAATGTAGAGAAACATTTTGGAGATGTTCAAAAAAAATTGCAAATCAAAAGTCTTCACCGTTGGGCCCGAGAATTTAGTTACCAGAAGTGAAGGACTCCATAAACACGACGCCGACACCAAGAAGCTGAATCGGCAAATAATTAGTAATACCTGCAAAAGAAAAGCCGGAGAGCATATGAGTGAAAGGCCATCTAAAATTATCCGACAAGAACTACAAAACACGCTGCCTGAAACAGTAACAGAAAAGATGTCGAATATATTAGAAAAAACATTTATAACCATAGACGAAAATTTTTTTGCCAGGACGTAATCCAAGAAGTGCTGAGGAGGTGCATAGTGTTTTAGAGACATTTGAAATCAAAACTAGCAAGGGTGAGAATTTTCTATATATCAATGAACTCGAAAGTGGCATTATTGTTTTTTCTTGCACTACAAATGTCAATATGTTGTGTAAAATATCCAATATATATATGGACGGCACCTTTTCATACTGCACTAAATATTTTACACAGTTATTTACAGTGCATGGTTTTGCAAACGGTCATTACATTCCATTATTATTTTTCTTATTGCGTGATAAAGAGCTGAAACATACAAAAACCTCTTCACATTATTAAAATGTAAGATTTATTCAACAGATACACTGTATTTCAATCCAGAGAAAATTACTATTGACTTCAAAAAATCTATTCATAAGGCAGTATCTGAAGTTTGGCCAAATGCTAAAGTGTTAGGATGTAGATTTCATTTACACCAATCTTGGTTTCTCAAGATACAGAGTCTAGGTCTAGCTAAAGAATATTGCGACAAAATTTCTGAAATTGGTCATTGGTTAAAGTATTGTTTCGGCTTAGCACCCGAAGAATTAGGTGACAGTTTTGCATACGATTTATATTCTATAAAACCTGAGGATGAACGTTTAAATAAATTTTGTGATTACCTACTAGAAACGTATATAGAGGAAGAAGCTGATTTTCCAGTTGAAATATGGGCAGAATCGAGTCCATTTTTAACTCAAACGACTAACTGTTGTGAGTCCTTCCATTTCCATCTAAATAATTCTTTTTATTTTACACATCCGTCTCTGTATACTTTTATCGATAGGCTGAAAGAATTTCAGATTAACGTATATATAAAAATACAAAGTGTCGACGAGTCTAAAATAAGTAATAATCATAATAATCAAAAATTAAAACAATCTTTATGAACAAAGACAATTAGGAAATATTAATCGTTTCCATTTTTTAAAACGTGTCTCCTATTTTTCTCAACCTGTTTTGTAAATATATATAAATAGATATGTATAGGTTTGTAGCATTATCTAGTATATGTAAGGAAATTTGTCCAATTGTATTTTATGTATTTAGCAAAAACTTCATGTTTTATCAATATTATTCTACTATGAAATAAAAACGTATATTTTTGCAAATATCTAAAATTTTCAATAAAACTGATTTAAAAGAAATCCGTCCAATTTTATTTAGATGAATAAAGCATAATTATATTTGCTTGGTGTGGAAATTACCTGTAAGATTTAAGCACCCTTATAAGGTTAGTGTGGAATTTACCTGTCGTATTAAGGGCGCAGGTAGTCTTGGTATGAAATTTACTAACGCCGGAAAAAGCTAAAAGGCAGGTTCTTATATCTTGGGATTTACTTTAAAATATTTTAATGAACATAACTTGTAGTCTTTTAGAGACTCGTTTTTTTCAGCAGAAACTTATACAAAAAAAAGTTTTACCTAACAAATATGTAAAATATCTTTCTATAGATGTGATAATTTACGATAGAAGGCAATTAACCCTGTCGCCTCTCTTTCCAGGCACCCATACCCACTATACTTGCTTGTTTGATTTTATACCTGCTACCACTCAAATGTACGAAAATCCGTGTTTGTATAAATTATATATACATATTTAAAACTTTATTATAATTACTTTTTATATATTTTACCTAATAAAAAAAATAGTGTACCAATATTACTTATGATCAAGAATAAACATCAAAAAAAACCTAGATCAAACAAGAGGTTTATTACGATTATACGATAACAAACAGACGCTATGTATGTATGTAGGTATCATAATCCTACATACGTTCACAATACAATCTCACACATGTTTTTATTTGTAGTTTGTATCAATTAGTCGGAATCTTTATTTTATCTCTTAACACCTCCTCGATTGCTATTCACTGATTCAATTATTTGATTATCTTTACATTGTTTGGTAGTTACAGTCGAACTATAGTCCTTTCTTATCTTTAATTTGATTTTGATTAACTAAAATGTGCAGTTTTCGAGTAATCGAATCGACATGCTTTTTGTTTTCCGGTATTTTTTGTTGTTTCATGTTTATAAGTGTGACATGTGATACTAGGTAAGTAATTTGACATGTAGATAGATGCCAGATTTTCATTTTAAATGAGACCACCTACATTACATACTTATAACAAATTTGGCAATGGTATTATTGAAATTCAATTCCGTTTATCAGCTTCATGAGTGAGTGCGTGTTTGTAATGTCTTTGTTGTTCATTCTATTTTATTTTAATGATAATTAACCATAAAAAATACACTTTTTAAATTGAAAATTTGGTGCCATAAAAATACAGAGCTCTTTGTTGACCTCACTGGCCATACCTCACGAGGTTGGCAACGTATTAATGGCTGGTCACTATATCATTTCAAGAACGTGTAATGCGAATGTAATAGTTACGTCGGTTTATTTATGAATGATTTGGTAAGTCGTCTGGCACCAACAGAGTGTACTGACATCACTGATTCAAAATAAAATAGGTAATAAAAATATTACTCATCTAATTCCGACAGAGGATAGGTATATACGAGTGGTATAATTCATAAAGGACCTGAATAGCCATAGATGTCTTAAACTCTTACCAATCTCCAGTCGCTTCATATATTTTTTTATGGGTCTAGCACACGTGCTGCAGGGAAGTCCCTAAAGCGCTACAGGACCGACACGTGTGCGGAAAAAGCGATTCACGTTGTTCTTGAATAGCTGTAAATTGTACTCGGTGGGAAACACAGTCCTGAGCAAATTATTCCAAAGGGATGATTTTCTCCATATAAAAGACTGCTTGACAAGCGTTATACGAGGAGTAACAAGCTGAACCTCATACGGATGTGAAGTAATAGCACGACGTGTATTTCTAACATGCACCGCTCTGGGAGGAATTAACCGAGCTGCATCCTTCACTTTCCATGAAAATACTTGTAGAATAGGCTCAAGTCGCCGGGCAGTTCAGGGTCTCCAATCAGACGAACAGCTCTTCTCTGAATAGAATCCAACAAATGCAATGTATGTTTGGGAGTGGAGCCCCAAACATGGGAGCAGTATTCCATAGTTGGTCGAATTTGAGCTTTGTAAAGAATTAACAGTTGTGGAGTGTAAAGCTTTCTGGTTCGAAATAATATTCCCAACTTTTGAGAAGCTTTCCTTGCTATGCCTGCGTCATGTTCATGCCAGGACATATTTGCTCTCAAACTAACGCCCAACAAATTGAGTGACGATGTTAGAGGAATGGAGTGCCCCGACATAACTATGTTGGGTTCAACAACGTTAACTTGTTTAGAAAAAACTGCCGCCTAGGTTTTTGTAGCGTTAAATTTCACTTGGTTACTATCACTTCAAGATAGAATTTCTTCTAGGTCTTTGTTAAGTTGAACGACTTCTCGCTGTCTGCGAATATTCGTCTGAGTAGCCGATGTCCGAGCGTTCAGAGTGAATGAAGAGATAAACGTACTGTCATCTACAAAGCTTAAAATTGGGTTTACAATTTTTTCCAGCAGATCGTTAATGTAAATGAGAAAGATAGTAGGAGATAGTATAGAGCCTTGAGGCACACCGGCATTGATAGTGAAGGTGTTAGAAATTGCAATAATAGCTTTTCTAGGACCGTCTCGAAACTGTTCAGCATAAATATATTTGATAAATTTGACGTTCCGCCATCTATATTATATAGAATTAACTGTGGGTGAGATTTTTGTATTTCCTTACAGATATCTTCATTTTGAATTAGATCTTTACGCAAGGTGAAATTTGTCATACAGCATTGTTATGTATGTACCTACCGCCACTTACCGGAGGGAGTCGATACTATTTCGCGTTTTTGTTATATAGGCGTCGTAATTAAGAAAAAACACCTTAAACTAAAGAGCACGCAGAAGACGTTTATGGCAACGAGAATTTGGAGAGATTAACGATACCAATCACAACAGGCAATTAGTCCCGCCAAATTGTATTGCCTGTGTCGGTTGGTATTTTATTTCCTCCAAATTCTGGTTGCTATAAACATCTTCGCGCTCTTTTATTTACAGTGTTGTAAAATTGCGTTTATTCTAAATTACAAATGCCCATAGCATTAGTATGAAAACTTTTGGATCTCACCACGTATAATAAATAACGTTCCAAATATATAATAAAAGACTGTTTTCAGTCGATTTCCACTGGTTTATTTAAATTGCGATGACGCGTTTCGTTGTCGATGCAGCTTCTTCAGATCTACATTTTTCACTGTCAAGTTAGGTTTAATGTTCACAATTTTATATAATTTCTTAATTATAATATTACACCTAATTAAATTACATTAATAGTATTGGAAAACCCACACAGACATGGCATTAGGAGAATAAATTCAATAATGGTGAATTGTTTAAATCTACCTGGTAGTTGAGTAAAGTACCTGTAGTCCTTAATCGATTTATTTGCATTGTCTCTAAAAGGTTTAGTTTTAAACCTTCTTGTTGGGCGTGTAAAATTTTGAAATTCTTGTTAAACGTGTGATTTTCTGTTAAAAGATGATTAGCATATGTTGAATTAAACTTTCTATGGATGAAACTTTTTTCGTGTTCTGTAATTCTTGTTATAAATGTACGTCCAGTTTGTCCTATGTATGTTTTAGGACATGACCCGCATCTTAATTCATAAACCCCTGATTTATTGTCTTTATTGATTTGTGGTTTGTAGTTTTTGAGATATTTCCCTATAGAATTGTTAGTCTTGTAAGCTATGTTGATATATTTTTGATTTAAAGTTTTTCTGTTGGTTTGCCGAAATAGGTTAAGCATTTAAATGTGGTTTTTCTGTCCTTAAAATGTGGGTATATTTCTGAGATTGCCTTGTTTCTAAGTTTTTTCCTAGCGATGTTATCGATTATAGTAACCGAATAACCGTTTTAACGGCTACTTGTTGTACAACCATCCAAAATAACGTTCCGTCATCAATGTCATACTTTCGTGATTATGTAGAAGGTTTTAATGACAGAAAAGAAAATTCTTCCATATAATTTTTCCCATATTTCCGTCGTTTTTTTGATCAATCTTAATTAAATATGTTGATCAGAGAATGTGTTTACGTGGGAAAGAAAACTGCGTGAAGATTGGATTATTATTTTTGTTCAAGTTATACCTGGTCATACTCCATACATACAAAACCGATTCAAATCATGTAAAAAATACATACTAGTAGGGTACTGGTAAAGTGATATCTTATAACTATGATAAATGTTCCCGCTTAGAGAGCACCTTATGTTTGTTAATTTTTTTCCCGGCAATAAACGATTTTTTACCGTCATAGTTAACTTATTTTTAAATCTATGCCACAGTGGTGGTGACGAGATTTTGACGGCGCCTGCGTCGACGAATCCCTTTTTCAAAATGGCCGCTCTATGTTTACATCTGGTCTCGGAATGTGTCTTTTGAAATGTATTGTCGATCGTTTCTTAATGTGACTGTAGTTTATATGGATTTAAAAACAGAAGGAAGCGAGCATTTGTATAAAAAGATAATTAACCACGATTGTAAGTGAAGAGAATCGGAAAGGTTAACAAACAATTTATATAATCATGGGGATAGGAGATTGTTGTTGTGCCGTTGACAATTGTAAAAATAATTCAATAAGTACGCGGGGAGTGAGTTTCTTCTTCTTTCCCAAAGATATTGAAAAGTAAATGATTTAATTCGAAGTTGATTATCAATTGCGTAAGAAATTATACGTGGAAAAATTGAATAATCTTGAGAAGCTATTTCTCTTATGACGTTTTTTTTGGGTTATAGAGCAAAGATTTGGCTTGCAGCAACCAAATACGTCATCAGTTGTCCAATTGAAAATGTGTGCAATGTGAATAAAAATTTTTTTTGCTAAAATATGTACTCTCCATAGGCTTCTAGATTAGAGAAAGTATTTAAATCGCACTGATAAAGTCACATTTCAAAACATATTTATTAGTGTGGTAAAAAAAAAATTCAAATTCGTCGAGCTTGGCTTGAATATAATTTTACCTGTGAGAAAAGAATACTCCGTGTGTCAAAGGCTAATAACCCAGGTAAAGATCCTTATAAGACAAGAGATTTTATTGTAATTACAATGAGGTCCAATCATTCAATTTGTATTAGGACATAAAATTCCTTGCTGAATTCAAATATGTATTTAAAAATTTGGGTTCCAGTTTCAGTTTTTACATTTGAGCTTTATAGAGTTCCAACAAAGCGTTGGGCCCAAAATCTGAGTTGCCTATTCAATTCCCTGGAGGAGATACTAAAACTTTTGTCCGCATCATTTTTTGTGAAAATGCTTTTCTGTCAAGTTTTTCACGTATATTTATGTTTTTCTAACAAAGCGCTCCATTTTTTTTGTTTTTAGTGTTCCGTACGGAACACTTATAAGATGACTTCGGTGTCTGTCTGTCTGTCACACCCGATTTTCTCCGAAACTATTTGTCATAGAAAGTTGAAATTTGGTAATAATATCGGAATTGATGGCCTCATCAGACCGTGTAGTTTTGAAAGTTAAATTTTGACTTACGAGTAAGTTTTGGGAAGTGAAATCGGAAATGAAAAAAACATTTTTTTACTTGGTCATCGAGTGTGGTGTCAAATGAAAGCGAGTATATATATATATATATATATATATATATATATATATATATATATATATATATATATCTATATATATATATATATATATATATATATATATATATATATATATATATATATATATATAAATATCTATATATATATATATATATATATATATATATATATATATATATATATATAATGTAATCCTTGAGCACACTTTTTTTCGTATTATTTTTAAAAAATAGAGAAAAATTGCTGTCCCTCTACCTTATCTCGAAAAGTACTCATCAAAAAATTTTGAAAAAATTCTGGAATATTCTCCACGGGGTGTAGATTGAACGAAAATTATCACGAGTACATTACCTTTAATAATTTATCTGGTATATAAAAAAAAAGAAAGATTTCAAGGTCATCAGTTTTCAGTAAAGATTGGAAACGAACTTTGTTAAAAACTCATTTGGGATGTATTTTGTGAAGTCACTCATCATTTTATACCACCGTAACAATTTTTTTTATATTACCTGTGCTGCATTAACTTGACATTTTATTAAATCAAAAATTTTCAAAAATTTGTATAATATCTATGATTTTAAATGATAAAACTTTCCATTATGTCTATTTAAAATCTTCCACTGGTCCCCTTTTTAACATGGCAGATTGCCACGTGACCTCTTGCAAACTGAATTTCTCTGTTGAATTGAGTTTACTGTGCCCATACTGCCTCGAAGTAGGCACAAGTACCTCTTCGCTTCCCATTAACTCATCGTCTGTGGTTTTTATCTTATCTATTTTATGCTTTTTTCAGACAAATAAACGCTCCTGAAAATGTCCGGCTACGAAGATCGGCATCCGATAACTGTCCACCGTTACAACCCTCACTGGATAATCTGACACAAGAAGAATTTATGCTACTACTAACAGATAAGTGCCGATACGACCATTATGCGAGACCACCTTCTGATGATCCATTAAGAGTGGACTTTCAAATAGATGTCTCGCATATTGAAAGTGTCGACAACACGGTAAGTAATAAATTAGAGAAATTATATCTCAGTATTTTCCTCATGAAGTTTTAGAGTCAATAAATCTGAAAATGATATTATATTTTCTTATTCTAATTTAACAGAAGGAGTATATAATGTTCAGCTCTTAATATCTCAGCCAGGGGGAGAATGATATCATACTACCTTCATTTTATTATGTTTTAAAATTTAATTTGAATAGTTCTTCTTCTTCTTCTTCCTATAGCCCAGGGGTCGGCAACCTTTTAACTAAGGGGTGCCAGTTTTCATCCATACAACATTTTGCGTGCCGACATAAGTACTTACTGCAACTAAAATTAACAAAAATTAACTTAAAATAACATAAAATATTGCTTTTAGAAGGTTTAATTACAAAAAAAATTTTAACATTTAACAAATAATTTTATTATACTAGTCCTAGGACCTAGTGTGAACCCTGTGCTTGAAGTTCTTTAGAGAGTTTTCTTATATCCGGCTCATGTCTGGTTATTTTCAGTGTCACACATGCTTCCGAGTTGTCTGTTGTCAGCCTGCTTCGGTACGGGTTTAATATCACTCTCATATGGGAAAAAAGTTGTTCACAGATATAGGATGATCCGAAAGCTGTAAGCATGGCAAATGCTACTTTCTTAAGACAAATAAATTTCTCTGGTAAACTCATCCAACAACTGAGTATCTCGTTTGCATGGTTCTGGCAGTCACCTTCTAATACCCTTCTTACTTCTACAAAATTTCGTGTTCCATAACTCGGAATGTATTGAAGACCAAAACCATTAATATCCGTCCATGAGAAAAGAGATATGTCAAAGCAACTGCTGGAAAAATTCATTAAATCTGGTTTGATTAAAAAAGCGAACATAGGACCATGTTTATCAAAATCCTGACCCCTCTCGATAAACTCCTCTTTTAAATTAGTCATATATTTAAGAATTTCGTCTATTAGTGCACCATCGTCGACACTGGATATATAAGTTTTTAAATTTGGAAAATATTTATATGTGTTTGTAGTAATATCGCTGATAAATAAATCTATTTTTAATTTGAATGATTTCCAGGATTTGTATAAATCCAGAACTGTTTTGCCTGAACCTTGTAACTTTAAGTTGAGTTCACTGAGATGGTTTGTAATATCAGTAAGAAACATTAACATACAGATCCAGTTTTTATCTTCTAGTTCAGGATAAGCATCCACTTGATTTTTTTCCAATAAGAACGATTTAATTTCGCCCAGACATTGCACAAATCTAGAGAGCACTTTACCACGGCTGAGCCAGCACACATTATTGTGCAATGGTATATCTGTATATGCACTTTCTAATTCCTGCAGAAACGCCTTAAATTGTCTATGGATCAGTGAAGAACGACCGGCAATGTAGTTAACTATTTTAACCACCCTATCCATCACGGATTTTAAACTTCCAGCGGAGATTTTAGCGCGCAAACTCTCTTGGTGAATTTGGCAATGAAAATTCAAAACTGATCGACCCATGCATTCAATAAGAAGGGAAACAAATCCTTTATGTCTCCCAATCATAGCAGGAGCGCCATCTGTCGTTACGCAAAATTTTTTATTTAAATCAATGTTCCGCTTTTCAAAATGTTTAACAAATTCTGAAAATATATCCTCTCCTCTTGTTGTTCCCTGCAATGGGAGCAGACAAATCAGCTCTTCATACACACTGCCATCATCGAAGTATCGTGCAACGATTGCTAGACGGGTAATGTCATTAATATCGACACTTTCATCCAATGCTACACTAAATACAAAACTCCGTTTGATAGCGTCTCTCTGCTGTTTTTGGACATTTTGTGTCATTTCGGTAATTCGTCTCTCGATGGTCCGCGCTGATGCCGGTATATCCCTAATCCTGGCCAATATTGTATCCTTATTGGGCAAGTCGTCGAATAAAATCTCGCCAGTACTCAAAAACGTTTGCTTTAGTGAATGGCCTACCCTTTTGTGCCAACGATTGTGCAATTTTGAAACTGCATTCAGTTACCTGATTTTTTCCTCGGAAAACTTTGCTAAAGAATGTTGACTGTTTCTCGTATTGTTTACTTGCTCTTTGTATTGCCTCCCTTTTATCAGCGTTATCTTTAAATGACGATTCATGTGTTATCTGGAAATGTTGTTGAACACTAGATGTCCGGAAAACTACGCTTTCCCGACATAGGACACAAATGGCCCGATCATTTTGCTGTACAAAACCGTAATCTGTTGTCTATGAAGTTTGAAATGATAGAACGTCTACCTTCTGTTTCTTCGTGGCCATAACGCAACGTAATTTTAATTTTTAAACTTTTCGACGACTATTGACTGGAACGGATGTTACTTCTATACTAAATGATCCAAACATGTAGCCGCTTGCTATATATAGACAAATAATGTTTCCAGAAAATTCCAATAATTACGTTTATTAAATTTCTTAGAACAAAAATTATTATCTACAATGCGCCCATTGCAATCAAAGGGCCGCCTAGAAGTTAAATCTAACAAAAACTGAAGTTCGGCAATATAAAAAGAGTTGCGGCGCGCGTCGGAACGATTGAAGTCAAGTCAAACAAAAACCGCCTTATAGCGGCTCTTTTGATCTGAATTGAGGACGTTTATTTGTGTTTTTGCCTAGGCTTATATTTTGAGGCTTGCCGTCTTTAATAGTTGCCGAAATTAAAGCCAAACCAATGCATTCAGTAAAATTATAAATTACAAAATATATATTTTGTAGTTTTTGGTAATAATACCTAGTGACCTATATAATATATCGTTTTTGTTCGTATCGTTAAAGTAATACTGTCTTCGAATATTTACTTAATTTCGAAACATGTAACAGATTACAGAATTAATGTGTAAACTTTGAATAGGTATGCGTGCCATTCAAAATTGCTTGGCGTGCCAGAGATGGCACGCGTGCCATAGGTTGCCGATCCCTGCTCTAGCCATTCTATATCCTTTGGATATAGGCCTCTTTCATGTGCTTCCATATATCCCACATCATATTAGCAAGAGAAGTACTGGGTAAATCATTTTCTTCCTTCTCATAGCTTCTTTATATAGGTGTGCGTAATAACCACTTTTTCGATCTAAGACTTGGATGTTCTCGAAAAAAAAAAATTCCGTCGCCATTCTTCGTACGTTTAGCAATTGCTGATTTGTCTTTGTAGCCACATTGGCAGTTTCTTTTGTATGTCTTCCTAAATAATATTTCGAATAATATATCTTTTTTCAGCAATTTAAAAGCCATCTCATAATACAAACTCATTTCAAAGACAGCAGACTCATTTTCAGTGACATATCTCCTAATAGAGGCAATATATTGGGTTTAGAAACGTTAAAAGACCAGGTATGGGTGCCTCATGTTGCCATCAGAAATGAAAAGCAGTCCAATCTTATGGGTCTAGATAGGTAAGTATATGATATATTCAGGATATTTTGTAAGTTGAGGAAATTTTTTAACAGGCTATAATGCTCATTGAAATCAAAAAAGTCGCTTCCCTAAATATACCTTAATTAAAAGTTTAAGTAATTGCTAAAAACACACCCCAAATTTTACTTTACTGAATTAAGGAAGTGTTAAAATAAATCACCTCTTATTGTGTCTAATAACATCGATAAGTCACACTATCTGTTATTTTATTGAAAAAAGAAATATAAATAAAGGGTAGAAGTGTAAACTGTACCAAGACTTTCAGGTGTTATTGCCTTGTAAAATAAACAGGATATTGAAATTTTATATATACTATCTAAGTTACCTAATGCCGATCCACCAGGATTAGATAAAAAGAGACACTCGGGAGCATTTAATTTGTACAGGGTGATCATTTTTAGACGTCCGGCCCCGATTTATGGAAAATTGTTAGATATTTTTTTTTTTTTTAATGTAGAATGGTATAGTGCATGTCAAGGAGTACACTAACGTATTTAACATTTGACATTTTTTTTTTACATCGACATACGCTTTATAAAACGGCATTAGGAAACCCTAATTTTTTTCAATGTTTTTTCCAAATATATATATATATATATATATATATATATATATATATATATATATATATATATATATATACAGGGTTACAGGGAAAGTCGTCCTAGATAATTAAAGACGTTACAGTTTAGGTCGTTTCTGATCGATTTGACTCTATGACATGATGTCCTAAACTTAACCGTTTTCGAGATATTGAAGTTTAAAGATTTTCTAAAAAAAAACATGTTTTTTTTTGCTTTTATATCGATTTTTTTTTTTTTTATTAGAGGTTCTCGAGTGCGATTTTTTGGTTATTTTTAGTTAGTCTGTATGTCAAGTATCAAAAATCATCAAAAAAATTTGAACTAGTTACTAACAGTTTCAAATGGCGGCTTGTTAATGTTTCTAAATTACGAATTTTTACCAAGTGTTTCCTACTTTAAATCAATAAGAGAAAAAAAAAAATGTATGGAAGTTATTCTGCAAATTATTTTAAAAACTTTTACGTCTTTTTAGCTATCTAAAACGGTATAATATCTACTGGATCTATTGAAAATTCTAAGAAAATGAGATTTCAATAGGCCCAAATGTAGAGTAACATAATAATAGAATTTAGGTACTACCAATTACCGGTTTACTACCTGCACCTTCAAACAATAAAAAGAGTTGGGTAAGCATTTTTTCCGGTCGGGGTACTCTCTGTGCGAGTGACATTTTCTGTTCACTAAATATTATTGAATGATTTTTAGTCTGCTCATGCGATTCGTCCGTGGTAGATGTGCTATACCGTGCTTTTCAAAAATATCTGTGTTTCATCTTCTGACTGTGTGAATTGGCTCGTAACTGGATTTTGATCTCTGCTTGTGAATATGGCAACGTATACCAACGAGGAATATGCTGACATCTTAATGTGTTACGGATTTTGCGAAGGAGTATCGTCGCGTGCACGTGATGAATACATACTGCGATATCCTACTCGTCGTGTACCTGATGTTAGCTATTTGATGGAACTTATCGAAGACTACGAGAAACTGGTTCCGTACAAAGACGGCGGACTGACATGGGACGACCACGTATCTTTGACGAAGACGAAGAAAATGAAATACGACGTCTCTTTGAGGTGGACCCAACCACATCTACAAATGTTGTCGCACAACAGCTTGGTATTTCGCAGTGGAAGGTATGGTTTGTAATGCATACTGTTGGGCAACACCCCTACCACTATACGCCCGTGCAAGTCATTGAAGAAGGGGATCCGTTGTGACGATTAGAATTCTACAGATTTATGCTCAATACCGATGTCGAAGATGCATCTTTTTTTAAGAAAATACTATGGACTGACGAGTCGAAATTCGATAAAGACGGTCTTACAAACTACCACAATGCCCACTATTGGGCTTTTAAAGAGGAAGGCAACCCAAACAAAAAAAGGACGAAAGGATCACAAACAAGATTCAGCTTAAATGTGTGAATGGGTATAATTTCAAATTATTTGGTTGGGCCATTCTTCCTGCCAGATAATTTGAATGGCGAGGAATACGACAATTTTTTGCGGAACGATTTACCTAATTTGATGGAAGACCTACCTATTGGTCTGAGACAAAACATGTACTTTCAACACGATGGCTGCCCAGCTCACTACAGAGGAAGTGTTTGTGCATGGTTCAATGACAATTATCCCAACAAATGGATTGGAAGAGGCGGACCCATACCTTGGCCGGCGAGAAGCCCAGACCTAACACCGATGGATTTTTATGTGTGGGGTCACATGAAAAGTCTCGTATACGACCAGATGACTCCTATCGAAAACGTGGATGTCCTAAGACAAAAAATAATTGATGCGGCTGACGAAATGAGGCGGCACCTCACAACCAGCGTTGTGAAAAGTAATTTAAGAAAAAGAATGAGAATTTGTGTTAGAAATAGGGGCGACCATATAAAACATGAATTATAATAAAATATTAAATTGCAAGGTTTTTTGTTTTATTTGTGTATTTTTCGTATTTTCACCTAGAACTAAAAATTTACCTTTTGCTACCCGAGCCCGCTTTAGGTGTCATTCTGTGTACAGTTTTCCTATTAAACTCCTAGTATTATACCTTTTTTGATAGCTAAAAAGACGCAAAAGTTTTTAAAATAATTTGCAGAATAACTTCCATACATTTTTTTTTCTCTTTATTGATTTAAAGTAGGAAACACTTGGTAAAAATTCGTAATTTAGAAACATTAACAAGCCGCCATTTGAAATTGTTAGTAACTAGTTCAGGTTTTTTTTGATGATTTTTGATACTTGACATACAGACTAACTAAAAATAACCAAAAAATCGCACTCGAGAACCTCTAATAAAAAAAAATTGATATAAAAGCAAAAAAAAACATGTTTTTTTTAGAAAATCTTTAAACTTCAATATCTCGAAAACGGTTAAGTTTAGGACATCATGTCATAGAGTCAAATCGGTCAGAAACGACTTAAACCATAACGTCCTTAATTATCTAGGACGACTTTCCCTGTAACCCTGTATATATATATATATATATATATATATATATATATATATATATATATATATATATATATATATATATATATGTATATATATATATATATATATATATATATATATATATATATATATATATATATATATATATATATATATATATTTGGGTTTAACTGTATACATACACAAGTGATATATAACAATTATACAACTAAGTGTTCCCATTCGCCTTCTCCAAACCTCTCTATTGTCCGCCATCTCTTCATCCATTCCTCGTGACCTCATGGCTTGTCTCATATCTTTAGTCCAGGATCTACGTGGTTGTCTTTTTTTATTTCTTCCCGGTGGTTTCCATGTCCAGAGTCTTTTGGGCCATCTTGTATCGTTCATTCTGAGTAGGTGTCCAAACCATTTTAATTCTCTATTTTCTATTCTTTGTATAATTGTTTTTGTTGCCGCTGTTCTATTGCGTTTTTCTTGGTTTGTTATGTGTTGGACTTTGGACACTCCGGCGCTTCTTCTCAGGTAATCCATGTCTATCGTCGTTATTTTCCTTTTATCCTCTCCTTTCATTACTCACAGTTCACTACCATAACTCAAAACCGATTCTACCATTGTTCTTCCAATTCTCTTTTTGTTTTGTATAGTTATGTTTTTATCCCACCATATTGAGTTAAGGGGTTAGGTTTGCATGTACCTTCTCTAGAGAGTCGTCTTAAGTACACTTTTTCTATATTGATACAGAGAACCAACTATAATTTTACAGTCTCTAAGTAAAAACGTGTCTGCGACAATACATTTTTGGTAGATGCGATTCTAGCGATTGTACAAAAAATCTGTCTACGATGCATTTTAGTTAAAGTGTCAGTCGGTTCCGAGATTTCGTCGAAATCACGTAAAATTCAAAATGAGTCACTTGTTTGCGCATCGGTTAGAGGCAGTCTTTCTTTGTTCCCATCCAAAGGGACCTAAAATGACACGTTCTGCTGCCGCTCACTATATTAAAAGGTCGGTATCGTTTGTGAAGAAGTGGACAAATAATTTTAACCAGACAAAAAATGTCGACTACTTTCCAAAACGTGGGTCGACAGGCAAAGTCTCCCTGAAAGTCGAAAAACGAATCGTGTCTTTGTTTTCACGGGACCCGAAATTGACACTGCGGCAAGGAGCGGCAAATTTAAGAAAATTGGGTTTGAATGTGTCCCATAAGATCTTTCGACAACATCTTCGTGCTCATGAAAAAACTTTTGCTGGGCGAAAATCACGTCGCGGTCGCTTGGGCCCACGATAAGATATTAAAGTGGACCTTTGGCTCCATGTAAAGAGAAAGCTCAGAGGAAAGATTCTGAGAACTTTGACTCAGTTGTCTCACGAGATTTGAAAAATTTGGAGATGCAGAAAATCCTCGTCGACATCATGCCTCAAAGATGCAGCAAGCGATTGGACAGCTTACTAAGGTAATTGCGCCGTTGTTAGCACACCAAAGAATACATTGATGGCAAAACATGTTCTCGAAACACATTTTTTCAAGAATATGAGCGGTCACGTTCTTACTTGACAGACTGTAATAATTTTGTAACAAAGTAATTTTTACTTGCCAATGAGAATCGTGGTCTTGATTTCTTTTCAGATAAATTCAAAAAATTAATGAAATTGTTCAATACGATTTGGAATCTCTAGGGCATCTTTTTTCTGTGAGTTATACCGTATTGTTATTACTAATTCTATAACACAAGTCTACAAAAAAATATGTTGTTTTAGTGCAGCTCTGTTTTTATCTATAGCTGATAAAGAAGGTAATTTACTATACAGTCCCTGGCCAAATTATTAGACGCACTGTATTTTTTTAGTAATTTTATGTTTCTTAAGAGTTTTTATGCAATAATGGTATATTTAAACTACAATATTATTGATTTTTATTTAAAAGAATTGTTGTAGACTACATATTTGTATTTATTTTTAACATATGGCAACACTGTGTTGACAAAGTGATACATGAACGTAAATAAGTACAAACCTGTATCAGTCGCGATCGAAATCGAGTCAGGTACGGACGTGTTTCTGTGGCTTTATGGACTGTGATTGTTTGTTTACCAGTTTTATACTACTCAGTTATTAGTTTATTTTGTATGCAGTGTTTTAAAAAAGTAATTGGACTATTTTCATTATGGGTAGAAATGGCGATCTTTCACCACGTAAAAAAGCTGAAGTGAAGGCCCTTGTGATTGCGAAAACATTTACAAACCGAGAAATATCACGAAGATTGGAAGTTTCTGAAGCTAGTGTACGACGCATAAAAAAGAAAATTGAGTCAGGGAAGGAATTAAGCCCGAAAAGAAAGAAAAGATGCGGTAGAAAACCAATTTTCACTCCACGGTCAGAGAGATGTTTGAAGAAAATTTGTGTAGAAAACAGATTTGCTACCACAAAAGTAATAAAATCACAACTCCAGGATGCTAGCGTAAATGCTTCTGAGCGCACGGTTTGAAGAAAATTGAAAGAATTAGATTTTAAGGCCTGTCGCCCCGCCAGGAAGCCCAAGTTAACAGCTGCAACGAAAGCAAAGCGCCTGAAGTGGGCCAAACAATGGCAAGACAAAGATGTGGACTTCTGGAGATCGGTAAGATACAGCAATTTAATCAATAATTGATACATTATTATCATTTTCAGTTAAATAAAGCAAATAAACATGGAAGTTCATATATTTTTCCTATTTTTGACAGGTCTGCTTTAGTGACGAAAGCATATTCGAAATTTTGCAGAATAAAGCTCAGTATGTGCGTCGTCGTCATGGAGAAAAGTTTCATCCTGATTGTGTCGTCCCGACGGTTAAACATCCCACCAAAGTGATGATTTGGTCAGTCATCAGCGGCAAGGGCACTGGACGTCTGTACGTCGTCAAAGGAATAATGAGGCAAGATCAGTACAAAGAAGTATTACAAAATCGGTTGATTCCGCAGCTCAGAGAATGGTTTCCAAATGGGGAACCATTCATTTTCATGCAAGATGGAGCTCCCTGCCACACTGCTCGGTCTGTTAAAGCTTTTTTGGCAGAAAAAAGTATCCCTCTGTTGGATTGGCCGGGTAATAGCCCTGATATGAACCCCATTGAAAATGTGTGGGAGCTGATGAAAAGAGAAGTGGCTAAAGATGTGATTACCAACAAAACCCCAGCTCCTAGAAAAGATTATTCATGTGTGGAATCATCATCCTCAAATGCAGGAGACAGTACAATCTTGCATTGATAGCATGCCGCGCAGAATTAAAGCTTTGATAGCGGCTAAAGGTGGCTCAACTAAATATTGACTTTTACTAACATTAATTTCACTTTTCTTTAAAACTTAATAAACTTATGCTTTTCTAAATTAATGCTGTTTTATTTATGTCAAATAAATAGGTAATTGATTGGATAATATAAAAAAAAAAACAAATCAATTTAAAATAATAAAACGGTACAATATCACTCGGTAATTAATATTTTACATGAAATCTTGCAGTGCGTCTAATAATTTGGCCAGGGACTGTATATCGACAAAATTTATTTTACCCTCTAGTTCACTACCTAACCTCATTTTTTATTTTTAGCCGCCTTTTTCGAAAAGAGCAAGTTTTATAATAACACTAATAAAATTAATCTTATTATTTCATAATGGCTATTAATTTAAGACGTTGTATTAACGATTCTGATAAGTTTTGTTACATTTGTGGTGAATATATTTTGAAAGATCAGCGAAAATTGGTAACAGATACTGTGATCCGTTTGTATTTTGCTTACTTCAGTATAGATATTCGCAATTAAGATAAAACGTGGGTGCCTCATAGTGTATGTAAAATGTGTATTGAACATCTGCGACAATGGGAGAAAGGTACACGTAAATCTCTGAAATTTGGAATACCTATGAATAGGAAAGAACAAAAAAATCATCACGACGACTGTTACTTCTGTATGACAAATATAGTGGGCATCAATAAAACCAATCGTCATAAATCCCCAATATTTTTTCAACAAGAAGACCAATATCCCATTCAGAAAACGTTCTAGTACCAGTTTTTCATCAGCTATCACAATTTCAGAATGAAGAAATTAAAGAACCCAGTGCTTCTCAAGGAAGTGAATATTGTGTAGAAACATCGAATCCTAATTTATTTTTCGCAACAAGAGCTCAGTAATCTCATCAGCATCAGATTAAAAGAAAAAAATTGCCTATCAAGATTAAAAGAAAAAAATTGCCTATTCTCTGATGTAAAAATTTCTTCATATCGCACGAGAGAATAAAAACTTATTGCAATTTTTTTCTTCTGGTCAAAATTTAGTATAATGTGTGATGTTAGCGGCATACTCACTTTCATGGGCTTGGAGACCTATCAAGCAAGTGACTGGCGTCTCTTTATTGACAGATATAAACGAAGTCTAAAAGCTGCACTTTTACATAATGGCAATAAACATGCTTCTATTCCAATTGCCCACTCTACTTGTAAGAAAGAAGAATATCAAGTGATTTCAGTACTTTTACGGAAAATAAAATATGTTGAACATAAATGGGTGATATGTGTCGACTTGAAGATGGTTAATTTTTTGTTACGACCACAAAGTGAGTATACAAAATATCCATGTTTTGTTTGTTTGTGGGACAATCGAGCCAAATCAAGACACTGGATACAAAAAAATTGGCCTGTGAGAAATGCTCTGGTCGTTGGTGAAAGAAATGTGATAAATGGGCCTTTGGTTCGGCGAGAAAAAAAATCATTCTTCCACCCTTGCACATAAAATTAGGGCTAATAAAGCAGTCAAAGCTTGAGACAAAAACGGTCAATGTTTCTATTTTATTTCTCAAAAATTTCCTGGATTAAGTACTGAAAAACTAAAAGCAGGCATTTTTGATGGGCCCCGTCGATTAATTAAAGACTCCACTAATTTTGAGATATCTATGACTGAAGTTGAACGACTTGCGTGGAAATCCTTTGTAGCGATTGTACAAAATTTCTTCGGAAATTACAAGGCTGAAAACTATGTACAGTTAGTTGATGGAATGCTTCATCACTTTAAAAATTTTAAGCATAAAAATCTTCTTCTTCTCCCACGTACTGTAGGCCTCAGGCCTGTAGTTTCCAACTCATCAGTTTTCTTGAGATGTTGATGTCCGTGATTCGAGCCATCTCTTCGGAGGTCTTCCCAGGGGTCGTCGTGTCCGTGGTTTACCATCTCGCGCGATTCTCGCTAGTCTCTCCTCAGTCATTCTCTCCACGTGATCTCTCCAAGCTCTTCTATGTTTACGTCCCCATCTGATTATGTCTTCCACTTCGCATTCATGTCTTATGTCTGTGTTTCTTTTCCTATGTCTTAGTGTGTATCCTGAAATGTTTCTGAGTATTTTCATCTCTGTTGTTCGAAGAATGCTTTTTGTTCTTTTGTTGTCTGCTCTTGTTTCCATAGCGTATGTTAGTGTGGGTCTGACACATGTTTTGTATATCCTTACTTTTGCCTTTTGCCATAGAGGCATTATTCCAGTTGATGTCCCGAAGTGCGCCTGATATTGGGCTGGCTTTGTTTGCTTGGTCCTTCACTTCATTTGTTCTATTTTGGCATGAGGTGATTTGTATGCCCAGGTAGTTAAATGACATGACTCGTTCTATTATTTTGTTTTCCAGAGCAAGTTTGCATCTTATTGGCTTTTTAGATATAACAAGGGTTTTGGTTTTTGTGTGTTGGATTCCTGCATTTTGAGGGCTTTAGCTTTTGAGTGCAGAAGCCGCTGTAAGTCGTCTTCGTTCTCTGCCACGATCACAGCGTCGTCTGCATAACAGACAATAGTAGTGTATTTGTGGGAATGCAGGGAGAGGAGGGAGGAGGAGGAGGAGGCAAAATTTTGCCTCCTCCTCCTTGTATTCCCACAAGTTCTAATAAAAATAAATTTGCATATAAGTGGAAGGCGTAAGAATTTCATGATATAAGAAAGTCCAGAACGATTCTCACTTTGATTATTTGCTTATAAAAATAAAATTGCAATACACAATAATTTTCAAAGATTTTTAATTTATTTAGCTGAATTAAGGTTTTAGCAAACAAAAAGTTGTCAATTTTCACTCTAATTTCTATTTCAACTCGTTAAGCATTTCTTATTCTAGTTAAGAAGGGTAATTAAAAAACAAAAACATTAAAAGTTAAATAAGTTTATTTGATATTCTTACTTCATCAATAGTTCAGATTTTATACACCAAAAAACTCCTATTTAATCTCTTAAACTTTTCTTAAAATAGATATGGAGGTGAACTTAGATTAAAAACAAACAAATAAAATGTAAATTTGTTTTATTTAAAAAGAAAAAAATAGTATTAACGTTTTTCTTCTTTCTCCTCTTCTTCTTCTTCTTCTTCTTCGTCTTCTTCTTCTTCTTCTTCTTCGTCTTCGTCCATCACATTAGCTTGATGGATTAATGGTAGCTCCCAGTCCTCCAGCATTTCTGAAGGTAGATCCCAACTCGCATCAATTGGAACATTTGGCAGGGTGCTGAAAATAGGTCTGTCGTCCTCCAACATCTCTGAAGGTTGATCCCAACTCGCATCAATTGGAACATTTGGCAGGGTGCTGAAAATAGGTCTGTCGTCCTCCAACATCTCTGAAGGTTGATTCCAACTCTCATCAATTGGAACATTTGGCGGGGTGCTGACAATAGGTCTGTCGGGTAGGAAGGGGCTCCACCCCTCGTGAACAGTCCAGTTGGTCGTCTCGATAGATCCTACGGGACTTATTTCTTCAGCTTCGCTTGGATTTCGTACATAAATCCAAATATCGTTGATTTCTGGCGTCGGATTAACTAGTTGGTTTTGCGGCACAAGTCGGTTATTTGAGTCATATACTTCGAACGAAAAGTGGCTAGTAACGTGAATTTTGAAAGACATTTTTTTTGTTTAAAGTTTTAGATTTAAAATCTGAACAACTGATGAAGTAAGAATATACCAAGCAGTTCTAAAAGCTGAGCTTTTATATCAAACAAATCTGAATGGTAGGAGAAGGTTTGAAAAGCAAGAGATCACTTTACTTCCCTTTTCTTATTTTTTTTTGTTTTTAAACACCAATAAAAGCAATTTCCTACCCCTTTCCCCGCACCTAATTTTTTCCTAAATTTTCGATTTTTAGGCCCGGAAAAAATGCCTCAAAATGCTTTTTTTTTTTTTTCGCCAAGGGGGACACCCCCTCCCCGTCACCTTCCCTCCCCCGATCTCCTTCTTATATATATCTATTTTTTTATACATGTCTTCTTATTCATTAGATCTATTTTTTAAACATATCTACTTTTTATATTATTCTTCGATTTTTATTACTTTCCATATTTTTTATTAGTCACATCATATGTCTCCTCCCCAATCTCGTTTATATATCTATTTTATACAAGTTTTTTTTTTTGGGGGGGGGGGGTTCGCCGAGGAAGGTAGGTGAAGTTGTAATGCTCGGCCAAGTAGGCGGGGCGGATTCGCGAGAGCCCCGAGAGGGGAGGGTTTGCGGGGTCGCGGGGGGGGGGGGGGTTCGCGGGGCGCGGGGGGGGGGGGGGGGTAGGTGAAGTAGCAATGACCGGTCAAGTGGGAGAGGTGTTGGCTTGGCGTGGCTTGGCTTGACCTTCTTCAAACAGTATAAATTCTGCTTTGGCCTAAGGTAGAGCATTATTTTCTCGCGTTCGGTACTAGTACAAAGTTAGACACGTAAATTTTGTCAAGTTTCTGTTTTTGTATGTGTGTTGTGCAATATTTTGTTATTTTTTAAATATTTTTGTGTTTTATTCCTTTTTTATATTTTAAATTTGCCAGTTTTGTTTGTATCCTTTTGTTGTGAGTAATAATGTCTTTTAATCAAACTGTAAGTACTATGGAATTGACAAGTTTAGATATACCTAATTTTAATTTTGGAAATTTTTTCTCTGACAATGATAGCCTCTTAAGTTTGCTTGATGATGGTGTGAATATACAAGGATTAAATAATAATACTGATTTATCTGATATTGACGCCATTATAAGGGGACGTATAGAGGAAGACCAAATTAATACCCAAAATTATAATGTTTTGGAGCTGGCACAGGAAGCTAAAAATTCTCTTTCTTCTGACAACCAAATTAATAGACAATTTCCTGTGTCAGAGTCAACTTTGGACACCTCGAATCAAAATTTCTCGCTAGAGTCACCTAATCTTCCAAATGAACGAGAAATAGATGAACTTTTATCTCAAAATTTTAATTTTGATAATATAAATAATTTGTCTCAATTCTCATCTATTTCTGAGTCAAATTTTGATATTGAAGATACAACTGTAGAGGATTTAATTAAACCTGCTACAGTTGAAAAAAATTTGAAATTATTGTTTAAATCTACTTTCGAAGGAAACTCTAGCGACTCAAATTTGTCAATTCCTTGTTCTCAAGCTAGGCCATTGTCACCACAACAAAATGCAGATTTTTATTCTATTACACATTCTCCCAATTCGCCCACTCTTTCTTCCACTTCTTCCGAATTTTCTTCACCGTCTACTTCTCCAAATTTCAATAATACTAATCTAACATGTTTAATTGTCGAAGAAAATTCAAATGATTTTGAAATTCCATGTGCTCAACCAAAACCCCCTTTGCTTAATTCACAGTTCGATTGTTTAACTCCAGAAAACCCTTGTCAGTCAACCCTGTCTCCTAAGTCTCCAAGTTTATTCACTGAACCCTTCAACCTGCAAGAATTTGAATTAAGCAATAATTCTATTTCCACTCAAACCAATTCCATCATTTCTATAGATCGCGATACACAAACTTCTCCGAATATTAATTCTCTAAAAAAAGATTTTTTGGTTGTTAAAGCTAAACATAAAAATACGAAATTTTCCAGAAAATTTGTTTCGAATTTAAAAAGTCTGGCCTTTTCCCTAAATTCCTATGAAAATTTCAGAAATCTTTCTTCTGAGGAAACTCTAATGTGGGATAGGATAAAGAACTGCTTTAACGAATTGGCAAACGTTAATTTTTAATTTTATTTTTTAATTTTAATATTTTAAATTTTTAATTCTTAATTTTCTCTACTCTCAATATTTTTATGTATTATAATGGGTTATAATTTCAAATTCTCACATTAGCATACAACTGTTTTAACAATGCACATCTGCAAAACTTGCCAACGACAATTTACAAGACGCGACAACTTGTATCGACACATGAGAAAGTTGTGTAAACCTTCGTACCTTAGCGGTCAACAATCACCACCTAAAAATTCAACAATTAGAAGAGGTAAGTTTTATTATTTTATTTAACATATTTTTTTATTTTATTAGCAGATACTTGTTGGATGACAGTTAAATTAAATATACAAACACTCTATTGAAAGAAGTTGAAAGTTAACACTATCTGTATTTATTATGGACATATTACACAACTTCTTACAGTTGCTTGCATACGAAGACAAACTTGTTATTTCCAAACCGTTCTGCAAAGCCAGGCGGCGAGATCGACTTGGGTCAACAACACTGTACAACAGGTTGTACAGGGTTCTTGACCCACGTCGATCTCGCCGCCTTGCTTTGCAGAACGGTTTGGAAATAACAAGTTTGTTTTCCTATAAACATCACCATGCTATTGCAATGTCTTTACTTAAATATGTAATATCTTCACGTCTAATTTAATTTTTTTCTTTTGTTTCAGAAGCAATTAAATATTGTAAAGATTGCGAAAAAGATGTCATTAGAAGATCGTGGGGAAGTCATTTGAAGTCTAACAACCACAAGCAACGAGTTATCACTTCTTCGAGAATTTTGGGAATTGAAGTGATAAAATCAGCTTTTAAGGAAAGAATAATTTCCTACCGCATTAACCCAGACAAAGATCATGTCAATGTTAGCAGTTTTTTTGAAGAACTTGCCCAAAAAGTTAATGACCTACTAAAGCGAGCTTTACGACAACATACTTGTATCAAGGCCAACGCAGAGCTATTTGGACTATATCTACACCCCACTAATCTCACCTACAGTGTCAAATCGTTTAACACACAATACAAGACGATTTGCAGCAGTTCAAATGTCTCCGAAATAATTGAAGGTTTTTACGAAACAATTGACAGAAAAGCAGACGAGCTAGCCGAAAGAGATTCTGGTACGTTTATCTTATTTTTAAATTTTTTCAATTTTATTTTATATTCCGTCTGTTCCTATTCCTTTTAACAGATATTTTTAATACTAACTTTTAAAATGCTAAAATTAAAATATTTTAATATATATTTCTGTTGTTGCAGGATGGACGTTGGTCAAACTTCTATATTTAGAGGTCAATGTAAATAAGCACAATCCTCTGAGAGCTTTTACAGTATATTCCTTTACCTCAAGAAATTGCCAATAAGCACGCCATCATCAATATGCGCAACGAGGACGACAATTGCTTCTTTTGGTCTGTAACCGCAGCTTTACACGAACCCACCGGACGTGAAGATCATCCTTCGTCTTACCCCCATTTTTCTACTTTATATGACATTTCTGGTTTGGATGTTCCTTGTAAGTTAAAAGATATATCGAAATTTTAACTTTTAAATAATATTTCTATAAATGTTTATGGATTAGAAAAGTTGAAAACAGATCTAACATATTGTTATGAAGTTGTAGGACCATTGCATTATACAAAACAAAAACAAGAACGTCATGTTAATTTACTTTTAATTAGTGATGATGATGGGAATTTTCATTATTGTTGTATTAAAGACTTGTCCAGATTAGTTTCTAATCAACTTTCAAAACATCATGGAAAAAAAAAGTTTCTATGCGATGGATGTTTACAATATTTTCCCAATAATGATGGTTTAATGAGACATAATGAATATGACTGTGATCATGTTAGAATTAATTTACCATCATCTGCACCCAAAGTTGATAAGTTTGGCAATATAGTGCCCGGAAATATTCTTAAATTTACTAATATTCAAAAACAAATTGAAGTTCCTTTCGTTATCTATGCTGATTTTGAATGTATTCTTAAACCGTTAGATAGTAACATAAATGATTTAGATCCTAACTGTTCCTATACTATTAAACAATACGAACATATTCCATATTCTTTTGCTTATTATATAAAATGTTCATTTGATGATCGCGCATCTAAGTATGAACTTTATAGGGGTTCCAATTGTGATCAGGTTTTTATTAAATTAATCGAAAGAGATGTGTTCGATATCTATAATAAATATTTAAAATTAAATAAGCCGATGAGTAAATTGAACGAGTTAGATAAAATACATTATAATTATACAGGCGAATGTCATATTTGCAATAAAACTATTATTAATGAAGGTGATAAGGTCGCAGATCATGATCACCTAACAGGTCTTTACAGAGGACCGGCACATTCTAAATGTAACTTAAATTTCAAATTACCAAATTATATTCCCGTTATCCTACACAACTTAAAAAATTATGATGCTCATTTATTTATCAAAAATTTATGTCAAAATAACGAACAATTGAAAGTAATTGCTCAGAATAAAGAAAAATATATTTCGTTTGAAAAATATATTAATGTAGACACATACTTTGATAAGCAAACAAAAAAGCTAAAAAAAAAACAGTTTTGCATAAGATTTATTGACTCTTTTCAATTTTTATCATCTTCATTATCAAAATTATCTAATACCCTAGAGGATCAACAATTTCAAGAAGTTTTAAAATTTTTCAATACAAAGGAACAGTTTGATTTGATCCGTCAAAAAGGGGTTTTTCCTTACAGTTACATTACTGATTATGCAAAATTAGATGAAGATACATTACCAGAAAAAGAACAGTTTTATAACGATTTAACAGGAGAACATATTACTGAAGATGAATATTGCAGAGCTAAACGTGTATGGAATTTGTTCAATTGTAATTCAATAGGAGAATATTCTGATATTTATTTAAAATCCGATGTACTGCTTTTAGCAGATATTTTTGAAAGTTTTCGAAAAACTTGTTTAACTACTTATAAGTTAGATCCTGCGCATTACTATAGCTTTCCCGGATTAAGTTTTGATGCATGTTTAAAATTTGTAGGCATAGAGTTAGAGCTTTTAACAGACCCAGATATGTTACATTTTTTTTAAAGATAATGTGCGAGGAGGAGTTAGTACTTGTGTTACCAGAAAAATCCATTGCAAACAATAAATTCCTTGATACTTTCGACCCATCTAAGCCTAGTAAATATTTATTGTACGTAGATGCCACGAATTTATATGGCTATGCGATGTCTCAATATCTTCCAGAGAAAAATTTTGTTTGGCTCTCTCAAAAACAAATGGATAATTTTAATGTAATGAATGTTTCAAACACATCAGAAAAAGGTTATGTTTTAGAAGTTGATTTAATATATCCTTCTGATTTGCACGACTTTCACAACGAATATCCTTTTTGTCCGGAGAATTACAAACCTCCTAATTCGAAACATGCAAAATTAATTCCAAATTTACAAAATAAACAACGATATGTTCTACATTATACTTTATTAAAACAATGTATTCAACACGGACTTAAGGTAGAGAAAATTCATAGAATCTTGGAGTTTACACAATCTCCTTGGTTAAAGAGTTATATAGATTTGAATACTAATTTAAGAAATGAATCTAAACATGAGTTTAATAGAAACAATTATAAGCTAAGTAATAATAGTATATATGGAAAAACAATGGAAAATGTTGAGAAACGATCAGACATCAGATTAGTCACCCAATTTGAAAAAAATGGTAGGAAAGATGGTGCTGAAAATTTAATTTCAAAACCACATTTCAAAGAATCATTAATATTTAATGAGAATTTAGTTGCTATTCAAATGAATAAAATACTAATCGATTATGACAAACCGGTTTATGTTGGATTTTCTATTTTAGATATTTCTAAAACAATAATGTATGGTTTCTTTTATGATTTCTTAAAACCTCTATATCAAGACAAGGTAAAGTTACTATACACAGATACTGACTCTTTTATTTTGGAGGTAGATACTGATAATGTTTATGAAGATATGAAAAATTATATTGATTTGTTTGACACCTCTAATTATAAGCCAAATAATATTCACAATATGCCAATTACTAAGTCTGTAGTGGGTAAATTTAAAGATGAATTTGCTGGTGAAATCATAGAATGTTTCTATGGAACTGGAGCGAAAGCTTATTGTGTAAAAACCAAAACTAATACGATTAAAAAGGCTAAGGGTGTTAAAAAAAGTAGTATAAATAAACAATTAGATATTATCGATTATAAGGATGTTGTGGAACGTAATTCTAAAACCTTTTGTTCTATGTATGTGTTTCGATCTAGAATGCATAATATATATACGGAATTAATTAATAAGTTGGCTCTGTCTTCCGTAGATGATAAAAGATTCAAAATACCAAATTCTTACGAAACTCTTGCTTGGGGACATCACGATATTCCACTTTATCAGTGGGTTGGGGAAAAAACGATGAATTTTTTGATGTTCACTGTACTCCCTCTACTTGAATTTATTGAGATATATATAACATTGAAAGGTATTTCAGCATTCAATTTTATCTCACATTTTGTTGCTAAAAGTTTGAAATGTGTTTAGAATCTTTTGAAAAAGATATTGATAATATAACATATAAAACTTATGAACAAAGAATAAATTCCTTCAAAGCATGGAATGGAAAGTTGAATCCTGAAATATTGGCAGCATCAGGTTTTTATTATTTAATGAAAGAAGATATTTGTAAATGTTATTATTGTGGTGTTGAAATATTTCAGTGGATGTATAACGATTGTCCTATAGATGAACATTATAAACTTTACAAACATTGTGATTTAGTACAGTGTTTACGATATTACAAAATTAAAAATGATGAAATAAAAATATTACGATCCAGAAATTGTTATCAAGATGTATTTTATTTATATATTTGTATTATTTTATTACAAATTTTTTGTATCTACTTTAAGATATAAATAATGGAACAATTTGTAAATATTTTTATTGTTAATAAACTCTTGTTGATATTAACAGTATTTTTGTGACTAATATCCCAAATTACAGTAAATAAAATTAAGAAAAATGGTTTCTATTTCACATTTTATTCTTTTATATTATTTTTATAATTGTACGTTAATAGTTAATAACCCATATCATACAAAGCGTGGTGTTGTATGTTTTTCAAATGATAGCGATCTAACAAAAAATAATTTATGTCATGATATGATCTTTGAACAAATTAACAATAATAAAACATTCGTTTTTCATATGAAATTTTTAATTTAACGGAAGATAACAAATTTTTCAAAATTTTATATTACTATGATAACAACACCATTTTTGACACAAACTGGATAGAAATTTGTCACACGGTAAATTGTACAAGAAATAGAAACCAATTACATAATTTTGATGTAACAAATAAAAAAACGTCTATTAATTTTTCCTCCGAATACAAAACTGAAGAGAACAATGAAAACATATATTGTATTTTATCTTTTATTTTAAAACATTTTTATTTGTATATCTGTATGGTTACTCCTCACTTTAACAGGAGTTGTTTATTTAAGATATTGGAAATAAGGCTTTCCTATATTTAGTGGGGGAACAGTGGTGGGGGAAATACTATAATAAAGTTCCCAACATTTTAGCAATTTCAGTTATCTAGATATTCTCAACCAGTATTTGATACATTAGTTATTCCAATAATGAACAGTGGTTATTACACAATACCCAAGATTAATGTGGAACGTAGAAACAATCTACTTCTCAATTCCAAAATTTATTATTTAAACACATCATCATCAAAATTTGTAAATGTTGGAATTGGTTTGAGTGATTTTTTACCAAAAGTTATTATTGGTGGACAACAAGGATTCCGGATAACTTTAAATGAAGAAGATTGGAAGAATTTACTAAGATATCAAGGTATTATTGTGAATTATTTTTATTCATATCTTGAAGATCAGAGTCCTATTAAATTGGATAATATAACAATATATTTGGAAAAATACAACCACCAACCCATAGTAAAACTGCAAGAAAATGGTGGTTATTATATTTGTTTGTCTTCTGATTCTATAGACAAACTGTGGGAATTACAGAAAATTATTGATTACAGAATTCAAATATATAAAAGGCAAGAGTTCAAGAAATATTTTAATGTGTTTTTGTTTTTGAATAATCAATCTTCAAATTTGTTTACAAATATCTACAACACTTTAAATCCTCCTCAGAACCCAAATAGTGAAAATGTGTGTACCATGTTGGAACTAATGAGAGTCTATCCCGACGAATTGGAACTTAAATTATCAAGAAATGGAACAAAGAGAAAATTTTTCGAAGAAGTGTGTGACTTTCAACGAGAATCAAAATAAAATCCACATACTAATAGCATGGGATTTTGCCTATCGAAACGCTAGGAAATGTAAATGGGAAAAAAACTATTTAGATATGTTAAGATTTAAAAATAAAATTAAATATTGTGAAAATATTTTTTCTACAATTTTAAACGAAAACCATAGAAATCTTATTTATAATGAAAGGTTTAGTGATATGAATTATTAAAAATAAACATATATGTAAATTTAAATTGGTTTTTTTTATTTTAATATTACAATATATCTTTTTTTAAAATCCACGAATTGTGAAATTTGTCAAATCCTAACCATTTAACAAAAACTCTATTTTCTTTTTTTCTTAAAATCCTCTCTACTAAATATGCATCGGGATGTTTTACTTCCTGCAACTCTTCTGAATAAAAACTTCCTTTAATATCTTCATTATTACCATCTTTTAATAGGTAAGTAGTTGGGTTAGTAAGCTGGACTTTTCTTATTTGAAAGATTTCAGTGGACCAATTTGGTGTATAACCTTTGTCAAATGCCTCCCGCTGCTTAGATATTCTAACAAAGTCGTTTTCTTTAAGGTTAAAGATTGTGGAAATATTTTTTCTTCAATTTTGAGTAAAAACCATAGAAATCTAATTTTTAATGAAAGATTTATTGATGTGAATTATAAATAATAAAGATATATTTATATTTGAATTTTTGTTTTATTTTTTATTATATATTACAACACATCTTTTTTTAAAATCCATGAATTGTGAGATTGTCAAATCCTAACCATTTAACAAAGACTCTATTTCCTTTCCTTCTTAAAATTTTTTCTACTAAATATGCATCCGGATGCTTTACTTTCTGCAACTCTTCAGAATAAAAACTTCCTTTAATATCCTCATTATTAGCATCTTTTAGGAGGTAAGTAGTTGGGTTTGCAAGCTGTACTTTTCTTATTTGAAAGATTTCTGTAGACCAATTCGGAGTATGTGCTTTATCGAATGCTTCTCTTTGCTTTGATATTCTAACAAAGTCGTTTTCTTTAAGCTTGGTGTGCTTAAAGTCAATAGTTTTCTTATAAGTAAACGAATTTAATAATATTTTTTCTTCATTTTTCCTATTAATTTCGCTAGGTTTGTGCCCTGTAGTTCTGTGAACGGTGTTATTGTATTTTTCAACTATAATGGGTAAAATATTATACCACTTATAATTTCCCTGATTACTAAAATATTTCCACATAATGTTTTTTAAAGTTCGATTAACCCGCTCCACAATACTAGATTTTAAATTGGAAAAACTACTATAATGATTAATGTTATAATCATTCATTAGTTTTTGAAAGTCTCTGTTGTAAAATTCTTTTCCCAGATCTGTTTGCAAATTGACAGGTTTCGTGGTTTTATCTAAAATTTTTTTCATTGCTGTTGTTACATCTACCCCCCTTTTGGTTTTTAGTGGTTCGACCCAAACATATTTTGTAAAAGCATTTATTACAACTAAAATATATCTATTTGATTTATTAAATCTAGCATAAGGCTGCATTTCAACTAAATCAACTTGCCATAAGTCGTCTAAACCCTTTACAATCGTTCTTCTTCTCTGATAATTTTTTCTAGCAGGTTTATGTAATTCTTCAACAATAGTTTCTTTTATATTTTCCTTCATGTTACTTTGTTCATACTAATCCATTTTGCTAAATATCTCACTTAAATATCAATTAATTATTTTTCAACTTTTAATTTTATCAGCTATATCTTTGATTTTTTTAACATTATCGTCAACCTTTGCAAAATCCTCTCCAAATTTTTTTAAAGCTGTCGAATTTTCTGAAATCTTTACTTTCAATTCATTAACAACAGATTTCATACCAGCGAACTCATCTTTATTTGTTTTGTCAAATTCCTTGAACTTATAGTCTATAAGATCTTTAACAGCCTTGTCAAGTTCTTTGATTTTATTTTCAAAATCTTTAAACTTTTCGTCTGCATTGGTTACAATATTGGTTAATGTTTCTACCAGATCATTTTTTATTGTCGATATTTCCTCCTCTATTCTAGCTTTCAATTCTTTTTCAAGATTTTTTAACTGGTTTAATATATCATCGATTTTTTCAATATCCAAATTTTCTTTTTTGCGTTCCTCAACTATAGTTTGCAATTTCACATTTAAATTTTGTATCTCTGTTGAAACTTTCCCATCTACATTGGTTTTATATTCTGATTCTAAATTATGTAATTTTGTCAAAACTTCTTCAATTTTTTCACTATTTTTTGTGATATTATCAAATTGTTGGTTATTTGAAATTTTCTCTATATTTCTGATTTGTTCCGTCAACAATATTATTTTTTTTGAGAAATCATCATTTGTTTTTTTTATAAGTTTCGTTAATTTTTTGTTCCAACGACTTAATATTTTCAGTATCATTTTTATGAACAATAAAATGAAGTTTTAAAGATCTATCAACTTTCTCAATATTTTTATTCATATCATCATGCACCTTCGTAAAATTTTCAACTTCCTGTGAAACTCTATTATTGAGCAAATCAGTAAAAGTTTGAAATTTCTTAACCATATTTTTATTAACATCATTTTCTACTTTTTCTGATGTAACCCTAATTATTTCATTTTTCAGTTCTTGTCCTGAGCTATCCAACGCCTCATATTTCTGTTTAATTATTTTTATGTCGTCTTCATGTTTTGAAATTTTTATAATTTGGTCTAGATGTTCCGGAATAATTTTATCTTCGAATATTTTCATCTTTTTTGCAACGTTCTGTATATCCTCATTATTGTCGCTAACTCTTTTATCAAGATTTTTGACGTCTGTTTTTAAATCGGATTGCAAATTTTCAATTATTTTGTTTTCAACATATTTTGTATCACTCTTAAAATCTTTAAATATTTTACTTTCAATATTTGAACTTATTGATTTTTCAATAGAAGGAATAAAAGAGTAAATGTAATGTTTTGAACTGTGAGATCCAAACTTATTAACCGCCATGTTATAAATGCATTAATTATTCTGAAACATGAATTTATATGATAACATCAGCTTCTTTGAGTTCTTCTATAATGGAAATAATTTCATTATAGTGTCCCGTGTGACCTGCAAACATAGATGATACTAATAAACGCAATCTATCAACCAATTCATTAACATCATTCCAATATACGTAGTCTGTATTAGGTTTATTAATTTTTAAACTTAAACTACCACCTTGTGTGGTTGGTTTATTAGATCTGGTTTGTCTAGGATTAGTTGCAAGCACACCTTGAAACAAATTCTGAAGGGGATTAATAGTTCTAGTTTTTGTGATGCCTTTTCTTTGTAAATATGGTCCTATTATTGTAATATACTTGTGTGAAGCGTTTCCTTGAACCTGCTCATCAGGATTGTAATTTCTACGATATGCGTTAGTTCTTTTTAAAATATCCATATAATTATCGAGATCTCTTTGAGTGTAGCCTCTAGGTTCTTTTTTAAATAACAATTCATATAATCCGGTTGTTCCAGGATATTTTACTCCAACCACTTGTATATCTTTACCAATAATCTGAACAGGTACTTGTGTTAAACCCAGATAAAATTTTTCACTTTCATAATCGTGAATTATTCCGTATTGATGATCGAATTTGTGTTCTGTGTCCCTTACACCACCATCAATATACTGACGAGGAAGATTATCAAATTGATCCAACCAGGTAGTGTATGCTTCTGAATTAATGAAAGTATTTATTGTTTGTTTAGTTTGTTCTAATATATCAGAGAGATTGTGAGGTGTTGTCTCAGATCCTTGTGAAGATTTTGTTGTTTCTGCTACAGTGCTTGTTCGAAGGAAAGATGGTCCTTGAGTTGTAGTTAGATCGCTATGAAAAAATGATGGAGTTTCATATGGAAGATTTGGAGTTTTTCCCGTTTTTTTGCCCTTTTGTGGAGTTGATGTGCTAGCAAAGATATTTCTCCCCTGGTGTTGATATGTCAGCGAACGAATGTTTTGGCGGTGTTGATGATTCATAAAATTTTTTAATTGGAGATTGAAACTCTTCACTAATATCTCTTAGTTCACTTTTCCCAAGTGTTGACACTAGTTTTTGTAGTGGTTCTGTAATTGGTTTATATGTTTCTTCCAGTTTAGCTTGAGTCTCAAATTCAGCATTTTTTAAACTTTGATATTTTTGTTTAACAGCCTTTCTTGATTTAACAAGTTCTCTCGCCAATTGTTCATTCATAATTGAAATGTTGCCAAGTTTTAATCTATTTTTATAAATAAATATACGAATCGAATCCTTTTCTATACCTACCCATCATAATATTAGAATCTTTGTCTATTACTAGAAATCCAAATTTATCTTTCCAACATAATAAACAGAATTCTTTAAATTTATTAAACGACATATCGACATTAACATGATCATCATAAATATGTTTTAAATTTGTGTTGTCTTGCTGAAATATAATAATTAAATTTGCATTATCTCGTATCAACTGTTTCGGAATAGATGAGTATGTTTGACATAAATAAAAACAATCAGTATTCTTATGTCTTCCGAAACAAAAATAATCCTTTACTATGGTTTGGTTACAACAAACTATGTCATCAAATATTACTACAGAGTTTGATTTTATGTCTTGTGGTGAAATAATATTTTCTTCACTGTCTGACGTCGAGAAACCAATTTCTTTTAAAGGTTTAAAAAGTGTCTTTAAAATATTCATATTTAGGTTGATATAAAGACTTAGAATAAATATAAAATTCTCAAAACGTAAACCATTAGGATCTTCAATTAGGCTTATTATGACATTGGTTTTACCACATCCCGAAGGACCTACTATTAATCCTCTTTTACTGTTTCCTTCAAACAATTTTCCATGTTTTCTAAAATTATTTGATAAAGAATCGCGATTTTTAATTTTTAAAGAAAATGGTTGTTTTTCAATTCTCATCATATATATTTGACTTTTTCGACAACACTAGTCATTTGTGTCAACACCTTCGTAATATATAATGTTTAAATCACATCGTAAACAACATGTTTTCAAAACAAAACGCGAAAAAAAAAGAGGAGATGGTTTTTTTAAACACTTTAATAAATAAATTACCACTTGAACTACACTTATCGGGTTATAATTTTTGTGGGCCGGGGACAAATTTAGAAAAAAGACTTATAAGGGGTGATAAAGGAATTAATCCATTAGACGAAGCCTGCAAAGAGCATGACATTTCTTACTCCCAATCGAATGATATAAATATGAGACATTCTGCGGATAAATTATTATCTGAAAAGGCTTTGGCGAGGTTGAAAGCTGCTGATTCAAGTTTTGGAGAAAAAACTTCTGCTCTAGGAATCGCAACAGCAATGAAAGTAAAGAGAAAATTAGGAATGGGACTTAAAAAAAAGAGAAAAACAACACAAAAAAAATATCGTGCAGGACGAGGAATGTCATTATCTAAAGCTATATCGAAAGCTAGAAAGGGAATTATGGGAAAACAATTTCAAAGTTTAAATGATAGTATCAAAACAGCTCTTAAGTCAATAGGAAAGAGAGGGAAGCGTGTAAATTTTAAGACAAGGGTAATACCCATTCCCAAGACAGGGGGATTTTTACCTCTTATACCCATATTTGCTGGTTTGTCTGCTTTGGGTGCACTTGGAGGAGGAGCTGCTGGTATTGCAAAAGCTGTAAATGATGCGAGATCAGCCAAAGAAAAATTATCTGAAGCTAAACGACATAATCAAATGATGGAATCTATTGCAATTGGAAAAAGAGGAAGTGGTTTGTTTCTAAAACCTTATAAAACAGGATGCGGATTGTTTTTAAAACCATATTCAAAAAACTGCTAAATTATATACCTCGGAATCCGCTTACAAATTATGATCTAATAAAGTATGCCAAATTTTTACAAATTCCATATTTTCGAGGTGTATTTATGAGGAATAAATTACCTAAAAGGATTCAGACACATGAATGTGGCATTGTTAATCTGGATAGCTATAGTGGTAAAGGTACTCATTGGACAGCATATATAAAAAAAGGAAAAAAAATAATTTACTTTGATAGTTATGGTAATTTACGCCCCCCATCTGAGTTAAATTCATATTTTTATAGTGACAATAATAAAAATATTATTATAACATACAATTATAACAAACATCAAACTTTTAACCAAACAAATTGTGGTCAACTTTGTTTAAAATTTCTTTATAATAACATATAATTAATAATCTTACTTCAGTCTCTACAAGAATATTAAAGGGATATGTCATATAGTTTGGTTATTACTGGTAATTCTCCTAGTTTAACGGTAGAATTTAATCCTGCTATATATCTAGAAGAAGATGCCGAGTATGTTGTTGGACTAGTAAATTTTGAAACATTTAATGCAATACCAAATATTGACGCGTTTAATAATAGAATGATTTTTGATAATAATTATGTATTTTTGATACCTGAAGGAAGCTATGAATTGGATGATCTAAATAAATATATACGTGATAAGTGTAGTAAAAGAGGTATTCAATTTAACATGTTCGCAAATAATAACACTTTACACACACATCTTGTGTCGTCAGTGGGTGTAATATTTAATGAGGCAACAATTGGTAAATTATTAGGTTTTACACATAAAAGATTAGAGCCGAATGTAGAACATATATCAGACAATCCTGCGGAGATTATTAAAATAAATTCTATAAATATCGATTGTAGTATTGCTGAAGGATCATATCTTAACGGTAAACCTGTTCATATAATACATCAATTTTTTCCCAATGTTGCTCCCGGTTTTAAAATAATAGAATCACCACAAAACGTCATATATTTTCCAGTAACCGTAAAAACCATAGATAAAATTACTATTAAAATAATAGATCAAGAAAGTGAACTTGTTAATTTTAGAGGAGAAGTACTAACGTTAAGGCTACATCTTAAAAAAAATTCATGAACAATGGTAATCCTCTATCACAAAAAACCATCCAACATTAATATGCTTACTAAGTCTAATATAAAAAAGCTTAAAAAGAAAGGAGACAAACATATTTTATTTAGTAATAAATCAAACACACAAAGGATAACACCTTCTAATAGACAATTTCTGAAAAGTTTGGGTTTTAAACTAAAACAGTAATGGAATATCTTAACGTAAAAGAAAACATTTTATTTGATGAATCCATTTTAAGTTGGGAAGTACTTTCTTTTGATCCTTTTAATCCTACAAAATTAGGATCAAATGATGAAATAAGAATTTCTTTGCAACAAACTGGCAAATATCCATTGCCATGCAAGAGTGAGATTTATTTAGAACTACAAGTTACGAAAGAGGATGGTAAAACTCCCCTAACGAACACGGTTTTAATCAATAATGCTCCTGCATTCTTATTTAAAGAACTTCGTTATATTTTAAATGGTGTCACTATCGATTCTGTTCGAGATGTTGGTACAACTTCAACACTTAAGGGTTATATATCTTACAATAAAAATGAAAGCACAAAATTAGAAAATGCCGGGTGGTATCCAAATATGAAAACAGGAGAAAAAATTATGACCGATGATAAAGGAAATGTTTCTCTATGTATTCCTTTAAAGATGTACTCAGGATTTTTTGAAGATTATAATAAAATCATTTTGAATTCACAACAAGAACTTATTTTAATAAGGAGTAATGATGATACTAATGCTCTAGTATCAACTACAGAGGATGAAAAACCCAAAATTACAATAACAAAGCTATGTTGGCGTGTACCTCATCTTACCGTAGCCATCCCGCAAGAACTGGCACTTACGAAACTTATCGACAAAAATAATGATATACTTATTACTTTCCGAAGTTGGGAATTGGTTAAATATCCAGAACTATTGGAAACTACAAGACACAACTGGCCTGTAAAAAGTTCAACTAAGGTTGAAACACCGCGTCATGTTTTAGTTGCTTTCCAAACCAATAGACGAGGATACATAAAATCTGATATGAGTAAATTTGATCATTGTGAACTAAGAAATATAAATCTGTTTTTAAATTCGGAAAGATATCCTTATAACGATCTTCAACTTGATTTTAATAATAACAAGTTTGCTACATTATATGAAATGTTTTCTGAATTTCGTCAGTTATATTATAATCTGCCAACAGAACCAATTTTTAATCCCATGGAATTTAAGGAACGTGCGCCTATTGTTTATATTAACTGTTCACATCAAAGAGATTTACTTCAGAATGGTCCGGTGACTTTAAGAATTGAATTCGAAACAAAGGAAAAAATTTCAGCTAAAACAACAGCATATTGTCTTATAATACATGATAAAATATTTAGCTATAATCCTCTAACGAAAATAGTCAAACAACTTTGAACTTAACCCCTCCACCAACTGAAAATTAAAATATTTATTATACATATAATATAAAAATAAATCAGTTTTGATTATGTCTTCAACCCAGCCAGTTATTTCCGAAGACGTTAAAATTTTACAATTTCAACAAAGATTACACTCTTTCATTAAGGATTTAGAAGCGTTGAAGAAACAAATAGACGATTATTCCGAAAAAACTTTTATGTTCAAAATTTTTTCGGATTTAAAAATTAATTAAGATTTTTAAAATTATGAGTGTGAGACTAATTCTGGACATACAAGGATTCAAAGATGAAAAAAATAAATTTATACCTAAAGAATTAGCAGCTTATGATGGCAATAGGATAAGCCACTTTATATTTAAACAACCATTTGCATTAAATTTACTTTCTCCAGAATTACATAAACAAGCCGTTTGGTTGATGAAATGTCATCACTGCATTAACTGGAATGAAGGATACACCCCTCTTCATTGTTTTGCTGACATTATGAAAAAACTTACTAAGGATGTCCAATTTATTTATGTTAAAGGAAATGAAAAAGCAGAATACCTTAAGAAATATTCATCCAGTCCTATAATTGAAATAGATAATGAACCCTCTATTAGAGCTTTAACACCAAAATGTTTTTATCACTCAAAGTCAAAATCTATATGTGCTTTATCAAATGTATTTTTTTTGTATGACAATTTTTTTGTGAATGAATAAAACAACTTAAATATGAAATAAATATTGTTTAATTTCTATTATACATTGTTACATTGTTACATTTTCTTTTTCTAAATATTGTTCAATTAATCTAATATATTCATATAATTCTAACAATCTAAACTCTAACAATAATTTTTTTAAGTCTTTTGTTTTCAAGTAAAAAATACATGAATTAGCAGCATTTCGACAAAGTTTAATATGATCTGTTAGTTCAAAATATATTGACCAATCTTGTGCTTCATGATCTCCTCCTATATCTCGATAAAAATGGGAACAAGCCTCTGACATAATACACTCTTCATATATCTCCTTAACTAATTCCTCCATTATCAGAAAATAACTCTATCATCTCAGCACGAAATTGTTCTCTTTCAACTTCACGGATGTAATTTAATGTTGTTGGATCTTCTATATAACCTTTCAAATGTGTAATTTCTTTATGGAAACCACTTTTTTCCAACTCCTTTATGAATTCTAAAATGTCTTCATTTTTGAAATATTTTATACAAGCATCTATCCCTTTTGAATAAATATCAACTATATTATTATAAAAACGGGCTTTTTCTTGAGAGCTATGTCTAGCATAAAAAACCTGTTCCTCAGCCAAATCACAAAATGTAAAATACAAGTGTAGAATTTGTTTTTCTAATTCACTGCAAGATTCTTCTTCTTCTGCAGACATTTATTTACACGTGTTATTGAAGAGAACTGAATAAGCTAATCGTTCTGGACTTTCTTACATCATGAAATTCTTACCCCTTCCACTTATATGCAAATTTATTTTTATTAGAATTTGTGGGAATGTTGATGGGAGACGGAGGAGGCAAAATTTCAACTCTCGGAGGCATTCATTTCACCTCTCGGAGTGTCTCCGAGAGGCGAAATGATTGCCTCTCGGAGGCAAAATTTTGCCTCCTCCTCCTCCTCCTCCCTGCATTCCCACAAATACACTACTGACAATGTTGATTTTACCCGTTGTAAGTGAATATCCTTCCTCCATATCTCTGATATGGGTTCTTATCTCGTCCATTATTAAGTTGGACAGTTGCGGGCTTAAAGAGTCCCCCTGTCGGATTCCGGTTGGCGTTTATATTTCCTCTGCCAGTCTTTGATTAACTAAGATGTGAGTGCCTGTATTGTGGTTTAGTTGTTTTATGATATCTATTATGTTTTTTTGGCACATGTTTTCTTTTTAGGATATCAATTACGTGTTTTAGTCTTACTCTGTCAAATGCTTTAGTGAGGTCTATAAAGCACATAAATGCGGGTTTTTCGTATTCTATGGCCTTCTCTACTACTTGTCTGACTATGAAGATGGCATCTACGGTTGACCTATTTTTTCTGAAGCCTTGTTGTTTTTCCAATATGTTTACATGCTCACTTATTATTGCTTCTATGATCTTTGTGAAGAGCGTCATGGCTGAACTTAACAGAGTTATACCTCTATAGTTTTCTGGTAATTTCTTGTCTTCTTTCTGGAATATAGGAATGGTTATGCTTTTTCTCCATTCATTAGGGACTTCTTTGGTTGATTATATGTTATTGAATAGCTTTGTAAGTTCTGCCATTAATTGTTGCCCTCCATATTTCAGTAGCTCATTTGGTATGTTGTCTAGCCCGGGTGCTTTCCTGTTTTTAATCTTTTTTGCGTATTCTATCATCATTTCACCCGGTATCTCTAAGGGTTCTTCGATTTTCTCATCTTCCTCCTCATCCTCGTCTTCTCTTTCAGGTGCATCTGCGTACAACTGCTCAAAGTAGATTTTCCAACATAAAAATACACTACCTAAATAGTCATATAGATCATTTTCAACATAACCTAGGAAATTTGAGCGAAGAATAAGGAGAATTTTTCCACCAAGATATAAAAACAATGGAGAACAAGAATCAAGGCAGATGGGACGTTCATATGATGGTAGACTATTGCTGGGGACTTATGTGAGATTGCCCAAGACAATTTCACTCTAAAAAATCACTTAAAAAACAATTTATTCATGTAGAATGTTAAAATAAAGCCATATTTTTGTAAAAATGATTTCATCTCATCTCATTAACTAGAGCTGATACAAAAAAGCCAGTAACATTTTTGACATCACCTTATCAGATATACTTAAAATCAGGTCTAAAATCCTGGGCACCAAAATGTGTGTAGGCTAAACTGACCATTTATTTTTGAACTCAAAACGGGACATAAGTTTTTATACCCAAGTTAGCAGGTTAACAATGAAAATAAACACAACTTCTTAATTTTCTTTATTTAGAAAAAGTGTAACTTAATGCAATTAGTATTGACTGTTATTATATTCATATTAATTATAATTATTTTTATTATAACAAGTTGTGAAAAATAAAAATCAATCACCAGTTAACCAGCTTTATTGAAGCAAAGTTCCTCTGACAGAAATTATTAAATTATATGCACCATATTTTTTTTAATTGTATTTATATTTATCAGAGGAACAAATTTGCTTTAATAAAGTTGGTGATGATTTTAAATAAGAATAAAATTCTGGGCACGTTTTTTTTATATTGACCTTAGTTATCAACATCGCTTTCAGAACTGGTGCCTGTAAGTGATTTTTTTCAGACGTCCACAATTTATTCATAAGAGAAAAGACTCTTTCTACTGGAGCATTTGTACCAGGTAGATATAAAATATATTCAATTAAAATACAAAAATTTTCATGTTGTAGATTGTTGGTGCGAAAGTGTTTGAATACTTCCACCCAACGAGTTTCTGTGGAGACTTTTAAATTATCCCATTCGGTAATTTTTTGGGAAGTGACGTAGCTTGAAATTAATGTAAATTCGTCAAATACTTCTGTATCTTTGTTACAGGGAAAATATCCCTTTTCAATTAATACATCCAGCGCTTTTTGACTATCTTCCCATGCAGGTACTTTTCTTAAATCTGCCCAATGAAATATCTCCATTTCTTTAGTAAGAAAGCAAGTCCACTGTTCCAGATATTCACGGCTTGTTTTATAAAATTCTGTGGCCGTATTTTTCACAAACTCTTCATCAATATTAGTGCCATTATCTTTTAATTTCACAATTAAACTACGAACAGTAAATGGAAGAAACTGGTTGATCTGTTCTGAGCCAAATTGTCTTTGAGATGATTGATTTCTTTTGCAGCCTCAATTGCCGACACAGTCTGACCTTCAACCTTCAATACAGCTTGGTGAAAACTTGCTGACTGAGCGTGTAAAAAACGAAGCCATAATTCTGATATGGGATCATCAAAAAAGTTTTTTTGGGACATCTTTCAATGGTCAAAAAATAGTCTTTTAACGGCTGGTACATTTTTAAAACTCTCTCCAAGGCAGGCATAAGCGCAAGCCACCTGGTTTTACTGTAGCCGAGCATTTGGTGATGTTCTATTTCAGCTTCAGCGCAAAACTCCTTTAGAGCTTCAACTCGAACCGTGTAAATAGAAAAAAATGAATATATTTTTACGATAATGCTTTCGTAATCTAAAGGTAGACCATCTGCAGCAGATTTTATTGCATTGTGAATTATATGGGCTCCACATCCAATACCTATCAACGGTTTTTTTCAGAGATGATTGTAATTTTGCTAATACATTATTAGTTCCTCGCCTAGCTACACCCCCAAAATTGACATTAGCATTGTCGCCACAAAATGCCACGACTTTATTTGACAAATTATTATCTGTCAATACTTGGTGTAAATAGTCGACTATGATATCAGAAGTTTCACCTGGTTGCTCTTGGAGGTCTAAAATTTTTACTTGCACACCTTCATAAGGTTGAAAAAAGCGCACTACACCAGGATATATTTTCTTGTTATCGTGGTTTGAAGCGTCGTTTAAAATTGTAATACAATTGGACTTATTGAGATCATCTTTTAAATTATCGATCGCTGTATGCGCCAAAACATTTACTATAATAGCTTCTGTTTTTGTACGCGCACATGTGAATTTTGGATCAAAACATGATTGGATTAATTTCGACGCACAATCATTGAAGCGAAAACTGTGGTTTTCTTGTATAGTGTGATAAGCCCAGACGCCTTCTGCAGCAGCAATATCCAAATCCTTTGAAGTTGGCGCGTTTGAATTCTTGAAAAAGTTCAACACTGAAGAACTGGAAGCAGCGGCACGGTCGGCATTTTTATGTTTTTCAGACTTCAAATGCTGTTCAATATCACCAGCACCACTATGGGAAACACTAAACTCTGTACGACACTTTTCGCATCTGACGTCCGAGGGAGTATTAATTTGCTTAATAAATGGGTATTTTGCTTGTAAGTTGACATTAAATGAACACTTGCGTTTCGGCATAACTTTAGGTAAAATTCCAAAACAACAGAAAACTTCAAATTAGTTACCAGTTTACCACTAAACTACTTCACGAACATTACGCAAAAACAAAACAATAGCGACAAGACATGTGTGCATGCGCGTGATTAGCCTAATAACCAAATAAATGCTCCCTCTTCTCCCCGCGTTACTAGGTAACCGACAGCGCGCGCGGGCGGGGAATCGCCAATCGTCGACGTCGCGACGGTCTGTGATTCCCCGCCCGCGCGTGTCTCACGAGCATCGTAATTTAAAATTTTCGCGCGGTTTCGGAAAACGGGACTATTTACCGTCCCGGCGCTTTGTTTGGGGACAACGGGACAGGTGACCGAGAAAAGGGACAGTCCCGTTCAAAACGGGACGTATGGTCACTTTAGTGTAGGCCAGTGTAATGAGGCTAATTTAAAGTAATGCATAGAGTATTTTACATGGAATTAGGCTTCGACCGTTAATAAATAAATAAATAAAAACATTTTAATTTTGACAAGAATCCTCAATATAACTGCATTAATGATATTATCACTTTTCAGGATACTTTTAAAAGATTAACAAAATGTACTGTTCCTTTTTATTAATATTACCTTTATTTATTTTAGAAAAGATGTCATTATAAAAATAGCCCCAACGGGAGATGTAACATATTCCTACAGGATGACAACAACATTTTATTGTTCGATGGATTTAAGAAAATTTCCATTTGATCACCAGGTGTGTGAAATTATCTGGATCAGTTGTAAGTACGGAGTTTCCTTTATATCTTGTTATTTACATTATCGGTTTTTTAAGACATATTGGTATTACCCAAGTGGTAAATATGTACTGGATTGTTAAAATATTCGACATCACTGGATTTTTTAGTCAAATGCTCAAGTTATAAATTTATTTATTTATTTAACAATAAACGGTAAAACCCCATTAAAATTACAGTAAGTACTTAATAACCGTAATTAAAAGTACTTGGCCCTAAATAAATACATTCGAAAACATATATCAAAATAACTATTAAAATACCAGACGAGTCAAAGACCTGGTTCGTAAAAAAATTCAGCTTCCAAGGGAATCGAGGGATGGACGTTCATTCAAAAAATTTGAACCTCTTATCAATGGGCCGTGGATCCCGTAGTTTGTTCTAAAAAGGCGATGTAGCTTGCGGTCTACCAAACAATTTGAGACCTACTCTGCTATAACATTGCTATAAAATAATAACACAGGATGACAAAACTTTTTAAATAATTTTTCCTGATTCCTATGTTTTTTGGTGTGCTGAGTCCGAAAATAATAATAAAAAAGTCTTATCACCCACCAATTTTTCACATTTTAATATTCAAAATGAGAAAAGTTTATTTTTAGTGTTCCGTACGGAACACTTATAAGATTACTTCGGTGTCTGTCTGTCTGTCTGTCACACCCGATTTTCTCCGAAACTATTTGACATAGAAAGGTGAAATTTGGTAATAATATAGGAATTGATGGCCTCATCAGAGCCACGTAGTTTTGAGAATTAAATTTTGACTTAAGGGGTTAGTTTTGGGGGGTGAAGTCGGAAGTGAAAAAAAAAATTTTTTTACTAGGTCAACGAGTGTGGTGGTCAAATGAAAGCTTGTGAAAACACGAGTAAAAAATATATATATAATATTATACTTGCGCGCACTTTTCTTTGTATTATTTTTAAAAATTCGCGAAAAATCGCTGTCCCGAGCCTTATCTCGAAAAGTACTTACCAAAAAATTTCGAAAAAATTCTGGAATATTCTCCATGGGGTGTAGATTGAACGAAAATTATCACGAGTGCATGACCTTTAATAATTTATATGGTATATAAAAAAAAACAAAAATTTCAAGGTCATCAGATTTCAGTAAAGATTAGAAACAAACTTTATTGAAAACTCATTTGGGGTGTGTTTTTTTGAAGTCACTGATCATTTTATACCAGCGTAACATAAATTTTGACTTAAGGGGTTCGTTTTGAGGGGTCAAATCGGAAGTGAAAAAAATTTTTTTTACTAGGTCATCGAGTGTGGTGTCAAATGAAAGCTTGTGAAAACACGAGTAAAAAATATATATGTAATGTAATACTTGCGCACACTTTTCTTCGTATTACTTTTAAAAAATCGCTGTCCCCTACCTTATCTCGAAAAGTACTCATCAAAAAATTTTGAAGAAATTTTGGAATATTCTCCACGGGGTATAGATTGAACGAATATTATCATTACCTTTAATAATTTATCTGGTATAGAAAAAAATCAAAATTTCAAGGTCACCAGTTTTCAGTAAAGATTGGAAACAAACTTTGTTGAAAACTCATTTGGGGTGTGTTTTGTAAAGTCACTGATCATTTTATACCACCCTAACAAAAATTTTTATTTTAAAAACAATCAACGTACGGAACACTAATTGTGCAAATTCAACTTGCACTCGACCGGTTTTTTTATCATTCGAATGTTATTAGGTTGGCAATAAAATCAGAATTTTATAAGGTTGGCAGTAAAATAAAATGTTATTAGTAAGGAAACCCAAATGTGCAAGTGAAAAACTGTAAAATGTGCGCATAAATAACACATGGGCTGAAAAGTCCCGGGCCTAACAAAGAAAACACGTTTTTTTTGGTTCAAAATTAGCTTTATTCATCAACGTAATCTCCATCAAGAGCAACGCAATCATTCCAGCGCCGCTCTAACATTTCAATACCACTTTTGTAGAACGATTTATCTTTTGCCTCAAAATAGGCCTCAGTTTCAGCGATAACCTCTTCATTCGTGCGAAATTTCTTACCGGCGAGCATTTTTTTTCAGGTCTGCGAACAGCCAGTAGTCGCTGGGAGCCAAATCTGGCGAATACGGTGGATGTGGGAGCAATTCGAAGTTCAATTCATGTAGTTTTGCCATTGTTTTGATTGACTTGTGACACGGTGCGTTGTCTTGATGAAACAAAATTTTTTTCTTTGCCATATGCGGTCGTTTCTTTGCAATTTCGGCCTTCAAACGCTCCAATAACGCTATATAATATTCACTGTTGATGGTATTTCCTTTCTCAAGATAGTCGATGAATATTACACCACGCACATCCCAAAATACCGAGGCCATAACCTTTCCAGCCGATTGTTGTGCTTTCGGGCGCTTTGGACGAGGTTCACCAGTTGCTGTCCACTCAGATGACGATCGTTTTGATTCCGGAGTGAAGTGATGGATCCATGTTTCATCCATTGTCACATATCGACGCAAAAATTCCGGTTTGTTACGTTTAAACATGGCCAAACACTGCTCAGAATCATCAACACGTTCTTGTTTTTGATCAACAGTGAGCAAACGCGGCACCCACTTTGAACAGAGCTTTCTCATAGTCAAATGCTCATGCAATATAAAGCCAACACGTTCTTTTGATATCTTTACGATGTCAGCTAACTCACGCAACTTCACTTTTCGATCATTCAAAACGATTTTATGGATTTTTTTGATGTTTTCTGGTGTTACCGCCTCATTTGGACGTCCACTGCGTTCTGCATCATCGGTGTCTCTACGACCACGTTTGAAGTCAGCAAACCAACGTTTTATTGTTGTTTCTGATGGAGCGGAGTCCTCATAACACTTTTCAAGCCATTGCTTCGCTTGAACGGTATTTTTTCCCATCAAGAAGCAGTGTAAAATTAAAACACGAAATTGTTTTTGATCCATTGTTTTGAAAATAACAAAAGTAGCGTCACTCTTAGCACAATAACTCACAAACTAATGAATAGAATATCATGAAATTTTAACAGCTGTCTTTTGAAGGTTAGTATTAACTGAAAAAAAGGTGACTGCAATAAAACTAGCGCCATCTATGTGTTAGGCCCGGGACTTTTCAGCCCATGTGTTATGCAAACAATTTTCTCAAAATATGCACATACATGTTGTAAATATGCATTAAAAAAAATCGAAATAGACTTGAAAAATGTAAATTTGTACGTTGGTTGGAAACATTGCATTAATGTGTGTTGTGGCCTATCTCCAGGTTTCGTCTTACTCAATTTGGCAATATGCCAAGCAGTTTTCACGTGTTGCTCTATTTGAAATTTTTTATCGCATGGTATCTGCAATAAAAAAAAGAAAATTTAATTAAAATCCCAAGGAAAAAATTCGTTAAATAGAAATTTCGTTAAATAGAAAACTAGGTGCTTAGGGCAGGCAAAAATTAAAATTCTGCTTTGTACCTTTTTTATTAGATTACCTAGAAAGACATACGTTTACGTATGTATTTCTATTTCGTGGTTTCGTTAAATAGAAATTTTGTTCGTTAAATGGAACAAAAATAACTTAACCCTTTGAGGCCGGAGAAAAAAAAATAAAAGATATGAAGAATTTTTTTGAAAAAATGTATTCAACCAACATCAAAAACAAAGTAAAAGTTCATTTCACGTAAAAAAATATCCTGGATTATCCTGCAGGATGTGGTTTCTAGCACTAACCACTAGGAATTAAGGCACTCAAAACTAATTTTCGTGAAATTTAAAGAAGCAATTTCTCTCCTTATTGAGGCAGAGACCAACATCACAGGTTGAACATTTCCAGGTCGTTCGATGCACATGCTTCGCTGTGCTACAATGAGCACATCTGAGAGATCCACATCTAAGAGGCATATGTGCAGCACTATCATGACGTACCTCAGTGGGAATGATTTTTTTGTATTTGTTAGGTGCTTGTTCTGCTGATCTTCTTTTTTTTGAAATCGAATTAACGGCACCAATTAATCCTCGAGCAACCGATACACGAAATTGTTTCAATGTAATACATCGTGAGTCACTTCTATTTTGAAATAAAATGAACGCGTTCACAACACAAACATCTACAAAGTAAAAAAAAATGCGGTGCCACCACTTGTGGGCTTTTCGATCGATTTCATAGATACTTTTCAGCATGTCAAATCGATCTACGTATCCCATATGTTTATTATAATGTTTGACCATAACAGGACATGGGATTTCTTCTGTATTGCCATTTTTCTGTTTTCTAGAAACAACTTCCATGATGGATGGGTCATGATAGTTTCCTAAAAACAAAACGGTTCTTCGATCCATCCACTTCAGTGCTGCTAATCCATCTGTAGAAACTCTCCAATCTATGTCGCCCCTTTTCATGTGTTTATCCACTTTGAGCTCTGGATAATATTTCCTTCCTTTACGCACAGTTCTACATGCATAGATGCCATCAGCTAACAAGTCTCTTTGCAATTCCACAGAGTTGAAAAAATTGTCGAAGAATACTTTGTGGTGCTTGCCAACTAAAGCCCTTGTTAGATCTTTTACTACGCGATGTCCCAATTTTTTCTCAACTGACTGATCAACTTTCCCCGTATAAATTTGGAACTCAGATACAAATCCAGTAGAATCAACCCGAATCCATACCTTGTAGCCTCGTTTCGTGGGCTTCATTGGCATATACTGGCGAAGACTACTTCTCCCCTTGAATTTGATCATAGATTCATCGATTGATTGAAATTCACCAGGATTCAAAGCAGAGCCAAGAGTTTGTGTCAATTTAGAAAGTAATGGCCTGATTTTGTCCTCACCTTTTTTTGGCTGTACTGAGTTATCATTTACATGAAGATTACTTAGAAGCCAGGTGAATCTGTCACGAGATAAAACGGAACTTATAAAATAATCCCTAAGTTCTTCTCTCGAGGACCAGTAGTCTCTATAACTTGGCATTTTTTTCAAGCTCATTAGCATGTTTACACCCAAAAATGATTTTATTTCTTTGTTGGTGGTTGGAATAAAGTAGTTGCTGCCACCATTTTTTTCTAAGGCATACAAATTTGTCTGAAAAACAATTTCAGATATGAAACAATCCGGAAACAAATACAAAAACATATCGGTAGGAGTTTCAACGTTGTCAGGAACATTAGGCCCTGCCTGAGACACAAATTGGTTTACGCGTGTTGCATGAGTGACATCATTTGTTCAAACAACTGATTTTTTTCTAAGTTCTTCTTGACGAATTACTTCTAACGGTAACTCATCCTCACTGTCCCATTCTTTAGTGACTTTCGCTTGCTCATTATCTTCGAAAATGAATGGAATATCTTCTATATCAAAAAGTTCGTCCCTTCCATCATAAAGTAAATAATCTTTGGGGGCTTCGTTGTCCATAGTACTCTCCACATCTGATGCAATGGACTCACAGTCACTGGGAATTTTATCCAAAATCGCAAAAAACATCTGTGCTATTCATTGCTTCAAGTTCGCCAAAATACCAACATTTTTTTTTGGAACCTGTAAAAAATGAACAAACAAAAATTAGAAAAATTATGCATAATAGTAATAGCAATACGCGTCACTTAAAAAAAAACACTTTCACTAAAAAAAAACATATAGTCCTAGTGGTTAGCATTTGTAACCACCACAAATAAATCTATTTATAAACTTAGCAAAAGAAAAATTGCACTTGATATATATTCATATGTAGTAAATAGATATATCTTAAGTACTTACCGGACATTTTCTTAAAGAATAACCAGCTATAAGAAAAATAACAGCCTAATTGGTACTGCAAAACTCACAACTACCTACGACGTGCAATTACAAATGTCAACTAAACGCTGGTGGACATTTCAAACCCTAAGCATGTTAGCTTAGACTTTTTGATACGTTAGGCAAACAATTTAACATCGTGGTTTACTGGAGAAAAACCGGTAGGAAAGCTACAATATAATTTTTAAAAGGTGGTTATCAGTGGTAACCACTCAAAGGGTTAAATAACATTGAAAATAGCATCAACGGCAAAATCCTGATAAAAACTTCGTTATGTTTAAATATTAAACGAAAATGAAATATCCTGTATATTCAATAGGTATTCAAAAATTATACTTACAATTTTAACACATGCAGAACAGTAGATTTTTCCCATATCTATTCTTAGTTCTTTGTATGGTTTAATCCACACTGACACACTACTGGCTTTGGGCATTTCACTGTAGTAAAATTCGACTCACAAGATAAAAAGCACAAATCGACGTAACCACTTTAAAAGCACAACCAAAAATGAAATCTAATAAATTAATAATACAATTATGCTCTGATGGCCGTCGGGGTTTACTGACTGGTTTTTACTGACCATAAAATAATAAAATTTATTTGGGGAAAACCACCGGCGCGGCGGCGGCCTAAACATTGACCCTTATTCCGAAAAAATGAATGAAAACGCCTACCAAAGACCTACATCATTATAAATTCCTTCAAATATGCACAAATATGCTATTTTTAAAGCATTTATGCAAATATTTAGAAAAATGCATATAATATGCAAAATATGCAATATATGCACTTTGCATATTTGGGTGTCCTTAGTTATTAGGTTGGCAGTTCCGATAAATGTCACAGTTGTTTGTTTTTTTCCAGTTAATATAACCTCGCATTGCAGTGTTTAACCAATGTGCTTTAATTCACACTTAAAGTATGACTAATCGTGGTTGTAAAAACTCTCCCAACACTTTTTGTTAAATATCTGGTGAGTTTGTAGTTAAAAAACATCAAAGAAACATTACTGACTTTGTAAAAAAAGTATACTTTGCATATTTTGGTGTAGAAATCGGTAATCACGAAAAATGTTGGGCTCCTCATAAAGTATGTTATGTTTGTGTCGAGGATCTTAGGAAATGGTATAATAAAGAAAAGAAAACTTTTAGATTTGCAGGACTCATGATATGCAGAGAGCAAGAAAATCATTCAAATGATTGTTATTTTTGCAGCGTTGATGTTTCTGGATATAACTCCAAAAATAAGAAAGTAATTGTCTATCCTAACTTTACTTCAGCTAATCGGCCGGTAGGACATGGACCGGGACTTCCTGTCCTTGAGCCACTTCAGTCTATTGATGAGGTTTTACAGTCCAGCCCCGAATTTAATGTCTCCTTTGTGTACAGAAAGTGTCCTGACTTTAGCTTATTCATGTCTTCTTGGATTCTTCTTATTTCGCCGAGTCCAGTTATGTCCCTCTTTATATTCTTGAGCTCCTCTTCCAATTCAATAAGCTTGTCATTAGATGAGGGGGGTCTGGCGTTATAGGTCGCAATTAGAATAGTCCTTTTCATTGCTGGTTTCGTAATTCCGTGACAGCCTTGTCTATCCCAGAGATTCTTAACTTCCTCTGACTTCCCCCTTTTCCAATCGCTGCCGTGATCAGGAAGCTTCAGGCTGCTGGAGACTGGGGGCCTTGTGTTTGTGTTGTTCATTTTATGGGATAAAATAGGAAATATTTAGTACATCACGTTGGCCAGATTTCTAGGTGTATGGTTAGGAAACAGGATGGGACAAGTTGATTTTATGGATAGGATTTTAGTTGAGGACATGATTTTCTCCCCAGGGTATGGGATTGGAGAGAAAATCAAGGCTCGAGTAAGCAGGGCTGCGTCCGAGGGTTAATAATATGGAGTATTAATTTCTAACATTTGTTTTTTAGTCTAGTATCTTGTAAACATATTTAGACACTCACCGGTTTTCAGTATTTTTAAATTTATTTTTATACATGTTTTAGGGGCATACAACGAAACCAATCTGGTACTAGAATGGGTCAAGAATAGTCCTTTCATTATTTCAGAGCAGCTTCATTTAACAGAGTTTACTTTAGACAGAGTTTGGGTCGATCATGCTACAGCTTCTAGAAGTAACAGTAATAGGCAACCGGGTAAGGAACAAATCTGTGTACAACCAAATATCTTTTATATTTAGTTTTGATTATTATTATAGCGTAGAATAATAAAACCAGTACATTTACTGTACATGAGCGAATAGGAACTATCTCGACTAGACAAGAAATTGATTTCATGTCAAGTAGATATGTTAAGACAACACAGTGTATTATTCTGTCAAAGAATGACATTTGATAACGTTTGCAGTCACTTATACCGTAACAATAGTCCACCACACAAATTACTTTATTGGAGTAAACTACGTAGTTTCATTAGATAGAGTTGATTTTTTAATTTTTTACAAATAAACAACGTTGACTACACTTATATCACGTATATACAGAGTATCCCTGTATTCCGTGTACATAGAGTTACTGTGGATTTCTGGGATGAAAATATGACCATCTAACCCAACTTAACTTAGTCCAAAAATTTGTAATTTTTGAGATACAGGGTGTCAAAGTTACACTTTTAGTTTTTCTTAAATAGCTTTCTTAATAATTGTACTATATATCACGAAGAGATAGAATTCGAAATGACGAAGTAAGACAGCGAATGGGGATAGATGGATCCATTATAACAGACATCGAACAGAAACAGCTGATATGGTACGGGCATGTACAACGGATGGAAGAAACCAGATTACCCAAAATCGCCATGCAATGGATACCACCGAATCACAAAAAACGAGGACGACCTAAAAAAACATGGAAGGAGAGCATTAATAAAGCTATGAGTGCTCGAGACCTGAGAGAAGATCAATGGATGGATCGAAAAGAATGGAAGTTAGGCATCAGACAACGACGAAAGACGTTTTAAATCGATATATTATTATTATTATTATAATTGTACTATTTGTACAAGATTCCGTGCTAAGGGGTTTTCTGAGATGAAAAATCGAAGTTAGCTCACAGTTTTGTTGTAAATTGTAGGGGGCGCCACTTATTGCACTGTGTATACTTTTTAATTGTCATTACTTTTTCATATCCCTCTGTATGGTATTTTTAATTAAATATTCATATTTTCCGCCTAATAGGTTGTTTGCTTTCATTTTTTAATTCCATTGTCAAATGTGCAAATGCGTTCCTTCACACTTCATCCAGGCTTAGGACAGCTCCAAAAGAATAGTCTTTGAAATTTGAAGCATGCTTAAAGACAACCAGGCTAACAAAAATAATGAATTTAAAGACCAACGGGACAACCGTAAGAATGTAAAAACCAACTAGATAAGAGCATAAAAGATTACCCACAAACTGATAACTTGGAAAAAAAGTTTAATCACTCAACTGAGAAGGTATTAGTTTCACAATAAATGTTCAATATGGCCGCCATCTACGTTAATGCATGAATTAATACGTCGCAGGAAATTTAAATGTACTCTTCTTAAAATCTTGCAATGCGTTAGCAGCAATTTGAATCCTATTCCACAAATGCTCAATGTTGTTGGTGTGAACTTGATAAACTTTCGATTTCAATGCACCCCAAAGGAAAAAATCGCATGGATTTAAGTCTGGGGAACGAGGTGGCCAGTGAATAGGAGTATCTTCGCCTCTTCCGATCCATTTATGTGGGTAATTTTGGTTAAAAAAAATTCTCACATTATGCGCAAAATGGAGTGGTGCACCATCTTGCATGAAAAATATGTCGCGACGTAAAATAATGGGTAAGTTTTCCAATAATTCAGGAATAGTTTCACGGATGAAATTCAAGTAAATGTCACCATCAAGTCGATCTAGTAATCTAATCGGCCCGATCAAATAGTTCGCGACAAATCCCATCCAGGCATTAATACCGAATTCGCGTTGAAACTGTCTTTGTTGCACAGCATGTTGGTTTTCTTCAGCGTAAACATTATTAAGCATATTTGTTATACCACGTCGAGTGAAGCGTGCTTCGTCTGTAAATAGGAATTTAGTATAAAAAGCCGGAACAGTTGCTATGCGTTCTCGTAGGAGTCCGAGGATGCGGAAATCATTCGTGATATACGCAAACACTTCCTACACCAAAAGACATTATAGCCTTAGAAGACCAAGGTGTATATGAAATTCCGTGTCAGGATTGCGGTCTTTCATACATATGCCAAACAAACAGGAAAATTAGCGCCAGAAGAGACGAGCACAAAAACGCCGTAAAACAAAAATCCACCACCTCTCCTCTAGCACAACATGCACACAGTACCGGCCACAAAATCGATTTTGACAAAACTAGAACCCTACAAAAAAGTGATAACCTATCCACTAGGGTAATCAAAGAAGCCATAGAAATAGAAAAGAGGCCCAACAACTTAAATAATCGGAATGGATAGCCAATCTCTTGAGTCAATATTTTAATTAAAATTAGTTCTCTAATTTTGCTAGTTTTGGAAAAATAGGGACGTATGGTAAAAAAGAAAAATCGTATTTCGCATTCGACCAGGCCTGTGAAACCTTCCGTTTTATTTATAATTAATATGTTTTATATTTTAGACAGAGGGTACAGTACCCTAATATTTAGATTCAGACTGAAAAGAGAAGTCGGTTATTACATTTTGGAATACTTTTTACCATCCATCCTGTTGGTGATCACCTCATGGGTGTCCTTTTGGATACAGGCAGATGCTTCTCCAGCGAGAACAACTTTAGGTAAGTCTTGTATATGGTGGGTCAAAGGTCAGTTAGAATTTTGAAAGTTCATTGATAAATTATAAGGACGTATATATTATGCTCGTTTAAAACTTTTTCAGAAAAGTTGGCGAAGTGTAAATTAAACTCGTTTGATGAGTGTTTCATACTTTATATTTAAACTATGACTGTACTGGCACAAGAATGAGTTTAAGCTTAATTTTTAGTGTTCCGTACGGAACACTTATAAGATCACTTCGGTGTCTGTCTGTCTGTCTGTCTGTCTGTCACACCCGATTTTCTCCGAAACTATTTGACATAGAAAGGTGAAATTTGGTAATAATATAGGAATTGATGGCCTCATCAGACCCATGTAGTTTTGAGAATTAAGTTTTGACTTATGGGGTTAGTTTTGGGGGGTGAAGTCGGAAGTGAAAAAAAAATTTTTTTACTAGGTCATCGAGTGTGGTGTCAAATGAAAGCTTGTGAAAACACGAGTAAAAAATATGTATATAATATTATACTTGCGCGCACTTTTCTTTGTATTATTTTTAAAAATTCGCGAAAAATCGCTGTCCCGGGCCTTATCTCGAAAAGTACTTATCAAAAAATTTCGAAAAAGTTCTGGAATATTCTCCACGGGGTGTAGATTGAACAAAAATTATCACGAGTGCATTACCTTTAATAATTTATATGGTATATAAAAAAAAACAAAAAATTTCAAGGTCATCAGATTTCAGTAAAGATTGGAAACAAACTTTGTTGAAAACTCATTTGGGGTGTGTTTTGTGAAGTCACTGATCATTGTATACCACCGTAACATAAATTTTGACTTAAGGGGTTCGTTTTGAGGGGTGAAATCGGAAGTGAAAAAAATTTTTTTTTATTAGGTCATCGAGTGTGGTGTCAAATGAAAGCTTGTAAAAACACGAGTAAAAATATATACATAATGTAATACTTGCGCACACTTTTTTCTTCGTATTACTTTTAAAAAATCGCTGTCCCCTACCTTATCTCGAAAAGTACTGATCAAAAAATTTTGAAAAAATTCTGGAATATTCTCCACGGGGTATAGATTGAACGAAAGTTATCACGAGTGCATTACCTTTAATAATTTATATGGTAGATAAAAAAAAACAAAATTTCAAGGTCACCAGTTTTCAGTAAAGATTGGTGTGTTTTGTGAAGTCACTGATCATTTTATACCACCCTAACAAAAATTTTTATTTTGAAAACAATCAACGTACGGAACACTAATTGTGCAAGTTCAACTTGCACTTGACCGGTTTTTGCTAATATATCTCTGTACTGGCTTAGACGTTGTTCCACAAAATTAAAATTGGTTGTTTATATCTTGTAATGATAGCTAGAGCGCAGTTTAAATAGACAAATAGGAGCTTTACTTATATTTTATTTAATGACATAATATGTGCATGTAACTCTTTTGAATTTATTGACTTGGCTTTTCTAAATATCTTTAACTTTATATCCTTTTCTAGGAACAGCAACTATGTTATCATTTATCACCCTAAATGGCAACCTGTCCAGTAATTTACCAAAAGTATCCTATGTAACAGCAAGCGAGATATGGTTCTTTGGAGGAGTGATATTTATATTTTGTTCATTAGCAGAGTTTGCATTTGTTAATGTTATTTGGAGAAGAAAGTAAGTTTATTTACCCTATTGTTTTTAAGGTCTTCCTAGTTCCTCAGTTTTCTTTTGGGTCCCTTTTTTCATGGTTTCGTAATTGAAGATCGTCCTATTAAGCTTCGTGATATTGCTGAGATGGTAGGCTTGAGTAGGTGCATATTAACCTGCATAAAGTTCTAAAAATGAAAAAGCTGAGCACGCTATGAGAGCCGAGTTTCTTGACTCCAGACCAAAAGCGCACGAGAAAGGACATTTCAAAATTGTGTTGGAAAAAATTGATATCTGGCATCATTTTGTCACTGTAGACGAAACATAAATCCACTATTACACTCCGGAGACAAAAAGGTCGTCAAAATAGTGCGTGGGCGAAGGAGAAAGTGCACCGATAAAAACGAAAACCGTTTTATCGGCGGGAAGAGTAATAGCAATTATTTTTTGGAAAGGGTTTTACTTTAAAACTCTACTGGTCTTTGCTTTCAATAATAAATTCTGGATTTTCAGTTGCATACCACCTACAATTTTGCGAACTTGCGGTTCCGTTTGAAGTGAATGTTGCTTCGTCTAAAAATAAAATTTTTCTTCAGAAATTAAACTTTTCTTCGACCCGGCCCTGAAACCAAGCTCAGGTGTCAAAACGGGTATCATAATTCCAGCCTTTTAATACACTCCTGGACAAAATTAACGCAACAATCTGAAAATTAATTTATCTTTTTCTTATGTCAGTTTTAAAGTTTATCGAATATTTGAATAGTATGCTATGCATATTTTGTTTCGTTGTTCATGACAGAAATCAAAACAATTCGATTAGATTTACAGTTTTAAAGAATTTTTTAGAAGATAAACAATTATCTGTAATAATGCGATAGTTTTTCTTTAAAAGTAAGCTTATAAATTGTTCCCTTTTTGAAAGTAATACGTTTTTGTGGTAGACTGTTTTATTTTTGACCTCAAAGAATTAGAAAAATGAATCGAACAAGGAATTCAACTGAATACGAGGTAGTGCGAGCCTCAGTTTTATTGGACGAGGGATATTGTCAGAGTTATGTTGCCAATTGGTTAGGCAAACATCGTTCCACAATAAGTCGTATGGTAAGACGCTTGAATGGAGTAGGAACTTATTCTAGAAGGCTAGTGCAAGGGCGAAAACGATGCACTAGCGATCTAGATGAACGTTTTATAAGACAATATGCTTTAAGAAACAGGACTGTCACTAGTTCTATAATAAGAAATGAACTCGAAGCTGTTCGCAATGTCACAATTTCTTCTAAAACAGTTAGAAGACGGTTAAATGAAGCTGGATTAAACAGTAGGATACCAGCCACTGCGCCCTTGCTTACTAGAGAGAACAGAGTTGCCAAGTTACATTTTGCTCGAAATCACGAAAACTGGTCTGTGGATGATTGGAAACAAGTTTTGTACACAGATGAAACTAGGGTTAGTCTAAAACATCCAGATGGTCGTGAGCGAGTACGGCGAAGACCAGGAGAGAGGTTTGCTCCTTGCAATATCTTTGCAAGGATTCCATTCGGCGGTGGCTCTGTTATGTTCTGGGGTGGCATCTGCTTTGATGCTCGCACAGGGTTAGTTCCTGTCCGTACGAGATCCATGAATGCTAACTACTATCTTGAGAATAGTGTAATAGAACATGTGATGCCTTTCGGTCATTTTGTGGGGCCCAATTTCCTGTTTATGCAAGACAACGCTCGACCTCACGTGGCTAGGGAGGTACTCGATTATCTTAATCAAGTTGATATACCGATTATGCAATGGCCACCAAAAAGCCCGGATCTGAATCCGATAGAACATGTATGGGATCACCTTAAGAAAAATGTGAAACGTCATATATCTGCACCTAGAAATCTGAGGGAACTTGAAAATGCAGTTATCACAGAATGGGAGCAAATTCCTCAAGATTTTATCCAAAATTTAATTAGAAGCATGCCTAGGCGCATAAACGCTGTCATCCGAAGTAGAGGAGGCAACACACGCTACTAGTGTCCCAGTTACACCATTAATTTTGCTACTAGTGTCCCAGTTTATTTTTTTCATTATTACATAATTTCAACGATTTTATTATTAGGTCTTAAGAATAATTTTAATTCGAATCTTATAGAGAAATTTGGTAGCTAATTCACTTTTAAAGTATCCGAATAATTTTTTTCTAACTTTTAGTGTAACCAATGTTCATAAAAAAATTTTTAAAATTAATTCATTATAAAGATTTGTGTGAATTAATATATTGTTGCGTTCATTTTGTCCAGGAGTGTACTTGCATAAATTTCAGTTCGTGCGGAAAAAACTTTTTTTTTGATATTCTTCGTACCGATTGCTCTTTAATATTTACACCTCCGAAATATGAGCAGCTGACACTTGCGGTGTCCTTGAAACAGTCAGCAGTACATTTAAACTATTTTTTATTAACAGTCAGTACTTTTTATGAGAAATTTTGTACTGACTACCAGTTTTTTCAATTTTTTTTTTCAGTTAACGCGTAACAATAGAATTATTAGTTTTTTAAAGGTGCCTTTTAATGAATACTGCTGCCTCTCGAGCACTGTTATAATTATCTCTACAGTTTTTAACAATCTCGATTTTTTGTGCGGGGGCATTTTAAATAAAATACATTTAAATGCAAAAATAATGTTCTGATTTCTGGTGCAGATGACACTTTTATATTTAATTATGCTATCTTCTTTGTAGGAAAAAAGTTGAACTAGCTAAACAAAGTAGCAAGTATATTATAAAAGGTGCTTTATCACCTAGGTTGGCGAGAAGAGATTTACGAAAATCAGAATCATTTTCAAGTTTAGATTCAAAACATCACGGAACCTACGTACATGTAAGTATATGTTATTTAGATTTACGGAAATACTTACAATAGTAAAGGGCACAGACATCACAAATAATTAAGTAAATAATAATTTTAATAGTTCTAGTAGTCCTAATAGTAGTTAACCCTTATATGTTCTCAATTCACCAAATACAGGAAATTACATCCCAATGGATGCAAAGAAAGACTTACCATCGAGAGGAAGGCAGGAGGAAGAGGAATCATAGACATCACTATACACAGGAAATTCTTTCACAGCAAGCAAACCAGCCTCCACACAGCAACAGTGAAAGCAGACAAAAACTACACACCTCTTGACTTATCCCGGGCAGACTACCCAGCAGACACACACAGTCACACCCAATTACAACAGGAAAAGATAAAAACCGGGTCAGAGAAAACACTCCACGGAAAACACAGATACCACATAGAACAAGACCACGTAAATAAAAAACAATCATGCATCTGGTTACAGGATGGGCAGCTATACCCTGAAACTTGCCGTCCAGGATAAAGTCATATTAACCAGAAACTATCAAAAACATATCATCAAAGACCTAACTATTACAGAAGACAGATGCAGGAAATGCCACCAGCAAAAAGAAACGATCGAACACATAACAAGCGGATGTAAAATATTAGCCGGAACGGAATACATAGCCAGACATGACTCAGCTGAAAAAGTAGTTCACCAAGCACTACCCACAACATACAAACTCGTAGAAAACACAGATCCCTACTACAAATACACACCAAAATCCATACTTGAAAATAAGGATTACAAGCTCTACTGGGACATCAGTATCCATACAGATAAAATAGTCTCCAATAGACCCGATATTACTTTTCGGCGCAAAAAAGGAACAGCCATCTATCTAATTGACATAGCTGTCCCCAACGACACTAACATCTAAACGACCTTGCAACAGAAATAAAAAGGCTATGGAAACAAGAAAAAGTCGTACAATTAGGACTCAACAAAAACATACACAGAAACATTCAGAAGTCAGTGATTCTGAAAGCATGTAACACTGTCAGATCATTCCTTAATACACAATGGTAATAGCGTTTGAGCTGACTTGGCTTGGGCCTGTCAGCCAAATATGGAACCACATTGACCAAATGTGAGAAAGAGGAACTTTTTTGTGATAATTATATTTTAATATCAAATTATACAAGTAATCGAGATTTATATATATATATATATATATATATATATATATATATATATATATATATATTTATATATATATATATATATATATATATATATATATATATATATATATATATAATATATATATATATATATATATAGATAGATTTGATTTCTTGAACCTTTATGTAAATAAATCTTTTTGATGTATCTTGGGTCTTGGTTCATCAAATGAAAATCTTGGAGTTCTTTTGATTTTTTTTTTATATTTTCAAAAAACAGTTTGCCATGTCTAGAAATAAAATTAAAAATACATCACAGTCTTGCTTTAAATTACAACAATAACACTGGTTATATATATATATATATAAATATATATATATATATATATATATATATATATATATATATATATATATATATATATATATATATATATATATATATATATATATATATATATATATATATATATATATATATATATATATATATATATATATATATTATAAAGTGAAGACGATTTTTGAATCAGTTTTCGATATTCTTTTTTGTTTTTTTCAGCCAGCAGCAGCCAAATTTGCATTATTATTTCTGTTACTAGGTGTAAAATCTTCTGCATGTAAGATGTTCCTTAAGTACTTATCATTTTTAGGGTTCGTCAAATTCACTAAACGTTCCAACAATCAATCCACCAATCAGTGGAGATCCGAATCAAGACTCAAGCCCGCCAACTCCTACTCCTTCTCAAAAAGCATCCGCAGAAATGACACCGCAAGAAGTGGCAATTTGGATTGACAGGAAAGCGAGAGTATTTTTCCCTGTTACGTTTTTAATTTATAATTTGCTTTATTGGAGTTTTGTTTATGCGTTGTAAAAAAAATAAAACTTTTATTGTGTTAAAGCTCTAGACATACTCGAGTTTGAGCTTTATTTTTGTTGTAATTCTTCAGAGACCACGATAACTTTAAAATACAGTATACAATATAGTTTACTTTCACATTATTAACACTAAATTAATGGTGGAAAGAAGATATCAAGACTTTTATAGCAACTTAATAATTCCTTAATAACCTTATTAAGGTTTTAAGGAAGTTGAGGCGTTAAACGTAAAATATGAAAACTATTTTGTATAGATTTGTTTCTATAGATTAATTAGTTTAGAAATTTTCTATGAAAAATTTAAGGTCTTTAGGAAACTCATTTAAATAAAAATCCAAAAATAACAATATATGTAGTCTTATGGAAAATACGTCAATTTGATATAAAAATGACACATTTTTTGTTGTAACAAATGAAAAAAATGCTATCAATAGGAAATTTAACTATGCTAGACATTGAAATATCGTGATTATTTTAAAAAATGTTCAAATTTAATTAGAAAGCTTTAACTTTATGAAAAATAACAATTATTGGAGGTACTTGTGAATGATTTACCTTCTATCTCTGAAATAGCGACAACGTTGCATTTAGTAGTAATGGCGGGATGGTGCAAGTAAATAATAATAATAATAATAATCTTTATTGTCCATTTTGCAATAGCTTTAGACAGGGTTAAGACTTAAATTTAGTCCTAAACTACATACATATATAAAATTATCAGTTAATTACATAAAACAAGTATAGGTCAGATAAACAACAATAACTACAAATACATGATACACAATACACATACTGAATTAATTAAAAGTTTTCCGCTTCAGAGGCGACCAAGATAGTCCTTAAATTCTTGTATATTGTAAAATGCGTCTTCCAATAAAATATTCTTTAGTCTCTTTTTAAATCGGTTAATGCCCAGGTTTTTCATAGACACAGGCAATAGGTTATACAGTATAATACTTTGGTAAAATGTACTATTATAGTATTTGGCTGTATTTGGCACAACCGAGCGAATGAGGTCTCTTCTAAGAGGGTATGCCACAATCCTAGAGCCAGACATATATTTATTCTTCGTTTTGTGCATTGTTAATAGGCTCTTATACATGTAACAAGACGATAATGTCATAATGCGATCTTTTTTAAAATATTCTTTACATGAATCTCTAGGTTTTATATTATTAATTGTTCTCACACACCTCTTTTGAGCACGAAAAATGCCCATACTTCCAGGCTCATTCCCCAGAACTGAACTCCATAAACCATCCTTGAATGGAAATATCCATAGTAAACCAGTTTCAAAACCTTGAGAGTCACTACATTTCTCAGAACACGTATAGAGAAGCATATTGCATTAAGTTTCAGTTTAAGCTCTCTCAGGTGTGTTTCAAATTTAAGGTTTAAATCAACAGTCAAACCCAAGATTTTTGACTCTAAAATGGGGTTGATTCTACAATCACTTGTAAACATGTTTTCACATAGCGGTTCCGAATTTCTATTTTTGAAGACCAAGAGACAGGTTTTATCAACATTAAGCTTTAGCTTGTTTGCAGCGAACCAGTTAGTTAATTCATTTATACAATCTTTGGTCGCTATCTGCAATTTTTCGGGATTGTCGTCACTCAGGAGACAAGTTGTGTCGTCAGCATACATTACAACTTTTGCCTTGATATGTTTAGGAAGATCATTTGTATAAATACTGAATAACAAAGGCCCAAGCACAGATCCCTGAGGAACCCCAGCAGTCACATCCCCAAGATCAGAATCATAGCGACTCCCGTCAGTAAGAATTGAAACATATTGTTTTCGATCAGACAAATAGGAACAAAACCAAGTCAGGGCTACGCCTCTCATGCCATATTTCTCGAGTTTCTGTAATAAAATATTATGATCTACTACATCAAAAGCTTTTGATAAATCACATTGTACAATGACACAATACTTTCCCTGGTTTCGCACACCATAAACATAATTTAAAATTTCAAAAAGGGCACTCTCTGTTGATAAATTGGATCTAAATCCATACTGAGAAGGAGTCATCAAATTATTCTTTTCTAAGAATTTTTTTAAACGAGTATGTACAGTCTTTTTCAATGATCTTCGTAATAACATTAGCTAATGAAATTGGACGATAGTTTGTTATTTCATTATGTAGCCCTTTTTTATAAACAGGTATTACCCTAGATATTTTTAACTGATCCGGAAAACACCCCTCAGCAAAAGATACATTAATCAGGTGTGTTAGAATGGGGGATAAAATCTCTTGATGAGTTTTAATAAATTTTAGTGGTATCTCATCAGTACCTACGGAATTGCCATTTTTTAATGATGAAATTATCATTTTTATTTCCAAACTCGTCACAGGACTAAAGAAGAAACTAACAGGTGTATTATCTATTCTTGGTAATATCAATTTAGGAAAAATAAAGATGTTTGCAACACCAGTAAAAAAAGCATTGAAAGCATTAGCAACTGCAGTTCTATCCGTTATGTCATCATTATCTATAGTAATTTTCCATTCATAATTCATTATATGCTTTCCCCTACCAGTTTCATATTTTTGACTGTTTTATTTCCTCTTCAATAACCATACTTTTTGCTTTCTCTATAATTACTTTTAGCAATTTAGAGTAATTCTTATAAAAGTTATTAAGAACTAAATTAGGATTATTTTTAAGAAACCTAAAGAGTTGCCTCTTATGCCGACAGGAGCATTTAATACCTGCCGTCATCCAGGCTTTCGATTTAAATTTAGTCAGCCTCTGAATAGGAAAACATTCATCAATAATGGGGTTTAACTTATTGTAAAAACAATCAAATCCTTCTTTTGTACCAACCTCTGGTATGGTCCAGTCTAGAGTATTCATGCAAACTGTACTCTTTTTAAGATTTTTGACAGAGAAAAATTCTTTTAAATTCAGGCATATGTGGTATCTTACCATTTTTAATAGTGAAAATAATAGAATTGTGATCCGAAAGCCCTATATCAAGGACGTGACAATAAAAAAGTTCATGATTTACATTTGTAATTATATTATCAATGGTCGTTGCAGAACAACCGTACTGCCTGGTTGGCACAAAAATTGTAAGCTTTAAATTATAGCTATTAAGTAAGGAAACAAATTCATAGTAGTCATTCGTTTTTTCAGCCACATTAATATTAAAGTCGCCACATATAATTATACTTTTGTTTAAATTAGACAGATAGTGTAATAACATTTCGAATTCTTCATAAAATATATTAATATTTGTACTTGGGCTACGATAGACACACACAATTATAGAAGTACCTATTTTAGGCATGTTGTACTGCACGCCACAACATTCTAAAATTTTTTCTTTGCAATACATTTCCAGATCTATTGGTTTAAATATTACGTCCCTTCCGAGGAAAACAGCTACACCCCCGTGAACACTCTGCTGACGACAATAATATGCAGACAATACATATTTATTTAATGCTATAGTCTCTCCAGATTTTAACCATGTCTCAGTGAAACACAATACCTGAAAATTTAAGTCACTTAAAAATACATCCAATTCATGTCTCTTATTTTTCATTGATTGGATATTGATATAAAAGATTTCACCTTTTTTACTGTTGTCTAGACTTAAACTTAAACTATCAGAGGCACGGGAGGTCATAAAAAATGTTTTCCATTACTTGTATCCATGTTGCTGGTTTCTATTATGTCTTTATTACCAGCTGGACTCTGCACCAGCAATTCATCTACAGTCACACTTGCATATTCATGAGGACCATTTGTCATATTACTGAGTCCATTGTCCAATTTTATAAACTTAAGATTTTTGTTTTTATATGAAACATTTGTTACATGTTCTAAAATTAAGTTAGCAATTTTTGATTGGTACATTATAGAACCCTTGCTGTTTATATCTATAAAACAAATATTGCCCTCAGAATATCTATTTATACCATACAAATATTTATTTAGTCTTACATTAAAACTGTATATCAAGTTATGCAATTTGGGAATTGTAGGAAAATACGGAATAGACATAAAAATAAAGTTTGTATTAAGTATAACTAATAATAAATTTGCAATGAATATTGGTTTTTATAAATAAAAAGAAAATAAATAATTTAAAGCAATTATTTTAATTATGCAATTAATTCACTTGTTTAACTTATAATTACCTAGTGCAGCTTCAGTGTTAACATTATAATGTTCCTTATTGTCCTACGATATTTGTGTACTGTCTGTTAGACATTTATTACACTTTATGGTTAGTAGTGATGCTAGACCACAGCGTCTTTCATTAGTAATATAACATAATAAAAGTGAATATATAATAAAACACTGTTTTTAGTCAATTTCCACTGGTTTATTTAAATTGCAATGACGCGTTTCGCTGTCGATGCAGCTTCTTCAGATCTACATTTTACGCTGTCAAGTTAGGTTTAATGTTCACAATTTTATATAATTTCTTAATTATAATATTACACCTAATTTAAATTACATTGATAGTATTGGAACACCCACACAGATTTGGAATTAGGAGAATAAATTCAATAATGGTGAATTGCTTAAATCTACCTAATCATTGAGTAAAGTACCTGTAGTCCTTAATCGATTTATTTGCATTGTCTCTAAAAGGTTTAGTTTTAAACCTTTTTGTTGGGTGTGTAAAATTTTGAAATTCTTGTTAAATGAGTGATTTTCTGTTAAAAGATGATTAGCATATGTTGAATTAGATTTTCTATGGATGAAACTTTTTTGGTGTTCTGTAATTCTTTGTGTAAATGTACGTCCAGTTTGTCCAATGTATGTTTTAGGACATGACCCACATGTTAATTGATAAACCCCTGATTTATTGTCTTTATTGATTTGTGGTTTGTAGTTTTTAAGATATTTCCCTATAGTATTGTTAGTCTTGTAAGCTATGTTGATATTTTTTTGATTTAAAAATTTCCCCAATTTTTCCGTTGGTTTGCCGAAATAAGTTAGGCATTTAAATGTGGTATTTCTGTCCTTAAAACGTGGGTATATTTCTGAGATTGCCTTGTTTCTAAGTTTTTTCCTAACGATATTATTGATTAAAGCAACGGAACAACCTTTTTTAACGGCTACTTGTTTTATGTAGTTTAATTTTTTAGTAAAATTTTCCTCTGATAAGGGGATATTAGTTAGTCTATGTATAAAACTATGATAAGCTGTGAGTTTATGATGGTTAGGGTGGAGGAAACTATTGTGAAATGTGGTAGCTGTATGACAAGGTTTGTGATATATTGCAAATTCACGTTTTTTCATGGTTTTACTGATTGTTAAGTCTAGGAAGTTGATTTTCCCTTCAACTTCTTCTTCCATTGTAAAACTGATATTTCTATGTAAAGAATTAATATACTGTAAAAAGTGAGTTAATTGTCTGTCCGTACCTGTAAAGCATACAATTATATCGTCTACGTATCGATACCTGTCTATACTGGTAGATGATATAATTGTATGCTTTACAGGTACGGACAGACAATTAACTCACTTTTTACAGTATATTAATTCTTTACATAGAAATACGTAAAACAGACAGAAAGACGTTGCATTTTATATATATTATATATATATATATATATATATATATATATATATATATATATATATATATATATATATATATATATCAGGGGTGCTCAAACGGTCGATCGCGAGTGCTTTTTGAGTCGATCCGATATAGAACTATTCACAGATTTTGTTTTAGGTAACTAAAACAAAATGTAATGAATAAACTACTAAAATTTATTCGATCCACAATTAGGCCAGAATAACCCCCTCATCACTTTCTTTTATCGTAATAACCTCTTGTTAGCGGCAAAAGGCGGCTTTATCAAAGGAACGCGCGGCACTTGTCAAAGAAAAGCCGCGTTTTTGATTCCCGCCGATTTTTCTAGAAACTTCGGGATGCGTGTTTGACGGGAACATTCGAGACTTCGTTCGCGCCGATATAAATGTTGCGCCTGCAGGAATAGGAGTCAGTCTGAGTTGTAACTTGAAGGCGATACATCGATACAAATTTTATTAATAAATAGTCCAAAATGAGTGCGGCGAAGAAAAGTAAAACTTATCATTTTAATAACGATTGGGAGGAAGAATTTTTCTTTTGTATGTTAAAGGATAAGTGGATTTGTCTCATTTGCCATGCGTCAGTTGCAATACCTAAGCGTGGGAACTTAGAGAGGTATCATAAAATGGTTCATAAAAACTATGAAAAGGATTTTCCGTCACAGAGTGAATTAAGAAAACGAAAAGTACGTGATTTGAAAAAAGAACAAACCATGTTCACAAGACCAGCTAAACAATCAAAAGCTGCAACGAGCGCGTCATTCAAAATATCTCATATATTGGCGAAACACAAGAAACCATTTGATGATGGATTGGTTGTGAAGGAAGCATTTATTGAAGCGGGTGAGACTTTATTTGGAGATTTTAAAAATAAAACAGAGATTGTGTCTGCTATTAGAGAAATTCAGTTATCTCGTCCGACTGTCACAAGGCGTGTTGAAGTCATAAGTCAGGACATGGCAGATATATATATATATATATATATATATATATATATATATATATATATATATATATATATATATATATATAAATGTAAAATGAATGGTACTTCAGATTTGTAATCCGTAGATAACAAAAATACATTTATTTGTCATAGTTTATTTACGTTTCGGCAATACGTTGCCTTCATTAGAATAAAGATGTGTATCTTGAACAAATTTTTTGGGGATTATCAATCTAGAAGCTAATTTTTATGGCACAGAGCTGGAGAGGATCGTATAATGTGCATGCTACTATGTATAGTACAAAATCCCCTTCAACTGTGGGCCATAAAAATGTAATCTTCTCTTCTAAATTTATTTAAAATATACATTATTCCAACGAATGCGACCTATTGCCATAACACAAATAACTTATGACCACATAAAAGTATTTTTGTTATAGACCGACTAGAAACTTCCAGAATCAATGACCAAAAAATAGGAAGCCCAAGAAAAAAAAAAAAAATATATATATATATATATATATATATATATATATATATATATATATATATATATATATATATACATACGAGGCTGGTTTGAAAAGTCCGTGCAAAGTCCGAGAGATGGCACCACCGGCGCGTATCGAGGTCATGTTTAGTTAGTAGCATCTCTTGAATGAACGCACATCAAGTTTCAGCCATATTGGTCTATTTCTTTGTGTTTGGCATTCGTGTGAATCAAGGAAGTCGAGTGATTTTCAAGAAATGGACGAAAAAGAATTTCGTGTGGTGATTAAACATTACTTTACGAAATGCAAAACGCCTCAGGAGACTAAAGAGAAGCTTGATAAACATTATGGTGACTCTGCACCTTCGATTAGAACAGTTTATAAGTGGTTTCAAAATTTTCGGACTGGCCATATGGGCACAAGTGACGCTGAACGTTCTGGACGGCCTGTGGAGGTAACGACTCCAGAAATCATTGATCAAATCCATGATATGGTGATGGATGACAGAAGAGTTAAGGTGCGTGAGGTTGCTAGTGCTGTGGGCATCTCGACTAAACGGGTACATAATATTTTGCATAAACATTTGGACATGAGAAAGCTATCCGCAAGATGGGTGCCGCGATTGCTCACGCTTGACCAAAAACGGAATCGTGTGAAGTGTTGCAAGGATGGTTTGCAGCTGTTCCAGAAGAATCCGGAGGACTTTAAGCGTCGTTTCTTCACTGTGGATGAAACATGGATACATTACTATACTCCTGAGACCAAACAACAATCTAAACAATGGGTTACCAAAGGGGAATCTGCACCAAAAAAGGCGAAGACCGTTCCTTCGGCCGGAAAGGTTATGGGGACTGTCTTTTGGGATTCGCAAGGGATAATCCTCATCGACTATCTGGAAAAGGGTAAAACTATTACAGGTGAATATTATTCATCCTTATTGGACCGTTTGAAAACCGAGCTGCAAGAAAAAAACGCCCGCGATTGGCCCACAAGAAAGTCCTTTTCCATCACGACAACGCACCAGCACACACCTCAGCAGTTGTGGTCGCAAAATTAATGGAAATAGGATTCCAGCTCGTTTCACATCCCCCCTATTCTCCAGACTTGGCTCCCTCGGACTACTATTTGTTCCCCAATTTGAAGAGATGGCTGGCGGGACAAAGATTTTATTCAAACGAGGAGGTGATTGCAGACACTAATGGATATTTTGCAGACTTGGACAAATCCTATTATTCGGAAGGGATCAACAAACTAGAACATCGTTGGACGAAGTGTATAAGCCTAAAAGGAGACTATGTCGAAAAATAAAAAAGGTTTACCCCAAACACATAAGTAGTTTTTATTTTTGCACGGACTTTTGAAACCAGCCTCGTATATATATATATATATATATATATATATATATATATATATATATATATATATATATATATGTATATAAACAAATAAGTATATAAGAAGGTCGAAATATAATAAAACTTTCTATATTATTATTAAAATAAACAGGTGAAATAAATTTTGTAGGAATTTTTATAATCTGCACATCCTCTGGGTATAGTGTACATCCTATTTTGTTATAATTGACCTTAGTAAGTTTAAAGCCTTAAAACTACAGAAGAATATATTCACGGACATAATATTATAATCTAATTTTTATAATTTATGGTTAGAAATAATCAAATTTTGTTGCCTCTTCTTTCCCACCAATTAATTTAATGTGTTATAATTTAAAATAGGGTAAAATAAAATATTTTTTAACTTTTAAATTGCCTTTTTATTACCTTACATTTCTAGCACTTACAAAGTGTACTTCTTTTTTCATACTATTCTAAATTAAAAATCTATATTATTTTTTAAAAAATAAAAAGTTCTCTCGACTTAAAACTATAGGCAGATTCTTTTATTCAGCGATGAATCCAGGCACTGACGACATCAATTTTGTTTCTAAATTCCAATATAATTACTTACCGAGTTGCAAATTTAATAAAAGTATAAAACCTTAATTAAAATTAGTTAGCTTTTCCCGAAAAAAAATTAAGCATTAATTAGTGCAACGTAATAGTTGTATTTTATTACAAAGTTAAAATTATTCGTACCAGCGGAGAAAATTTAAAAAAGGAAGTTATGTTTATAAAACAGTTTTCCATTTAAACTTTTTCACTTCTCAAAAAGGGTTCTTTCACAAAGCCAGAAGGTTGATGACGTCAGTACATGCAGTGTAAACCCTTAATCCATCAATTCAACAAATCATGTAATTCACTGCTGACTATAAGAATTTGCCTTATTTGTGCTTTCTGTATCAATATCACCCCTGCTAACTATAATTATTTTATTAATTTTTAAAATGTAACAATGAAACTATACAACTAATGGGCTAGTTTACGGTCTTTAGCCCCGAGATCTCCAATTAAACACGGCTTTGAAGTTAAAGAAGAGGGCCAGTAGACACGGGTCAATATTTTAACAAGCACCATTAATATGTATTGTATTTTACTATGTAAATCGACTCGTCGCTTCTGAAAAAAACCGGTCAAGTGCAAGTTGAACTTGCACAATTAGTGCTCCGTACGTTGATTGTTTTTAAAATAAAATTTTTTGTTAGGGTGGTATAAAATGATCAGTGACTTCACAAAACACACCGCAAATGAGTTTTCAACAAAGTTTGTTTCCAATCTTTACTGAAAACTGGTGACTTGAAATTTTGTTTTTTTTTTATATACCAAATAAATTATTAAAGGTAATGCACTCGTGATAATTGTCGTTCAATCTATACCCCGTGGAGAATATTCCAGAATTTTTTCGAAATTTTTTAATCAGTACTTTTCGAAATAAGGTAGGGGACAGCGATTTCTTAAAAGTAATACGAAGAAAAGTGTGCGCAAGTATTACGTTATATATATATATATATATATATATATATATATATATATATATATATATATATATATATATATATATTTTACTCGTGTTTTCACAAGCTTTCACTTGACACTCGATGACCTAGTAAAAAAATTTTTTTTTCACTTCCGATTTCACCCCTCAAAACGAACCCCTTAAGTCAAAATTTATGTTACGGTGGTATAAAAAGGATCAGTGACTTCACAAAACACACCCCAAATGAGTTTTCAACAAAGTTTGTTTCCAATCTTCACTGAAATCTGATGACCTTGAAATTTTTGTGTTTTTTATATACCATATAAATTATTAAAGGTAATGCACTCGTGATAATTTTCGTTCAATCTACACCCCCTGGAGAATATTCCAGAATTTTTTCGAAATTTTTTGATAAGTACTTTTCGAGATAAGGCCCGGGACAGCGATTTTTCGCGAATTTTTAAAAATAATACAAAGAAAAGTGCGCGCAAGTATAATATTATATATATATTTTTTACTCGTCTTTTCACAAGCTTTCATTTACCACCACACTCGATGACCTAGTAAAAACATTTTTTTTTCGCTTCCGACTTCACTCCCCAAAACTAACCCCTTAAGTCAAAATTTAATTCTCAAAACTACATGGCTCTGATGAGGCCATCAATTCCTATATTATTACCAAATTTCACCTTTCTATGTCAAATAGTTTCGGAGAAAATCGGGTGTGACAGACAGACAGACAGACAGACAGACACCGAAGTGATCTTATAAGTGTTCCGTACGGAACACTAAAAACGATAACGAAATATATTTTTTGGAACAAATTGTTATAACTCGCATTTGTAATCAGAGTTGTTCCTAAATTGGGTAAAATTTTAAGTTTTTTATGCTCTCTTATAATGTTATTTATAATGAATTATTGAAAAAGATATGACAGACAAAAATTGTGAATTTAGTAAAATCGAATATAGATCTGTGATAAAGTATCTCTTTTTAAAAAGACTTGTCACTAAAGAAATTTACGACTACATGCTTAATACACTAAAGGAATAATGTTCTTTTTATGCCACCATCAAAAACTGGGTTGCGAATTTCTACCCGACAGAAAATTGACGGTGTGCATGAAATGATACTGGAATATTTTATATGAATGCATTTTCACATTGTCCATATTCATTTCGGTAAGAGAAAATTATCCCCCAAATGTCTAGACGCCGTCCAAAAACGACAAAGAGACGCAACATAATGATAACTATGGATGCAACTTGGATCTTCATTGTGCTACAGAGGTAAGAGAATAGTTGAAGGGGTGAAAACATACTGGCTCACCTCGCTACAAGATGTTTCACTTATATGTAGAAATAAATAGAAAAAATTCTTGCTTTCATTTTCTGGGATAAGGATGGGATATTTCTTACAGATTACTTGGAACACGGTAAAAGAGTAACTGCAGAAAAATGTTCTTTATTAATGACTAAACTTCTAAATATTGTGGAGAAACTTCGAAGCGATGTGCTTGAAGGGGTAAAAGAATTGAGCTTTGAACTTATTGATTAGAGCTTTGGGACTATTAGCTATCCCCAAGACTAAAAGAAAACATTTAAAAGAACACAATTTTTATTCAAATAAAGAATTAGTAAATGTTATCAGTTGACAAACAAGACAAAGAATTTTTTTGAGAACTCCACTGTTACTTTACTTGTACATTATATGAATACATTTTCGTTTTTTTTTGGATAACTGTAACACAATTTTAGATATTAAGTTCTACTCTCAATTTTCTAAAATATAAACAAAAATTGTAATAAGAACAATCTAGAGGTAATGGTTACAATGAAAATATCGCTTTGAAAAGTTCAATTTTGCAAACCAACTAGGTAAACTAAATAACGTCAGTGAGTAGGGAGTCACGAACGGAAAAACATATTTTCTTGTAGGTCCGGGAGTACATTCGTTGGAAAGTGTTTCAACTGTTTACAGACATTCCACCAAAATCTCATTTGATATTACTATATCGAAGTTGGTTATAGTAGGTCTTATTGTGACATATCGCTAAAGAAAATTTCAACAAGAGATACAGACAGAAATTATTTAAAATTTTAAAAGCAGTTCCATCCAACCCTATTCATTATCATGTCACCAGCTCGCTATTTTTGTCAATAAAAAAAATATAGCTAATTTGTAATATTGCTCCTAGAAACCCTATATATATATATATATATATATATATATATATATATATATATATATATATATATATATATATATATATGTATAGGGTGTTATGAAAATCGCTTACTTTATTCAATGGGTGGAGTCAATTGGAGTCACACCCGATACTTTTTTAATAATAAATTTGAGCTGGACTGAGTAAATTAAAGAAACATTTCGCTACCCTTGTCATCTCTAATGTCATGTCTGTCATGGCTAAGAGAGAGACGAAGAAAGACAGCCTACTGTCAGCGGCAATCTAACTTTCAAATCGCTTTGACAACAAAACGTTTGGTTGACTTAGTGCAGAGTATTACAAAAATAATGTTTTTTTTTCTAAAATATGGCAAACTGGAACAGCAATTTAATGATATTGGCAAAGTTTAGTGACAATTGGTTTTTCTGGCAGTTTGCTTAATTTAACAGAGTTACTATTGTATGTTCATAACCTATATCTGATTTGTTTGATGCATTTTTTACTAGGAAATTTGTTATTGACGGAAAATACCTTGTTTTACTTATTTTTAACAATACAGATAACGAGCAGTCAGATAATTGCATTGGTAAAATAGATATGGGTACGTAATTAATACATTATTTCTATATGTAATTTTCCAAGTGGATCATTTTAGATCAGTAGTTTGTGACTTCTTTGAGTTGGTTTTACGAATAATTATCAAAGGACGCTATTTATTAGTATTTTTCTACAATTGTTCTTGCTACAGAGATATGTCTATATATATATATATATATATATATATATATATATATATATATATATATATATATATATATGTATATATATATATATATATATATATATATATATATATATATATATATATATGTATATATATATATATATATATATATATATATATATATATATATATATATATATATATATATATATATAGAGTGTTATGAAAATCGCTTACTTTATTCGATGGGTGACTTCTGGAGTCACCCCCGATACTTATTTTTAATAAATTTGAACTGGACTGAGTAAATTAAAGCAACATTTCTCTACCCTTGTCACAGCTAATGTCATGTCTGTCATGGGTAAGAGGGAGACGGAGAAAAACACTCTGCTATCAGCGGCAATTTAATTTTCTAATCTCTTGGACAACAAAACGTTTTATTTACATATTGGAAAGTATTACGAAAATAATGTTTTTTTTTTTTGAAATATGACAAATTGGTAAAGCAAAAAGTGTTTTAATGATGTTGGCAAAGTTTAGTGATAATTGGTTTTTCTGGCAGATTGCTTAATTTAACAGAGTTACTATTGTATGTTTATAATCTATATCTGATTTGTTTAAGGTATTTTTTACTAGGAAATTTGTTATTGACGGAAAATACATTGTTTTACTTATTTTTAACAATATAGATAACGAGAAGTCCATTAATTGCATTGGTAAAATAGATATGGGTACATAATTAATACATTATTTTTATATGTAATTTTCCAGGCTGTTGATTTTAGATCAGTAGTTTGTGACTTCTTTGAGTTGATTTTACGTATAATTATCGAAGAACGCTATTTATTAGTATTTTTCTACAATTGTTCTTGCTACAGAGATCTGCCAGTTTCAATATATGATTTTCATTACACCCTCTATATATATATATATATATATATATATATATATATATATATATATATATATATATATATATATATGAATATATATTTTTTTCAATTTCTTGGGTTTTATGGTTCTTTTGTTTTAAGGATAGAGAAATTACATCACGTTCTAGTTAGAAGTTTATTGAAAACGTTTCGCCTAATTTTTCAATTTCTCAAAAAACATAATGTAACTATTTGCAACAAAACGCATAACTCATTAAAACACCTTTTTACCCCCCTAAAATCCAAAACACCCCTACTGAAACAATCAAACCTGATATATTCTATTCCATGTCAAAACTGCAACGGCTGTTATATCGGCATGACTAAACAACATCTAGAAACTAGACTGAATGGCCATAAGTATGATAAGAATAACCCAACAGCTCTATCAAAACACGTTAAACAAACCAAACACTCGTTTGATTTTAAAAATACAAAAATCTTAAAAAAAGAGTCAAATTATTTTAAAAGATCAATCCATGAAATGATCTGTATTAATAAAGAGAAAAACAATATAAACGACAAAAGCGACGTTAGGGGTCATATTTATTTCGGACTCTTCTCATAATAACTCAATAGCAGTTAATAAATAAAAACACATAAACAAACCAAAGAATGACTTTCGTTCCCTACACAAATCTAAAGTTATTTTAAAAAAACCGGTCAAGTGCAAGTTGAACTTGCACAATTAGTGTTCCGTACGTTGATTGTTTTTAAAATAAAAAATTTTGTTAGGGTGGTATAAAATGATCAGTGACTTCACAAAACACACCTCAAAGGAGTTTTCAACAAAGGTAGTTTCCAATCTTTACTGAAAACTGGTGACCTTGAAATTTTGTTTTTTTTTATATACCAAATAAATTATTAAAGGTAATGCACTCGTGATAATTTTCGTTCAATCTATACCCCGTGGAGAATATTCCAGAATTTTTTCAAAATTTTTTGATCAGTACTTTTCGAGATAAGGTAGGGGACAGCGATTTTTTAAAAGTAATACGAAGAAAAGTGTGCGCAAGTATTACATTATATACGAGTATATATATATATATATATATATATATATATATATATATATATATGTATATATATATATATATATATATATATATATATATATATATATATATATATATATATTTACTCGTGTTTTCACAAGCTTTCATTGGACATCACACTCGATGACCTAGTAAAAAAAAAATTTTTTTCACTTCCGATTTCACCCCCTCAAAACGAACCCCTTAAGTCGAAATTTATGTTACGGTGGTATAAAATGATCAGTGACTTCACAAAACACACCCCAAATGAGTTTTCAACAAGGTTTGTTTCCAATCTTTACTGAAATCTGATGACCTTGAAATTTTTGTTTTTTTTATATGCCATATAAATTATTAAAGGTAATGCACTCGTGATAATTTTCGTTCAATCTACACCCCGTGGAGAATATTCCAGAATTTTTTCGAAATTTTTTGATAAGTACTTTTCGAGATAAGGCCCGGACAGCGATTTTTCGCGAATTTTTAAAAATAATACAAAGAAAAGTGCGCGCAAGTATAATATTATATATATATTTTTTTACTCGTGTTTTCACAAGCTTTCATTTGACACCACACTCGATGACCTAGTAAAAAAAATTTTTTTTCGCTTCCGACTTCACCCCCCAAAACTAACCCCTTAAGTCAAAATTTAATTCTCAAAACTACATGGCTCTGATGAGGCCATCAATTCCTATATTATTACCAAATTTCACCTTTCTATGTCAAATAGTTTCGGAGAAAATCGGGTGTGACAGACAGACAGACAGACAGGCAGGCAGACAGACAGACAGACAGACAGACAGACACCGAAGTGGTCTTATAAGTGTTCCGTACGGAACACTAAATATGTGACCGTCTTAGTAACACCTTTTAAAGAATGTTAAGTGTGTCTTCGTTTCAACACACACAACATAAGTTTTTATATATATTTTTGTGTGTATTTTTATTATTTTCATCTTCTACATTGTATTATAAGTTTAAGAATTTTATATATTTATAATTAAAAAAAATTTGTGCGTCCTATTGAATATCCAAAACAGAAAATTTCAATTTTTAGATGAACTAAAGAAGCCTAAAAATTAGGCGAATCGTTTTCGATAAACTTCTAACTAGAACGTGATGTAATTTCTCTATCCTTAAAATAAAAGAACTATAAAGCCCAAGAAATTGAAAAAATATATATTCATTATTCCAAGGTTCAAGAAAGAATTCAATCCAATATATATATATATATATATATATATATATATATATATATATATATATATATATATATATACATATATACATATATACATATATATATATATATATATATATATATATATATATATATATATATATATATATATATATATATATATATATATATATATATATATATATATATATATATATATATATATATATATATATATATATATATATATATATTAATTTATCCCATAAGAAGGGACAAAACTGCAAAATACCTTTAACTTCATTTTTAAATAAATAAAATGGACTTGAGGCATGTACTAAATGAATAGCAAAATAGCCTATATTAAGGAAAGCCACACTCTTTTTTAGAAAAACTATCAAATCACACTTTAAGCAACAGGTAGGTTCATTAAAGCAAGTACAGTATTTACTGTATTAACAAGAGACTGGTTGTAAGAAAAAACAGACATTTTAAATGGTATTATAAATGGATTTGTTTCTAAACCAAAAACTAATTCTATTAAAAAATCACTAAAGATTAAAGAAGAATTAAGAATAATGTTAACACACACTCGGCATGACAGGAAAACATTGCTGCGAAAATACTTTCTTTATCCTTGGCTCTCAAATCGGGACTACATTATCTGCAACATTACTATATCATGCTCTGTGGGCACCATGTCTTAACGTAGTTTGTTTATGTAAAGTAAATATTCATCAGGTTGTGTTAGTCATTTGCCGATGGCCCAGCAGTTTCCGATATTCTATCCTCACTAATTGCTCTTCTCATTATACTAAATAAAAAAAAAATATATGTGTTATTTTTATGCCAAACAGTTATTTGGAATCTGCTGTAGATTTTAATATTTTTCCTGAATGTCAACTAATCTCAACAAATTTTGGATACATACTATTTTATCAGTAAGGGTGGCAAAAGAGCCTTTGTAATATTTTGCAGCCGTTCGTTCTTACCAATATTTCTGTTTTGGAATTAAAATAACCGGCCAAGTGCAAGTCGGACTTGCGCAATTAGCGTTCCGTACGTTGTCTGCTTTAAAAAAAAATGTTATGGAGGTATAAAGTGATCAATGACTTCACAAAACATACCCCAAATGAATTTTCAATAAAGTTTTTTTCCGATTTTTACTGAGAACTGATGACCTGGAAATTTTTGTTTTTTATGTACTAGATAAATTGTTAAAGGTAATGCACTCGTAATAATTTTCGTTTAATGTACACCCTGTGGAGAATATTCCAGAATTTTTTCAAAATTTTTTAGTCAGTACTTTTCGAGATAAGGTGGCGACAGCGATTTTTCGCAATTTTTTAAAAATAATGCAAAGAAGAGTGTGCGCCAGTAGATTATGGCCCCTGTAATTTTTGCTTCTGGACTTACATAATAACTTTTAATATTAATTCAGTGGAAGTATTTGCGAATTTTTAAATACTGAAAGCCAGGCATCGTGTACCACAAAAACGTATCAAATCCCAATATTTCATCTAGGACTGAAATAAGTACATTTTTAAACTGTGTCTTTAAAAAATCTATTTTCTGAATACTTTCATACAGGCTATATTTATTAAATATTATAACTAAATTAGATCCCGTTCCAACCAGAAAAAGATCTAGTTTATAAATGTCAGTCTTTGAGTGTTTTACTCTTCAGTAATTCAGTATTCAATTTTTCAGCATTTCAGTTCCCCTCAATTCTTGTTTCTAAAAACCAAATTTTTCATCTAAACTGAAAGGAACGGTCTAATAGATTTAAAAATTTCTTGATATCAGTTTATATTAAAGTACAAAATGGATTCCAAATAGGCAGAAAGGGTGTGACCTAGGGGATTTTTCCTTATAATTAAATTTAGAAAAAAAACTAAATTTATAGATGGATTGTCATTTGGTTGGCGGGAAATTTGAATTTACTAAAGTTTAAAGTCCAGAAGTCGCTCTGTTTGTTAAAATATCGAAAAGATTTATTAGGAAAAAGTGTTTAGAATTGCATTTTATGGTATGTTGTAAAATTTTAAAAATCGTATTTTGTGAGTTTTTGACCAATAAAAATTAATCAATCACAAAGAAATTTTTAGTTTTTTAATTTGACATACATTTTTTTATTTTAATATATCTATTTTACTTGTTTTACAATCAATAATTACAAAATTCTGACCGCAACTGTCGCATGGACTATTATCAAATATTTTTACCCGGTTACTTGCAGTCTGAAGTTCTTATTTTTTAAAGGGCACTCTAGCATTTTATTTATTACAAAAGCTTATCAGCTTCAACGGCATGTTTGGCAATGTTAGACTTTTCTGTTCTACCGTATTTTAAATCATACTGTAACATTAGGTAATCTAAGATTAATTAAAGATCTATATGATAGGAGATTGCTGAACCTGTACGAAAATATAGAAATTATAAAATGTAAAAGTAGTTTAAATAAAGACAGAGGGCCTATTCCTTCAGTAATTTAGTATTCAATTTTTCAGCGTTTCAGTTTCCCTCAATTTTTATTTCTAAAAATCAAATTTTTCATCTAAGCTGAAAGGAACGGCCTCTTAACAATAGATCCAAAATTTCTTGATATCAGATTAAAGTACAAAATGGATTTCAAATAAATTAGATCCCCCCTGTCTACGGTGATAGGCAGAAAGGGTGCGACATAGAGGAGTTTTCTTTATAAATAAATTTAGAAAACCAAGAAATGAATTTATAGACGGAATTTGCAATACTTGAAATTCAAAAAATGATTTTAGTGTGCCGATTGTCATTTGGTTGGCGATTGCTAAAGTTTAAAGTCCAGAAGTCGCTCTGTTTGTTAAAATATCGAAAAAATTTATTAGGAAAAAGTGTTTAGAATTACGTATGCTGCAACATTTTAAAAATCGTATTTTGTCAGTTTTTGGCCAATTAAAATATAATCAATCACAAGGAAATTTTTATTTCTTAATTTGACATATATTTTTTGATTTTAATATATCTACACTACCATCAAAAAGTATTTGCCCACCTAGTTATTTCAGTCCCAAGACAACAAAAACCCAGATAATATATTTTTTTTTTAACTTTAATAAATTATTATTTATTTTTACGTTATTTACAGTCTAAAAAATCCGAAAAATATTTATGAATTTCCAGGATTTTTTTTTCATGTATGTGATCTCCTTTGTTTTTAATTACCGCTATACAGAGTTTCGGCATTGCCTCCGGCAGTTTCTTTAGAGTTTCTTCGGTTATTTTAACCCATTCTACTTGTAAAAGTTCCCACAAGTGATTTTCTGGTGTTGGATTAAGATTTCGAACACACCTGTACAAATGGTCCCACAACAATTCAATGGGGTTTAAGTCGGGTGATTGTGGAGGCCAAGTCATCACTTCCAGTACATCATCGGATTTCCATTGTTCCAAAAGTTCTCTAATTTGTTTAGCAGAATGTTTAGGGTGGTTGTCATGGTGAAAAATAAATTTCCCCTGAGAAATATCTCTTCCAGAAGGAAGCATTTGAGTTAGCAACATTTCTTGTTACAGTTATTTTCGCATGATTCCTTCTATCATAAAGATTTTTCCAACTTTACCGTTGTCAAAAACAACCCTAAACTATTACTCAACCTCCACCATGTTTTACTCTAGGCAACTGACATGCTTCCAACATCCTCTCTCTAGCTGATCGCCGCACGTAAACTCGTCGATTTGAACCGAAAATTTTGAATTTAGATTCGTCGCTCCAAAGGAGGATTGTTCTGATGTCCAATTTTTATGTTCTCGGGCCGATTCTAATCATTTACGTTTATTCATTTGCCTAAGAAGTGGTTTCCTCACTGCAACTCTTCCGTATAGTCCACCTTCTGCTAACCTCTTCTTCACGATTGTCACGCTAATGGGGATGGGCATCTCCAGGTTTACTTGAGCCGTGATTTCTGGTTCGGTTAGGCGGCGATTACGTCTGCTGGATATTGTTATAGCTCTGTCTTCAGCGGGAGTCGTTTTTCGAGGCCTTCCTGAATGTTTTTGGTTGAGAATTCCATGTCCGGCAGAAAATTTTTTACGATGTAGTCGTTTCTGGTATTTTCACAAAACAATTGAGCCTGTATCAATGATAAAGTACTGTTTGCGAATGGTTAATTTCCAAAAGTGCAATAGTATTTATAGCATAGTTTTTATCATAAAATCTCACTAGAAATTTCTATAATCCCTAGAAACTTGAAATGAGTTCTTACTTCAACTGGAATTTTCAGAAATCACCTCAAAACGATTATGATACAAAACTTATCAAACAAAAGGGTTTATCTAAACAATTTTAAGATGGATACTTGTTAAGAACAATTAAATTTACCCAATATAATAAAAGGGTTTAATTAGGTATTAAATTTTGGCAGTTACATTGAAATTTCTAGGTTGGCAAATACTTTCTGACGGTAGTGTATTTTACTTGTTTTACAATCAATAATTACAAAATTCTGACCGCAACTGTCGCATGGACAATTATCGAATATTTTTACCCTGTTACTTGCCGTTTGAGGTTCTTGTCTTTTAAAACGTTTTTTTTTTATTACAAAACATAAAGGAATAAAAGCGAACCAGATATTTTTTTAAGTTTATGGTTTTTTCTTTATTCAGTTTGTAAAGTGTCTGTAATTTATTTTTTTTTCTTTATTGCCTTTAGTAAATATAAATTCCCTAATTTTCTTTCCTCTTTTTCCAATAAAATTATAAAGCTAAAATGTCCTTAACAAACACAAACCTCAAACGGCATGCTATAGGGTACAAAAGTTCTTTAATCGTCCGAGCGGTAGTTGCGGTTTTACGAAAATGATTATTGTTTAATTATTGGTTATGAAAGAAAAAAATTATGGCTTCAAATCAACACATAAATTTTAAAACTGTTCTATCAATCTAACCAATGTATTTCAAATTCAAAAAAAAAAAATCGTATTTTTATTGGTCGAAAACTGGCAAACGACGAGTTATGTCCAATCAATCTAAAATTTTTCATACTATCATAAAATATAACTCTAAAACACTTTATATATCATCACTACACCAAACATTGTATTTTTGCACTCGGCCCGCGTTTCGCTAACCATGTTAGCTTCATCAGGAGCGATGCTTGACTAAAGCTAAACTACTAATCTACTCTATTTATACTTAGCCTAACATCTGAGTTATTCAAGCGGAGCTAATTATATGGGCGGGGCCATCAGTTCTGGCAGTAGAGGAGACTATAAGGAATAGCCCCTCTGTCTTTATTTAAATTACTTTTACATTAAATTAATCTTAGTTTATTTAATGTTACAATATGATCAGGTTCAAGGGCATATTCGGCAATGCTAGACTTTTCTATTCTACTGTATTTTAAATGGGCTGATCATACTGTAACATTTGATAATCTAAGATTAACTAAAGATTTATCTGATTGTTGAACGCATAAATAAGGTAGATTTGTAGTTTAGCTTTAGTCAATCATCGCTCCTGATGAAGCTAACGTGGTTAGCGAAACGCGCGTTGAGTGCAAAACTAAAGTGTTTGGTGTAGTGGTGATATATACTGAGTAGTGTCATTGTGCAAAAGATTCCACATTCCCAACATAGGTAACAAACAGAGTAACTTTTAGATTTTAAACTTTAGAAAATTTTCTGCCAAATCACAATCGGCACCGCAAAATCATATTTTGGGTTTCAAGTGATGCAAAAATCCACCTATAATTTCACATTTTTTCTAAATTGGCACGATGGACTGTTGGCTAACGCTCGCTACGCTCTTATGGTATGTCGGAAAAGTTCTGTTTGTGGCTCTCATGCTTCCTCAAAGAGCGTTCTTTACGAGTGGCAGTCGACGGATTTCTTTCTAACACCTTCACTATCAACGCCGGTGTGCCCCAAGGCTAAATACTGTCTCCTACTCTCTTTCTCATTTACATTAACGAACTGCTGGAAAAGACCGGGAATCCAATCTACAGTTTTGCAGATGACAGTACGCTTATCTCTTCATTCACTTTGAACGCTTGGACATCGGCTACTCAGGCGAATATCCGCAGAAAGCAGGGGGTCGTCCAACGTTTTGTTAAGTTGAACCTGACCTGGAAGAAATTCTGTCTTGGGGTAACAACAGTAACCAAGTGGAATTTAACGCTACAAAAACTTAGGCGGCAGTTTTTTTCTAAAAAAGTTAACGTTGCTGAACCCGACGTAGTTATGTCGGGGCACTTTATTTTCCTAGCATCGTCACCCAATTTGTTGGGCGTTAATTTGGGAGCAAATATGTCCTGGCATGAACATGTTGCAGGCATAGCAAAGAGAGCTTCTCAAGAGTTGGGAATATTATTTCGAACCAGAAAGTTTTACACTCCACGACAACTGTTAATTGTTTACAAAGCTCAAATTCGACCTATGAAATACTACTCCCATGTTTAGGGCTCCGCTCCGAAACACATACTGCATTTGTTGGATTCTGTTCAAAGAAGAGCTGTTCGTCTGATTGGAGACTCGGAACTGACCGGCGTCCTTGATTCGCTGGAAGATCGAAGAACGGTTGGCGACTTGAGTCTGTTCTACAAGTATTTTCAATGAAAGTGTTCGAAGGCCCGCTTAATTCCTTCCAGAGCGGTGCATGTTAGAAATACACGTCGCGTTAATACTTCACATCTGTATGAGATTCAGCTTGTTACTCCGTGTACAAAGCTTTTCAAGCAGTCTTTTATATGGAGCACATCATTTCTTTGGAATAATTTGCCCAGGGCTGTATTTCCCACCGAGTACAATTTACAGCGATTCAAGAACAACGTGAATCGCTTTTTCCGCACACATGCCGCTCCTGGAACGCTTTAGAGACTTCCCTACAGCACGTGTGCTAGATCCATAAAAAAAAATAAGTAATAAAGAAAAATCCCATATGACGTACAGTTTCTACCTGTCACATTATATTAACAAATAATTGGACATGAGTAATTTTTCCTTTAAAACTATAGAAATAACTTACTCTCGCGATCCAGTTGGTAATCTGATTGGTGGACTAGGTGGTAGAGGGGGCAACCTCATCATAGTGCCTGGTCTAGTAACGACGTGTCCCATCAGCCGGTCTATAGAAGACTCTTTGGGTACTAAATCTTCTCCTCCACTTTCGGAGGACGATGGTGGAGAATTACTGTTATCAGAAGTAGCGGATCGACGGAACATTGGGTCGCTGTAACTAGAAAAACTTAATAAAGGAAAAGAAATGCCTGACCAAAAATATGTGTTGACTATTTACATAATTTGGGAGCCTTTAAGACTTGAACCAAACGTGATTCTAATACTTTCTTACATCTTTTTCAGCATGTTCTTCTCAAAAATTTTGTTATAAGCGAAATAAGAAATAAATTCGTCCTTAAGTGGCGATACCATGACCATGATATATGTCAATATTTTATATTATAAACGAAAAGAAATATTTATCGTTGATGAAAATGTAAAAGTTTATTAGCTTAGCGGACTAATAACGACTAGTAAATGGTTTGCTCTTGCATCAAAAGTTCGGGCGCCCAAAATTATGGACTAACGGGGCGTGCTATCTATGAAGCACCAAAGGATATGCATCCTTTGGCTGCTATATCAGCCAGCCTATGTGAAGAGGTAAATCGCAAATACACAGTAACAGTAATAGAGACATAAGAAGAATACATACAGAAACGCCAGTAACCAACAAACCTCAGCGCCATCCGGTGTGAAACCGCCAATTCAAAGGCCAAACAAATCGAGAAACGGGATTTAGTACCTTTGTTATCATAAGCGAATGTGGTACTAATACCATCATTAAATGAATAGTAGTAACAGTAAAATAGAGAATTAATATAGTTGTAATTTTAAAAATACAGATCAATATAAACAAGGACATCCAGCAATGGTATTAGTTCTCTCTTTTTACAGTTACTACTGTTGATAGAATTCCAGCATTAATATCCTATTCGATTATAACAAAGATTCTAAATCTCATATCCCGATGTGTTTTGCTATTGAATTAAAAATTGTAGCAGTATCACATCGGTTGACGCTGTAGTTTGTTGGCTACTGACATTTTTGTGTGTATGCTTCTTAAATTCTTCCTGCTGTTACTGTGAGTCTGCAATTTGCTTCCTCACCTAAGCTGTCTGACGAGCTACGATATGAACTGATTCATGCATGTATTAGTTTGGTGATTCATAGTTGTTCTAACCTGTAGTAGTTCCTAACTACGCCGGTAGTTTTAATGCAAGAGCAAAGCACTTATTAGACGGTCTTGGTCAGCAAAGTCGATATATATCTTTTCTTTTATTTCATATTATATTTAACTAATTCTATTTTCTACTCAGTATATATCACCACGACACCAAACACTTTATTTTTGCACTCGACGCGCGTTTCGCTAACCATGTGAGCTTCATCAGGAGCGATGATTGACTAAAGCTAAACTACCAAATCTACCCTATTTATACTTAACCTAACCCTTGAATTACTCAAGCGGAACTAATGACATAGGCAAGGCTATCAGTTCCGGTCAAGTAACCAATAGAGGGGACTATAAGGAATAGGCCCTCTGTCTTTGTTTAAACTACTTTTACATTTTATGATTTCCATACTTTCGTATGCGTTCAACAATCTCCTATCAGATACATTTTTTATTAATCTTAGATTATCTAATGTTACAGTATGATCAGCTTCAAGAGCATGTTCGGCAATGCTAGACTTTTCTGTTCTGTTGTATTTTAAGTGTGCTAAATGTTCTTTAAATCGTGTTCTAATTGACCTTTTAGTTTGCCCAACATACTTTTTGTCACAATCATTACAACTAATTTCATAAATTCCACTTTTCTCACAATTAGGAATCTTATCTTTGGGATTTCCTAAGATATTCCTCAGATTGTCTGATGACTTATAGACTAAGGTGAGGCCTACCTTATTAAATACCTTATTGAGTCCCTTGCTATATTTCGAATTATATGGTATGGAGACATACTTAGTGTTATTTCTTCGCGTGTAAAAAAGGTGGAATTCTGAATATTAAACCTAAACTTATGCCTATTGATTAGCTTATTTACTAAGTCATCGTCATAACCATTAACTCTAGTTATATTTCTAATACGATTCCTTTCTTTATTAAAGTTTACTCTATTCAGAGGGAAAGTGACCAAACGATGAACTAAAAAATGTAATGAGGCTAATTTATGTTGTTTGCAATGAAATGAATCATTAGGAATATATCTATCCGTTATTGTGTCCTTCCTATAGATATCAAATTCTAATCTATTATTATTTTTAATAATTAAAATATCTAGAAAAGGTAATTGTCCTTTGTTCTCAACTTCGTAAGTGAATTTAATGGAATCATACCGGCTATTTAATTTGGAAACAAAATCATCAATATTTGCTTTCTTTGTATCAAAAATCGCGAAAATATCATCCACATACCTATACCATACCCTTGGGAAATATTCGAATCCTTGACTGCCTTCGATTTCAAACTTACTCATGAATAAATTGGCTATGAAAGGTGACAAGCAATTACCCATAGCTGTTCCTTCTTTCTGAACATAAAATTGATTGTTATATTGGAAATAATTTTGTTCCATACAGAGTTTAGATAATATTAAGTATTCACGAATAATTTCGTCTTCAAAGTCATTCATTCTAAGTAATTCTTCGAGATATTGTAAAGTTTGTGGAATTGGCACACTTGGGAACAAAGAACTAACATCAAAAGAAATTAAGACTTCACCTTCATTAGTTCTTTGTTCCCAAGTGTGCCAATTTCACAAACTTTACAATATCTCGAAGAATTACTTAGAATGAATGACTTTGAAGACGAAATTATTCGTGAATACTTAATATTATCTAAACTCTGTATGGAACAAAATTATTTCCAATATAACAATCAATTTTATGTTCAGGTTAGCAAGGGACTCAATAAGGTATTTAATAAGGTAGGCCTCACCTTAGTCTATAAGTCATCAGACAATCTGAGGAATATCTTAGGAAATCCCAAAGATAAGATTCCTAATTGTGAGAAAAGTGGAATTTATGAAATTAGTTGTAATGATTGTGACAAAAAGTATGTTGGCCAAACTAAAACGTCAATTAGAACACGATTTAAAGAACATTTAGCACACTTAAAATACAACAGAACAGAACTGAAAAGTCTAGCATTGCCGAACATGCTCTTGAAGCTGATCATACTGTAACATTAGATAATCTAAGATTAATAAAAAATGTATCTGATAGGAGATTGTTGAACGCATACGAAAGTATGGAAATCATAAAATGTAAAAGTAGTTTAAACAAAGACAGAGGGCCTATTCCTTATAGTCCCCTCTACTGGTTACTTGACCGGAACTGATAGCCTTGCCTATGTCATTAGTTCCGCTTGAGTAATTCAAGGGTGAGGCTAAGTATAAATAGGGTAGATTTGGTAGTTTAGCTTTAGTCAATCATCGCTCCTGATGAAGCTAACATGGTTAGCGAAACGCGCGTCGAGTGCAAAAATAAAGTGTTTGGTGTCGTGGTGATATATACTGAGTAGTATCATTGTGCCAAAGATTTCACATTCCCAACTTAATTTTATTTTATTAATTATTAATTAATATAAATGTATATAAGATGAAAGTAATGGGGTAGAGGGTTAGAAGGATGGATACAAATACATCATAATATATTTCTATTTCTGTGTTCTTGCTTTTACATTGGTCCCAAATTTAATAGAAATAGTTTGTATATTATACCAGGTGTACAAGTATGAAATGCGGATTTGACACTGCGCCATTTTGTTGTGTCATCAACAAGTGTCAGACGCGTACGAGTAATAAATTGGAAAAGTGTGTGCATAGTGTTGTGTCGTTGTGTTCAATATCATACCGATTACTTCGAGAAGCTTATGGTGAACATGCTCCATCGCAAGATACATGTGAACGATGGTTTCGGCGTTTCAAAAGTGGTGACTTCGATGTTGCAGACAAGGACCGTGGAAAATCGCCAAAAAAATACGAAGATGTGGAATTGCAAGCATTGTTGGACGAAGATGATTCGCAAACACAAAAATAACTCGCCGAGCAATTGGGCGTTAGTCAACAAGCTATTTCCAATCGGCTACGAGAGATGGGAAAGATTCAGAAGACCGGTAGATGGGTACCACATGAGTTGAACGATAGGCAAATGGAAAAGCGCAAAAACACGTGTGACATTTTTGCTCGATCGGTACAAAAGGAAGTCGTTTTTGCATCGTATAGTTACAGTTGATGAAAAGTGGATTTATTTTGAGAATCCCAAATCATGGGTAGACCCAGGCGCATCATCCACATCGACCGCAAGACGCAATCGTTTGAGAGAAAGACGATGCTCTGTTTGGAGGGACCAGAGGGGCGTGGTCTATTATGAGCTGTTAAAACCTGGGGAAACGGTTAATACTAAACGTTACCAACAACAATTGATCGAATTAAACCGTTCGCAGCTTGAAAAAAAGCCAGAATACCTAAAGAGGCCACACAAAGTCATTTTTCTTCATGACAATGCTCCATCACATATGGCAAAACCAGTTCGCGACACGTTGGAAGCACTCAGCTGGGAAGTTCTACCCCATGCGGCTTACTTACCAGACTTAGCTCCTTCGATTACCACTTATTTGTATCGATGGGTCACGCGCTTGCTGAGCAGCGCTTTGGTTAGTACGAAGATGTGAAAAAAAATGGCTCGATGAATGGTTCGCAGCAAAAGGGGAAGATTTTTACTGGCGTAGTATTCACAAATTGCCGAAAGATTTTTAGAAAAAAAATCCGCATTTCATACTTGTACACCTGGTATATTAATTAATATAAATGTGTCCATCATGTACAGAATATGAAATTATTGATTGAAGTCCAAAAACCGTTTAGCTTCTCCTCCTAAGGTTATCTTTTTAAATATATTTTTTAATGACTTACATTTTACTTATTGAAGGTAATTTCTCAGGTGAAGGTCCAGCAGTAGGTGGAGGATTGAAATCAGTGTAGGTTGCTGCATGGATTTCCTGCTGGTACATCTGATACAACTCTTGTAAATCCGGTGGTAGTTTTATTTTCATCTCTACAAATGTTGCTAAATAAATATGTTATATGGGCTTTTAACAATTTGTAAACTTTCTGATTATTGACTTCCTAGAGTTTAATCGTTGATTGCTATTATACCAAAAGCTTTTATATTTTTGATCATTTTCGTTAATGTTTAGCAAAAACTTAAAAAAATAAATACGTACCTTCGATAAGCTGCCTTTGTCTGGTTATGATTTCTTCACACAACTGCCTTTGTCTGTCGTATCTTATTATCAGCAAGTCCCTTCTTTTCAACTCATGTTGTCTGACAAGTCGTTCAGATTGTAGTGCCATCTTATCTGCTTCTAGTTCATGCACTCTACAAATTAGAGCTAGTATTTCTCTTTCGTCGTCTGATGATAGCAGAGATGGTAATTTCTGGAAAGAAATCAAAAAAACTAAATTTTTCCTCTGCTCCTGATATGGAAACATTTTTTACTTTCCCTGATAAAGGAAAATAATACGATACTTTCCTGAAAAAATCGCACCTCGATATTTTTGCTTTTCTTCACGGTTTAGAATTGCTAGATCACGAAAAACACAGTTGCTCCGTCGGTCTGTCTGTCCGTCTGTCGGTATGTCGCAACTTGGACAAAATTCTCTCTGCCCTTTAATTTTCATCGTTTTGTAATCATTTTTTTTTTGAATTCCCGCAATAAATAATACTTTATAACGGACCTGCAAATTTGTTGATGTTTTTATTTATTTTTTAATAAAAACCGCTTTTATGAAAAATTATAAATTTTCCGTAAAACAGATATTTCGATATTTACGGATCCTGTACATTTACTTGGACTTGAAATTTTCCAACGTTATAATAAATCTTTGGGGTCGCAGATTACCAAAAAAGTAATTGTTTTTTTAATGTGTAGGGTTTTCAAGTATTTACCAATTTTGGCCATTTCTCGCCTTTTTCCAGACTGTTTAGTGAATATGAGAATGAAGATTACATTTGAGATGTTTGTCAATTATTTAAAATTCACCAAGTCTACAATAAACCTAAACTCAGTGTGGTTTGACCTAAAAAAATTGAATTTACTCTACTTTTTAGCTATTTCCATATCGTCTGAAGAATGTAAACCAAAAATGTAACAAGAACGTTGACCCGAAATGGTCTAATCTGAAAAATCAGGCCAATTTTGGC
>CM032455.1:4382021-4450494 GCA_019049505.1 Pachyrhynchus sulphureomaculatus | reverse complement strand
ATATATATATATATATATATATATATATTATATATATATATATATATATATATATATATATTCAAAACTCGAAATATATCGACCGTACTTCATATTAATGAAAAGAGAAGAGCTGTACCAATTACCATGTTTAAATTGCTAAGGATGTTACATTGGCCAGACCTCACAATGGTTAAAAACAAAGAGTCCCACAACAAAGTGACATTCGATTAAAGAAAAATTCTTGTGCGGTAGTCCCACACCATCTAAACACTAACCATAATTTTTGATTATAACAACGTAAAAAATTTTACAACAAAGAAAAAATTACAAAAATAGATTATTTCTAGAGATGTACCAAATAAATAAAATTAATGAAACCACAAATTGTAAATCTGATACCAACCAATCGAGCAATATTTACTGTAACATTATAAAAATAATAAAATAAAGACTAATATATAATAATCCTTTTGAGACACACAGTAATGTCCAAAAAAGGAGAGAGAAAAAAAAGTGAAAAAAGGAAAAAATATTAACCATATACCGTAAACAAATTCAGTTTTTCTTGAACGCCCTTGTAAAGTAGATGTTTACTATGTTCCTAAAGAAAAAGAAAGACTAACTCGCAATTCGTAAGTTAACGTTTTATACTTTTCTGTTGTCATCGGTGTATCATCTGTATATCATCTGTGTAAAACTTACGTTTACTAGCAAAAGAAATTTTTTTTTGTTTTTTCCTTTTATCATAGACATGTTTTTTAACATCTAACTAATAGTGTGTTTTTGTTTTAATCTTGTAGTTTACTCTTGAAAATGTCAAGAAATTATTGAGGAAATATATTTAAGAAAGGAAAATGAGCTTTTCATTTACATCCCACAGACCGACACCGGACAGATTCTCTTTCAATTAATATATATATATATATATATATATATATATATATATATATATATATATATATATATATATATATATATATATTCATTTCTTAAACAATTTTATTTAACAACCGTAAAAATTTATTCAATTTGTTTAGAGCACGTCTTACCTAATAAATGGGCGTCTATTTCCATTAATTTCCTTCTGAGTTTCATTTGAGTTTTAAATGTTTCTACAATTTGTTCCCTAAGACTTCTGACTTCCGCCGTTCGTTCTTCAGCATTCATCCGATTTACGTCCGCTGATCTTGGTCTGTCTTCTTTCATTTTATTCTGTAATCTTAAATTAAAATTATTTTGTAATTAAATAACCTCATGCTTATGAGATGTTTAAAAAAATACCTTGATATTTCCTGTCTAAGTTCATTGACTACGGTTTGGTATTGTGTAACTTGATAGGATACATCTAGGACATTCCTTTCTACTTTAGTAGAAATCTTGTTTGCTCTATAACATTAATTAAAAAACAATCACTAAATTATTATGTATGTATATTTTATTAATTATATCGGTATTAGAGAATCAGAAAGCGATATTTACAGGGCAAGCCAGTTTCAATTTTGGTATAAACTTTAGAACTTCCAGCACATACGCAGTTGTAATAGTGTAATCATCATCATCATCATCAACTCATACTGTCCATTACTGAACGAAAACTTCTCTTAAGTCTGACCACCTTTTTCTATTCTGGGCCACTTGTACCCAATTTCCAGCCACTTTCTTCAAATCATCACTCCACCGACTTGGTGGTCTACCTTCGATAGGCTTCGGATCTTGGTCGCCACTTTATAATATGTTTGTCCATCGTCCATCTTTAAATCTAGCAACGTGTCCAGCTCAGTTTAAGAAGTAGAATGGATTTGACTGCATCTTGTACCCACGTTCTTTTTCTGATAATGTGATTTGGGATGTAATCTCTAAGCGTCACTCCTAATATTGGCTCTCCATTTTTTTTGCATGACACATTTTTTGTTGATATTTTTCTTCGTCAATGTGAGGGTATTGGCTCCGTACGTAAAACGGGTACGCGTCTGCAAAAACTTTTCTTTTTAAACTCATCGGAAGAATAAATTTAAATTTATAGCCCAGTTTGTCATATGCCGTCCAGGAGAAACCTATTCCCCGCTGAATTTCATGTGTTTACCTCGTCCTATGCTGACTTAATATTCTAGGTATTTATATCGATGTACTTACTCGATCTCCACGTTATTCAGTTTTATAGTGATGATCCTTTATTACAAAATTTGTAATAAACTGAGTCTTGGATAGATTCATTTTTAATCAAACCCTTCCTGAAGCTTTTTGAAGCATGTGCAGCATAGTTTGTGCTTCTTGCATATTATCTGCTGTTAAGACAATGTCGTCGGCAAAACTAAGGTTTCACCGTCAGTGTTAAGCCCCATTTTTTTCCCAGTTTATTGATTGTAGCATAATTTCTAGAAGTGTTACGAAAAGTTTGGGAGAGGGCGTATCACCCTGGTGCACTGTTTTCGATATATACATATATATATATATATATATATATATATATATATATATAGTGTTACGAAAAGTTTGGGAGAGGGCGTATCACCCTGGTGCACTATTTTCGATATATATATATATATATATATATATATATATATATATATATATATATATATATATATATATATATATATATTTGTAAACTAATGCAAAAAAAAAGATAATACAGAGATTTATGTCTCAATGTACTTTTGAATTATAAACTTGACAAGCTACCTTTAATTTTAGTTCAAACTTGATTATATTTGAGTTTCTTTTTGAAAGATTTACCAGAAAACCTAAAGAGGACCTGAATAAAAATATTTGCTAATATCTTGTGCCACTTTTTAGCCTAGATCTGTAAATATCTAGTTTTCGAAATAACAAAAAATGATCAAAAACTTCTAATTTTCTAGATAAATGCGCTAAAAACAATTTAAATCTTCTACAATGTACGTAGCCATAAGCTGAACCTTTTACTAAAAGATAAGTAATATCAATTGTTATTAATATTACTTTTGATAGGTTTGAGATTAGATTCTATAAAATTGGAATGTCTTACTGATGTTTTGCCTTCCTAGTGCAATAAAAAAAAGCATTTGAAATTGTACAGTCTAGATACCGCAATATTATGACTTTATTCTCTCTGGGGTATTATCAGAAATATTGTTCTGAGTTTTGGACCTCGAAAAACTTGTGCTCTTTTGTTTATAAACAATTTAAACTTTCAAAACGCGTTTTTTGGGCATAAAATGTGAATAACTCCGTTTATATAAGTCGGATCGAGACAAACAAAAAACTAAACTATTCGTAATGAAATTTCCAACAAATCCTCGTTGGTTTTAAGTCGCTCAAGTGCGTATATAAATTACAAAAATGAAAAATAGGCAAAAAAAAAAACTATTTTGTTTTTATTTTATTGCATAGGTTGACTAAGTGAACCGATCGACTTCAAATTTTCAAAAAATATGCCTTTTGTTATAGCAAAAATAACCTGAAATTTTGTTACAAAAATATTGAATCCAGTGGGCACAATTAAATATGTTATTTAAAATTTGAATTGCCCGCTATTTTATGCCATTTGGTCCAAAATGGAAGTTCTTTTTTCGAAATTTCGGTCTCGACGCCAGCTCTCCGATGTTATTAAAAAATTTTTTTTTAGAGTAATTTTAACTATTGTTTTACATTTGTTTATTAATCAAATAACAACAAATGTGTTTTCAATCATTTTGAAAAAAAAAACCGGTCAAGTGCAAGTTGAACTTGCACAATTAGTGTTCCGTACGTTGATTGTTTTTAAAATAAAAAATTTTGTTACAGATGTATAAAATGATCAGTGACTTCACAAAACACATCCCAAATGAGTTTCAACAAAGTTTGTTTCCAATCTTTACTGAAAACTGGTGACCTTGAAATTTTGTTTTTTTTTATATACCAAATAAATTATTAAAGGTAATGCACTCGTGATAATTTTCGTTCAATCTATACCCCGTGGAGAATATTCCAGAATTTTTTCAAAATTTTTTAATCAGTACTTTTCGAGATAAGGTAGGGGACAGCGATTTTTTAAAAGTAATACGAAGAAAAGTATATATATATATATATATATATATATATATATATATATATGTATATATATACATATATATATATAATATATATATATATATATATATATATATATATATATATATATATATATAAATGGCAAAATAATGGCACATTAACTCCGATTATCTCGACTTGTTTCCCATTGTTTATGCTGATGTCGCCTTATCTATCATTATTTCGTCTTATTCCAAATAATGGCACGTTAACTCCCATTATCTCGACTTGTTTCCCATTGTTTATGTTTATGTCACCTTATCTACCATTATTTCGCCTTATTCCAAATAATAGCACATTAACTCCCATTATCTCGACTTGTTTCCCATTGTTTATGCTTATATCGACTTATCTATCATTATTTCGCTTTATTCCAAATTATGGCACATTAACTCCCATCATCTCGACTTGTTTCCTATTGTTTATGTTTATGTCGCCTTATCTATCATTATTTTGTCTTATTCCCAATAATGGCACACTAACTCCCATTATCTCGATTTGTTTCAAATTATCTAAGCTTATATCGTCTTATCTGTCATTATTTCGCCTTATTTCCAATAATGGCACATTAACTCCCATTATCTCGACTTGTTTCAAATCGTCTAGGCTTATATCGTCTTATCTGTCATTATTTCGCCTTATTTCCAATAATGGCACATTAACTCCCATTATCTCGACTTGCTTCAAATCGTCTAAGCTTATATCGTCTTATCTGTCATTATTTCGCCTTATTTCCAATAATGGCACATTAACTACCATTATCTCGACTTGTTTCAAATCATCTAGGCTTATATCGTCTTATCTGTCATTATTTCGCCTTATTTCCAATAATGGCACATTAACTCCCATTATCTCGACTTGTTTCAAATCGTCTAGCCTTATATCGTCTTATCTGTCATTATTTCGCCTTATTTCCAATAATGGCACACTAACTCCCATTATCTCGACTTGCTTCAAGTCGTCTAGGCTTATATCGTCTTATCTGTCATTATTTCGCCTTATTTCCAATAATGGCACATTAACTCCCATTATCTCGACTTGCTTCAAATCGTCTAGGCTTATGTCGCCTTATCTGTCATTATTTCGCCTTATTTCCAATAATGGCACACTAACTCCCATTATCTCGACTTGCTTCAAATCGTCTAGGCTTATATCGTCTTATCTGTCATTATTTCGCCTTATTTACAATAATGGCACATTAACTCTCATTATCTCGACTTGCTTCAAATCGTCTAGGCTTATATCGTCTTATCTGTCATTATTTCGCCTTATTTCCAATAATGGCACATTAACTCCCATTATCTCGACTTGTTTCAAATCGTCTAGGCTTATATCGACTTATCTGTCATTATTTCGCCTTATTTCCAATAATGGCACACTAACTCCCATTATCTCGACTTGCTTCAAATCGTCTAGGCTTATATCGACTTATCTGTCATTATTTCTTGTTTCAAATCGTCTAGGCTTATATCGTCTTATCTGTCATTATATATATATATATATATATATATATATATATATATATATATATATATATAAAAATATATATATATATAACATATATATATATATATATATATATATATATATATATATATATATATATATATATATATATATGTATTTTTACTCGTGTTTTCACAAGCTTTCATTTGACATCATACTCGATGACCTAGTAAAAAAAAAATTTTTTCACTTCCGATTTCACCCCTCAAAACGAACCCCTTAAGCCAAAATTTATGTTACGGTGGTATAAAATGATCAGTGACTTCACAAAACACACCACAAATGAGTTTTCAACAAAGTTTGTTTCCAATCTTTACTGAAATCTGATGACCTTGAAATTTTTGTTTTTTTTTATATACCATATAAATTATTAAAGGTAATGCACTTGTGATAATTTTCGTTCAATCTACACCCCGTGGAGAATATTCCAGAATTTTTTCGAAATTTTTTGATAAGTACTTTTCGAGATAAGGCCCGGGACAGCGATTTTTCGCGAATTTTTAAAAATAATACAAAGAAAAGTGCGCGCAAGTATAATATTATATATATATTTTTTACTCGTGTTTTCACAAGCTTTCATTTGACACCACACTCGATGACCTAGTAAAAAAAATTTTTTTTCGCTTCCGACTTCACCCCCCAAAACCCCCTTAAGTCAAAATTTAATTCTCAAAACTACATGGCTCTGATGAGGCCATCAATTCCTATATTATTACAAAATTTCAACCTTTTATGAAAAATAGTTTCGGAGAAAATCGGGTGTGACAGACAGACAGACAGACAGACACCGAAGTGATCTTATAAGTGTTCCGTACGGAACACTAAAAATTAAAAATTTTTATCACTTCTGATAGAAAATCGCGAGACCTTTATTTAAAAAAAAAACACTTTCGTTAACAATTTTTTTTTCAAAATGACCGAAAAAGTGCATTTGTTGTTATTTGATGAATAAGCAAATGTAAAAAAATGCTTAAAATGACTCCAAAAGATTTTTTTTTAATATCATTGGAAAGCTGACGTCGAGATCTAATTTTGAAAAACAAGATCCATTTTGGACCAATGTCATAAAATGCCAAATTCAATTGTGCCCACTGGGTTCAATATTTTTATACCAAAATTCCAGGGTATTTTTGCTGTAACAAAAGGAATATTTTTCTGAAAGTGAAATTTTATACTCAAATGATTTAAAATCAACAAGGATTTGTTGTTTCATTATGAAAAGATTAGTTTTTTTTTTGTCTCGATCCGACTTATATAACTGGAGTTATTCATATTTTAAGCTCAAAAAAACGCGTTTTGAAAACTTAAATTGTTTATAAACTAGTTTTTCGAGGTCAAAAACTAAGGATATTACTCCTGGAGAGGATAAAATCGTAATATTGCTGTATCTAAACTATGCTTATCTCATCATTATTTTGAGTTTTTTCTACTGCACTATCCGACCCACGAAGCTTTTTGCGGGATTTAAAAAAAAGCCGGAAACGTACAAGCTAAATTATTACCACGCTGGCGTCTACGAAACCTCAGCCCTGTATAATAATTGGTACTCAGGTTTTATGTAACCTTTACCCCTTTAACTGTTAGCTATTAGGGTTTATAAATTTTGACTTAAATTAAAAATCTTTTGTTTCTCTCACACTGATTGAAGATCCTGTAGAGTGTTGGTGTTGCACAACGGTATATTTTTAATTTGGGACGCTCTGTATTTTTGTATGTATTTTAAGATACTAATTTTTTCTGTAATTATTACTTACCTATCTGCGTATATTAACGTGTTTCTAGATTCGTCCTTTTGACTGGCCGATGGACTTACGTGAGCAATCATGACTGTTCGGCAGTTACCACTCAATGCGTCTTTAAGTAGTCTGGTCAATTTGGAATCTCTATAATTAACGTATCTTGCACCACCCGCTAAGGCATTAATGCAATTGCCAAGTGCTAATAGTGATCTGGAAAAAAATTGACATTTTATTAAACAACTTTCTGAAAATCGGCATTAAACAATATTAAGATAGTATGAATATTGTGATTGGAAATCTATGTGCGCCACTTGTAGCTTAACACTGAAACGGAAAGCAGATAAAATTAGGATAAAGAATTTTAAACTACGCTTACAAGTAACATTAATTTGTAAGAGTTTGTACTGATTAAGAATCTTATTTGTTTCTTCCAACATTAGAAGAAAAGAAAGCTCGAAATTTACCGACTCACCTAGCGTAATTTAATGAATTACCGAAAGTTGGCCTTAGTAGTATATATGTTCGAGCAATATACAACATTTACAAGAACCCACAAAGCGCGATAAAACATCGATTTAAATTAACTAAAGGTTTGAAACAGGGACACTAACTGTCACCTACCCGTTTTAAAATGTATTTACAGGAAGCACTAGAAGTACAGGAGAGATAGTGTAAAGGAATAGGGATAGGGATTGGTAACTAGTTTCTAACAACTTTATTCTTCGCAGATAATCAGGTATCCGTAGCAAATTGCGAAGAAGATGAGAAAGATGAAAGAAAAAAACGAAACATGAGGTTTGAACATAAACATGAAGAAAACAGAGTGTCTTAGGATGGGTGAGGATAGAGAAGAAAAACCACATTTGAAATTAAGGGAAATAACAGGATGCGAAAAGTTTAACTCCTTTGGAAGTGTAATTTCCAACAAAGGATCATCAGAGAGAGACACAAAGTACAGGACTTAACGGGGCAAAAAATGATTTTTTTTACTTTAGGTAAATCGGATAAAAAATGAAAACGAAACTGACAATCTACTGGGCCATAGTAGAGCCGATATTGACATATGGATCAGAATGTTGACAAAAGACAAAAATATAAGCAAGATAAACGCGGTAGAAATGAATTGTTTCAGAAGATTATGAATATGTAGACAGGAGCACGTTCAAAATGAACAGATCAGAATACGGACAAGTAGGATACATACAATAGCAGAAAGGATAGAAACCAGACAGTTAATTTGGTACGGATACGTGAAAGGAATGCCCGTTACTAGATGGCTAAAAAGAGCTTTTGAATATATTCCGTCAAATAGAAGAAAGAAAGGCAGACTAGCGCAAACAAGAATTAACGGAATAATGGACATAATGAAAGACAAAGCTGTACACGAAAGTGATTCGAAGGACTAAAAAACATGCGAGATAACTCAGGAGCTGCAGGATCCTCGTATTGTGATGATTTGTTTCTTCTAAATCCGTCAAAAATACAGGTCCAATCTTGGTAGTAGTTTTTACGTTTCCATATCACAAAAAATTTTAAAATTGTATTTAATGCTTTTATACAACTATCCGCCATTTTTTTGAAAAAGCAACTAGCTAGTCTTCTAGTCACCCACGTATTTAAATATGTATATGTATACATATATATATATATATATATATATATATATATATATATATATATATATATATATATATATATATATATATATATATATATATATATATATATATATATATATATATATATATATGTACATATATATATATATATATATATATATATATATATATATATATATATATATATATATATATATATATATATATATACAGTCGACACTGTTTATAGTGAAACACTATATAGTGAAAAACTTTTTACAGTGCAATTTTTTCAAGACCTAGAATATTTTAATGAAATTTCATATAAAAAAGCCCTGCATATAGTGAATCTGTAAAATAGTAACACTCTATATAATAAAATTTTTACCGGAATTTTATGTATAAATTTTTATGCATTTATTGAGATCTTGGCCATTTTTGGGTTTCCCTTTTTTATCTAACATTAGCACGAATTCCATTTTTATGATGCATTCTTTTGAAAAGGTTCTTAACGCGTTTATAACGCCTAATGGTTGGCAATAAATAAGGTAGATTTCTGTGAGAAACCCAGGGAATAACTCATTTTATAGAAACCCGGGGAAAAACCCATTTTATAGTCGAGGCCTAGTAATTCGCAAATTCAGGTTCAGTTTTTTTTGTTTAAGAATTAAGTAAGATGTCCAAGCGAGTGTGTTTAAGTTTAGCTGAGAAAATTAAAGTTTTAGAGGAAGTTGATAAAGGCTGCAAAAAAATTGATGTTGCTGCAAAATTTGGTGTTTCTCCAAGTTGCGTCTCTCTGATAATAAAAAGTCGCGACAGTATCATCAAGAAACCTAGTGTTTCAAGCAGTCGAAAACGAGTACGGGTGAGTACTTACGAGGATGTAAATGAAGCAGTTTTAACGATGGTTTCAAGTGGCCCGTACGCATCAAAACGTACCAATATCGGGAAATTTAATAAAGCAAAAGGCTCTACAATTTGTTAAAGAATTTAACTGCGTTAATTTTCAAGCTAGTGAAGGGTGATTGAGTGCCTGGAAGACTCGCAATTCAATTGTTTTCAAGACGGTGTCTGGCGAGAGTGCAAGCGTTAGTCAGGAGGGACTGTGACATTTGGACTGAAACTGTTTTAAAAAATACATTGAAAAAGTACGAGCCTAAAAACGTTTTCAATTGTGATGAAACCGGTTTGTTTTTTAAATGTTTGCCAAATAAAACTTTTGCTTTTAAAAAGTGATAAATGTTTTGGTGTTAAAACAAGTAAAGAAAGGGTGACACTTATGGTTGGAGCAAACATGGATGGCTCAGAAAAACTGAAATTACTGCTCATAGGTAAAAGCAAAAATCCCCGTTGTTTAAAAGGAGTTAAATCTCTGGAGTTAGATTATGCCAATAATAAAAAGGCATGGATGACTTCTGAGATTTTCGAAAGATGGATCAAAGAACTGGACACGAAAATGAAAAGCCAAAAGCGAAAGATTGTGATGTTTATAGACAATTGTCCTGCACATCCAATTACTGTAAGTAAAAAATTAAGGAATATTGATATCTTTTTTCCACCAAACATGACCTCCAAATTGCAACCTATGGACCAGGGTATTATAAAAAACATAAAACATCATTACCGAAACAGAATTGTTCACAAAATTGTTAATTGATAACAACCTTCCAGTCCAAAAATTGATTACCCTTAAAGAGTGTATAACCGAAGTCGCTAAAGTATGGAGTGAAAATGTTTCTTCAGAAAACTATCAAAAACTGCTTTTCTAAAGCAGGTTTTACTGAAAAAATTGACGAATGGGAAGAAGAAGACGAAATGGATCTCGCTACCTTAAAAAGGCAATGAGGTATTCTACAAAAAACTGCTACCGTCGACGCAGATTTTTTATTTGAAGATTTCTTAGAAATCGACAATGATGTTGGCACGACAGATCTCCCAACTGACCAAGACATAATTGAAGATATAAAAATTATAGAAGATCATGAAGAAGAAACTGAAAAAAGGGGAATGTCCTGCTAAATTTAGTGGAAATGAAATAAGAAATGCATTTGACATTGTGCGAACTACTCTCAGGGGTCAGGAAAGTGTGCCGGATCAAATCTTTATGCATTTGAATAAATGTGAGAATTTTGTTGAGCAACAATTATTTTTCAAAAGTAATGTTCAAAAGAAAATAACTGATTATTTTTCCTAGTACGTATGTACGTAGTATGTACATATGTATTAACAGATTTTGTATTATTCTTTTTATTTCGTATGTAGTACATACATACATAAAGTCCGTACGTTATATCTTTACACGTGCGTCATAGTTTTCAAGCAATATCCCACACGACTATTATATTTTTTTGTCTCTTTTTACCATTACCTACGATTTATTGGTGAAAAGAGACAAATAATATAATAGTCGTCTGTTTATATGGCCTGAAAACTATGACGCACGGGTAAAGATATAACGTACGGACTTTATGTATGTATTTAGCCCTGTACATGCTATGTACTATTTAAACTTTCAAATGTTTAAGAAAATCTTTTCTAATAATTCAATTTTGCAATTTTTTTTGTTGCTTGTACCTTATAAAATACAAGTAAATGATTACCAATATAAAATACATACATTGCAATATATACGGATTTTTTCTTTATATAGTGAAAAACTTTCTCTATTGAAATTTCGTTCAACATTTTGGTCTTTCACTATATAGAGAGTCGACTATATATATATATATATATATATATATATATATATATATATATATATATATATATATATATATATATATATATATATATATATGTATATATATATATATATATATATATATATATATATATATATATATATGTAATACATTAGAATTCCGGCTTTATTTTTCCTGTATCACACTATAAATATTTTGGCTTCAATTTCAAAATATGTGATATATTTTTTCAAGGTATGCATCATATAATAAGGTATGATACACCAATATTAACATTTAAAAAAATATGAATTTCAATTTCATATTTTATGATATTGAATATTAAACAATATTTACAAAAATACATGGTTATTGCTGGCTCCCGTGCAAATGCTAGGTAAATAACTGCATATTATCACTACAAAGTTATTAAAATTTAAAAATAACAATTGTTTTTATAATATATGCTAATTCAGATTTAATACAAAACAAGAAACTAAATTTTTAATGATTTTTTTTTAACTTTTTGTCTCCATGAGCCATTCAATGTATATCTGTTCATTTATAATTTAACAAATAACAGTTTTCATTCAGTTCGTAATACCATTTTTATTTCTATTTTCCATAAGTTGCCCAACTACAGAATGGAATTTTTAAAGAAAACATATTACCCTAATTTATAATCTAAATTAATTAAAACTAATAATTTTTAAGGAAAAAAAAATATACACAACTAAATGTAGTTTCTTTAGTTTAATAATCTAAATTATAGAAACAATTTAGAAATGAAAAGCTTGGAAATTAATTTCACTTACCAGACATTTTAATGTTTAATCGATCGTTAAGATTTTAAAATAATATCACACCTGTTGTTTGATATACAGACAATATGACATAATCTAAATACTACTACTTAGAAAATCACTTACAAATAAAAAATAAGTGGTGTCCACCTTCAGGTGTCAGAAGTACTTAAATTAGAAAATTACCAACACATTTTTGTAAACGTAAACTTCGAAAATAAATTTCCGTCTGGCTATCACCTTTAAACTAAAAATCCTTTGTTATTTTCGTAGCAAAATCAATCGGACGCTTCGATCTTAACAATTAATTATTAATAATGGTGTAATCACGTCATACAGAGTGATTTATTGAAGTCGAGAAATAAATATTATTTTTATATACATATATGGAAAAAAAAACAAACAACCACGATCAATTACACTATGCCATTGTTCATAATCGTGGATTCCAAATATATATACGCATCCACCACTTCAAAACGATCTAGTTGTTGTACAGGGTGAGTCATCAATAAAGTAAAGTTCGAGAATGACAAAAAATGTTAAATACAATAGTTTTAGGGAATGTTAAAGTGCACAGTTTAAAAATATTTTTGAGTATACAGGGTACTTTAAAAAAGTGTGGCCGATATAACATATGTTTTTTTTTTTAAATGGAACATCCTATTTTCTAATTTATTTTTAAATTCTGCGTAAAATTTTATAACTTTTTTATTAATAATGTTATATACCTACACCTAGTAGTTTTTCTAATAGTTCAATTTTTTTTTTTAAAATACTAGTTTTAAGTTTTGTAAAAAATTGCCAGTAGCGCCGTTCTTTCTGACGGTGGAATACTCATAATTGGTGCGAGCGTTCTATAGAGATGAAAAAAAAAATATATGTAAAGAAATTTGAGTTAGATGCTACATGGTGTTCGAAATAAATTTATGGATTTCGACTATTCTAAACTGAAAAGTCTCAAATTTTTAAAGGCACACCCTGTATATTATTATTTTTCCTGATAGATTTTACAAAACCCTCCAACTTTTATTAAGTATGTCATATACCTATTTCTAATAGTTTTCGATTTATTTTGAATTTTTCAGTTTTTACCCTTGTTTTTAATACACTTATATAACATCATAGTTGCCAAAAATGTAGGCATTGTCAAATTTTGACATGTTTATTAAGCAAGTAAAAATAGTTTAATTTGTTGGAGTAAGTGACGTATAAAGGTAATGGTTATGGATTTTCCTAAAAATGAATTAATTGATATGGTTTATAAACTGGACGAGGCGGAAAAAATTGTCTTGGGGAGTAAGGCTTTACGGGGCGAAGTACCTAATAGACGTATACCATCTAGAAAATCTTTTCAGTGCTTAATGGAACGGTTTTGATGGTAGTGGTAGCGTTGAATATACGAAACGGGAAGTAGTAAACCAGAGCTACCAATGAGGAAAAAGAAATGGAGATTTTACTTCATGTTCAAGATAATCCCGAGGTCAGCAGCCGTCAACTAGCTGACTTATCTGACACGTCGCAATCTACGGCTAATCGCACCACGAGAAAATACATCCCTTTCATATGGAACTACACCAAGAACTTCAAGACCGTAATTTTGAACGACGGGTAAACTTTTGTACCACCATGAATGGAGCATTAGAGGCCGATCCAAATTTTTTTATCCAAAATAAAGTTTTCGGATGAAGCTACTGTTCGCAGTAATGGAGCAGTTAACAACCATAACATGAATTATTATTCAACAGTTAATCCATTTTGGGTCAGGGAACTTCAAAACCAAAACCATTGGTCGCTTAATGTATGGTGTGGAATATTAAATTTTCGAATTATTGATTCATATTTCTTCCGCGAACTGCTTAACGGGCCTAGACATCTAAATTTTTTTGCAAAACGAATTACCCCAGCTTCATTCTTAAAAAAGTTGATAACTTTGAAACGGAACAAATGTGGATTCAACAAGACGGAGCTCCTGCTCATTACCACCGGGAAGTTCGGGAATTGTTAAACTATAGTTACCCATCGGTAGGGATGGAGTCATTCAGTGGCCCCCTCGTTCATGTGACTTAACACTTTTAGACTTTTTTTTTGTGGGGCTACATTAAAGATCGTGTTTATGTGAATCCCCCTACAACACCATTAGATATGGAAAATAGGATACGGGATGCGTGCAGGACAATAACGCCTATTATGCTAAGGAAAGTGAAGGAAAACAAGGTAAAACGACTAAACATGTGTTTTCAAATAGATGGGCATATTTCTGAACATTTATTACGTCATAATAATTAATCATTAGATAAGTTAAACTGTATGAAATTTATTATTAACTATTTCTTTATGTTTCCACAATAGCGTAAGTGTATTAAACACAAGGGTAAAAATTGAAAAATTCAAAATAAATCGAAAACTATTAGAAATAGGTATATGACATACTTAATAAAAGTTGGAGGGTTTTGTAAAATCTATTAGAAAAAATAATAATATACAGGGCGTGCCGTTTAAAAAATTTTGAGATTTCTCAATTTAAAATAGTCGAACAGATGGATGTCACTTCCGGATTATTCATTGTACCTCCGATATTCTTAATGCCGTGAGCAAAATTTACTGATGGTCTTCGTTCGATAAGTCATTATATATTTTTCTGTATACTTTAATAACTTTGTCTACGAAATAACCGAAAAACATATTTTAAATAAAACTTACCTATTTATATGGGCGCCTTCCTGTAACCTTTTTCCCCTATTTTTTGTTTTATTTGCTCGTTCCGACCCTGCGAGATCTATCATAAACAGTCGTCCTTGTTTTATCCTCATTCTCAAATGGTCTTTTTTATTCACTGGAACTGAATGTCTAAAAATTAAAGTTATTTTTTAATTACGAAAAATTAGTCACTGTCAGATATATAATAGTTTTTGTATTCAAAAGACTATTGTTCGATTTATGTCATTTGACAAACTATTGAATATCCTTGTCACCAAAGTACCATTATTTATCGTATAAAAATTTGTATATATGTAACAACTACCTACTGATATGTAGCACACAATTTTCATAAGATATAAAGGACATTTTATATGTCGGATCCGAATTTATGATGTTCAGGCATCTGTCGAATTCTTGAACTCCTACAGATATATTTTGAATATGTCTGGTATCAATTAACACGAGGAGACTTTTATATACAGATATGATTCCTGTAGTAGGATCACTAAAAGGCTCGTTTTACATGCTGTGGAACCAAAATATGTCTTTTATTGTTTCCAAATAAAGGTTCACTTTCTATATTAATCCACGTTAAAATTTGATTCATTATATTCACACTATTATAATGTCAAAAACAGCTTCAAAACAGTTTGAATTCAAAAAACATGAAAGATATTGCAGGAATTTCATTACATATTCTCGCTTGTCATTAAGGGAGAATAACCACAACACTGCAAACAAAAAAAGCGCAGAGAAGACGTTTATAGCAACTAAAATTTGGTGGAATTAACAATACAAAATATTAATTAATCCCTCCAAACTCTGGTTACTATGAAGATCCTCTCGGCACTTTTTTATTTGAAGTATTGTAAAATGGTGTTTTCCTTAATTACAAATTTAAATATTGTAAATATAAACATGACATGTAGAGTGTTATGTGGAGCAAACTGTCATTCAGGACCAAAATTTATCTTTAATGTGAATTAAATATTTTATGGGTCAAAATAAATAAAACAGACTACCTGAAAATTTTGTTTTTCGATAGAGGTACAAGTGCCTTTTTATCCTCTAATTTTTTTTTGCAATAATTCAATTATTTTGCAAATAAGCGCAAATTAAATATTTATGTATAGAACTTTTCATTTATTTATATTTCTGAAACAAATAGAGATAATTGAGTTAATTTTTTTTCAAATGAAGTTAAATGTTTATAATTTTCAGTTGAATTCATGCGGTTGTTGTAACAATTTAATTTGTTAAAGCTATAAGCAATTTTTTTAAATAATTGCATTTTCAAAGGTCTAATCAATTTTAGCACAGAGTTGGATCTAGCTTTAAAAGAGCATTTTGAAAAATCTTCAAATGTACTTCAAAAATAATTCGGAACGAATTATTGCCACAAATATATAAAGAATGAAATAGCAGACGCCTAATTCATCTCTGTTATAGCAGATGAGACCACAGATATTTCTTGTAAGTTTCAAATGATAGTAGTTTTCAGATACATTTTAAAAGACGGTACTCCAACTAAACGATTTTGAGCTTTTTTGAATCCATAAGATCATAATGCAATTAATTTAGTAAATTGTATTAAAGACGTTTTGCTCAAAGTTACAGATCTACCAAATAAATTAATTTCACAAAGCTATGATGGAGCAGATGTTATGAGTGGCCGCCATGGTGGAGTAAACAGAATTATTCAAGAGGATTATAAATACGGCTATTATGTTCACTGTTATGCTCATCAATTAACTTTAATTTTAGCTCATGCAACTAGCTAGAATGCAAAAGTACGTATTTTCTTCTATAATATATATAAAATGCAACGTCTCTCTGTCTGTCTGTCTGTCTGTCCGTCCGTTAGTGCGCTTATCACTGGAAAACCACTTATCCGATTTACGTACTTTTTTTTTAAAACATACATATGTTCTCTCTCTGGCCAGGTTATAGGCTATATTTTATTACGATAGGTAGCATAAGGAATGAGCAGTGACGATAATAGTGAATGAAGTCGGAAAAAAGTTTGCCACTAGCGCGTTCCCTTGCAAAACACAGTCTAAACCATTAAATATAGAACAATATTATGTAGCAGAGAATATCTACAATTTATAATCTATAATATATATAAAATGCAATGTCTCTTTGTCTGTCTGTCTGTCCATTAGTGCGTTTATCAGGTGAGAACCACTTATCCGATTTACGTGTCTTTTTTTAAATTCATACATATATTCTTTGGCCAGATTATAGATATATATTTTATTACATCTATAATATATATAAAATGCAACGTATCTCTGTCTGTCTGTCCGTTAGTGCGCTTATCACTCGAGAACCACTTATCCGATTTACGTGTTTTTTTTTTTAATTCATACATTTGTTCTCTGGCCAGGTTTCTATAATCTTCTATCTATAATATATATAAAATGCAACGTCTCTCTGCCTGTCTGTCTGCCTATCTCTCTGCCTGTCTGTCTGTCCGTCCGTTAGTGCGCTTATCACTGGAGAACCACTTATCCGATTTACGTGCTTTTTTTTAAAACATAAATATTTTCTCTGGCCAGGTTATAGGATATATTTTATTGCGTTAGGTAACATAAAGAATCAGCAGTGACGATAATAGTGAATCAAGTCGGAAAAAGGTTACCGTTAGCGCGTTGCAATACACTGCCTTAACCTTTAAATATGAAACAATATCATGTTGCAAAGAATATAATATATATAAAATGCAACGTCTCTCTGTCTGTCTGTCTGTCCGTTAGTGCGTTTATCACTTGAGAACCGCTTATCCGATTTACGTGTTTTTATAAATTTATACATATGTTTTATATAATTCGATATAAGCCTAGATAATGGGAGATAAGGTGAGATAATGGGAGATAAGTATAAATAATGGGAGATAAGCAGAGATAAGATAATCGGAGTTATGGTGAGATAATGGGAGATAAGGAGAAATAATGGGAGATAAGGAGAAATATTGCGAGATAAGTCGAGATAAACCTAGATAATGGGAGATAAGGTAAGATAATGGGAGATAAGAAGAAATAATGGGAGATAAGGAGAAATAATGGGAGATAAGAAGAAATAATGGGAGATGAGCAGAGATAAGCCTAGATAATGGAAATTATGTAGAGATAATAATATATATAGAACGCAACGTCTTTCTCTCTCTGTCTGTCTGTCTGTCCGTTAGTGCGCTTATCACTTGAGAACCGCTTATCCGATTTACGTGTTGTTATAAATTTAGACATATGTTTTATACAATTCGATATAAGCCTAGATAATGGGAGATAAGGTGAGATAATAGGAGATAAGTATAAATAATGGGAGATAAGGAGAACTAATGGGAGATAAGCAGAGATAAGATATTGGGAGTTACGGTGAGATAATGAGAGATAAGGAGAAATAATGGGAGATAAGTAGAAATATTGCGAGATAAGTCGAGATAAACCTAGATAATGGGAGATAAGGAGAAATAATGGGAGATAAGGAGAAATAATTGGAGATAAGGATAAATAATGGGAGATGAGCAGAAATAAGCCTAGATAATGGAAATTATGTAGAGATAATGGGAGATAAGAAGAAATAATGGAAGATAAGGGGAAATAATGGCAGATATTTTATTACGTTAGGTAACATAAGGAATAAGCAGTGACGATATTAGTGAATAAGTCCACGCGAGCGGAGCCGCGGGCACAGATAGTTTCTAATATAACAGATATTACGATTTTTTTTTTTTCAAATTCTCCTCAGCGGGGTGGAAACATTAAATGAAGTTGTACGCTGCCATATTCCAAGAACTTCTACGACACGGTGGCTTTTTAAAAGTAGAGCTATAAATATTATTTTTTTTGAGAACAGAGAAGCACTTATCGAGTGTATGGAGAAGGTAGAAAATACTTTGAAACAATATACCACAATTAATCAAGCCTCTGCAATCCGTAAAATGTGATACGATGCATAATTTATATTCCGGCTAACATTTTTTCATAAATTTATGCCACACGCCGATATCCTATATAACAGTTTGCAAAAATCGACTTCTGATCCTGCACAGGTAGCCGCAGCAATTAATATATTTGAAAAATGTATAGCGACTGAAAGACAAAATGCTGGAGAAATTCATACTTTAATTGAAGATTTTCAGAATAAAAGACGTAAGGAAGATCCTTATTTAACGAAAGTAGTTGCAGCAAAAGAAGTATGTGATTATATATTAATTTAAATTAAGGAAATGTTTTCATTTAATAGTCATCTAAGTGGTTCGCTTCTGTTTATATCTTCTAAGTTCTCGGAGTTTGAAAATAAATTCCCTTCGCACTATTTAAATGATATAGTTCAGGCATATCCATTCTTGGACAAAATTATATTACAAACTGAACTTGAACTTATTTATAAACGGCCCGATTTTATAAATTTACCAGGAGATGTGCATTGTTTGCGATTTATAATCGAAAATAATTTACAAAATGTATTTTCCGCAACGTACACTTTACTGCAGCTAACACAGGTCTGCAACAAAAATGCTGTCTGGATGTTTTCAACTGATTTCTATGTATTTAGGTGTTCTGAAAACTAAAAAAATACTCAAAAAATTCCAGAACGTCAGGTTATTTTGCAAAACGCAAAATTTTATTATAAAAAAGGATTTTTTTGGGCTAACTTGAAGTCATAAATAAATAGGTACAATTTTATTTTAATTACTGTTTTTTCAATGTATACAGGCCATAACTATCGTTACTTTCTAAATAAAGAACGCCCTGTGTGAGCTAAATTAACAAACATAAACGTTGTAACCAGAACGTGCGCGCTCCGATAGTGTAGAAAGTGGCGCGGTACAATTACGTGTTAACTCGTCATTGTTTTATAGATCTTGGCTCAATATAGTGCAATGTCATCTGTGCGGAAGTGTGTAAATTCGTCTGACAGTTTCTGTTATATTAATGGCGAATATATGGTATTAAAGCAACAACTTAATATTACGGACTTTGTAAAAAAAGTATACTTCACGTATTTTGGCTTAAAACTTGGAGATTAGCATAAAGTCTGCAAACGATGTATTGAAGACCTTCGAAATTGGTTTAAGGGCAAGAAAAAAGTTTTCCGATATGCGATTCCTATGGTATGGCGCGAACAAAAGAACCATAGTGATGATTGTTACTTTTGTTCATGTAATGTGAAAGGGTATAATTCAAAATGGAAGCAGTCCATTTCATACCCCAATCTGCAATCAGCTATTCATCCCATCCCTCATGGGACCGAAATATCAGTGCCCAAGGCCCCTGCTACCTTGGAAGAGATTCCAAATTCTGACGAAGATGGTGCTGTACCTGAACCCGATGACAAGTCAAGTTTTCAATTTGAAGATGACAGCAGTCCGAAATTGTTTTCCCAGGGCGAGCTAAACGATTTGGTAAGAGACTTGAATCTTCTCAAAAACGCTGTTGAGTTGCTTGGATCAAGGCTCAAAAGCAGGAACTTACTTTTACCGGGAGTGTCTTCCTCCTGGTTTAGATATCGTGAGAAGCAATTCACTTTCTACTTTGCCCAAGAGGACGAGTTGGTTTATTGTACCAATATTGAAGGTTTGAACGATACATTTAAGATCTCATATGACCCAGCACAGTGGCGTATTTTCATAGATTCTTCAAAAAGAAGCCTTAAAGCAATTCTGCTTCACAATGGCGGTTTCTATGCTTCCATTCCTGTCGGTCATTCCGTACACCTCAAGGAAACCTACAAGAACTTGGAATTGGTTCTTTGCAAATTAAAATATAAAGACCACGGTTGGCAAGTGTGCGGTGATTTAAAAATCTTGGGCATTTTGCTCGGACAACAATTTGGGTTTACCAAATTCCCTTGCTTTTTGTGTCTATAGGATAGTAGAGACCGAGCAAATCACTGGACCAAAAAGTGTTGGCCTCCGAAGGAGCTTAAAGTTGACGAAAAGAACGTCCTGCATGAAACTTTGGTGCCTCCTCATAAAGTTCTTCTACCACTCCTTCACATAAAGCTGGGATTGATGAAGCAATTTGTAAAGTCACTTCCAAGAGATGGAAATTGCTTCAAATACTTAATATCAAAGTTTCCAGGCCTCTCGGAGACAAAGTTGAAGGAAGGTGTTTTCGTTGGACCAGATATTAGACGACTTATGGCTGATCCACAATTTATCACAACCATAGAGAAATTTTTAGGCAATAACAAAGACTCTAACTATAAACAAATCGTCAAAAGAATGTTAAAAGCATTTCAAGCTTTAGGTTGCCTAAAAGTTTAAAAGTACATTTTCTTCATTCCCACCTCGACTACTTTCCAGAAAATTTAGGAGATCTGAGTGAAGAGCCAGGTGAACGATTTCACCAAGATATTAAGGAGATGAAAAAAAAAAGATACCAGGGAAGATGGAGCGTCTCAATGATGGCAGACTACTGTTGGACGCTTCAGAGAGACCTTTCAGATGCTTCCTACAAGCGAAAATGTACCAAAAGGAGTCTCACTGGGAAAAAGAAATGTGTTTAGTGCTTACTAATAAATGTATTTTAGATAAAAAAAATAAGTTTTGTTACGCAATTATAAATTTAAAAAAATTTTTTTAGTGTTTTATCTTTTATTTTAAGATGGTAACTTGTTTAACATAGATACCTACATTGTCAGAAAACGTGACGTTCTATGACAAAATGAAAGTAATTTTCGGATTCAGTACACCCAAAAACATAAGAATTAGACAAAAAAACCAAAACAGCTTTTAATTTTTTTTTTTTGCAGACTTGTGTAATTATAGATCCTAAAAAAAGTGCACCAAAATTAAAAGAAGAAGTATGGGAACTATTTTCGAAAAATGTTTACACAGAACAGGCTATAAGGGGTGTACAGCCAGGAAGAAGCCGTTAATTTCGGAAGCTAATCGCAAAAAGCGTTTAGCTCTTGCTAGGGAATACGTTACTAAACCTCCTGAATTTTGGGAATCTGCAATCTTTAATGATGAAACTAAAATTAACCTTTTTGGGTCTGATGGCATAACTAAAGAATACCGCATTCGATATTAAAAACATTTGTTCCACGGTGAGACAAGGGGGTGGCAGTGTTCTGCTTTGGGAATGCATGTCCGCTGAAAGGGTTGGAAATTTACATTTTATTAATGGTACGATGGATCAGCATGTTGAAAGACAATTTAAGAGAAAGTGTCCAAAAATTAGTACTCGAAAAAAGATACATTTTCCAACAGGACAATGATCCGAAACATACCGCAAACTTGGTGCGAGAACGGATGATCCATAATGTGCAACAGCAGCTTTATACACATCCGAAATCACCTGATGTTAACCCCATCGAGCATTTACGGGAAGAACTTAAACGGTGCGTTCGCAAACATAATGTTTCAAATAGAGAAGAATTAAAAAACACACAATATTGAACAAATGGGAGAACATGCCAGCAGAAATTGCTAGAAAGCTGGTTGCAAGCATGACAAAAAGGTTACAGGAGATTATCAAGGCCCACGGCGCACATAGGGGTATTTGAACGATCTACGCGGCCAAAATTATTTTTCGGTTCTATTGTATGCTAAATTATATTACCAAGTTAAATTAATCAGTTACTTTGCATAAAATTACTTAATTTGTAATAAAAAATAAAAAAAAACGAAACTTAATTTTACAAAAAAAATATTTTAAATGAAAACATTTATTTACAAAATAAATGTAAAATTTAAACTTATAACAACCCTCTTTTTCGTCGAGGGTTAAAAATACACTATAAACAATCGTATTTTGTCGTCCACAAACGTATTTTCATCTTCACTTCCAGAAGAACACAGTGGGTTCGGCTCTGCAGGCAGGAGCATTTCTAGCGTCTCTGGTAGGAATGAATGTGACTTTATTATTACCATTCCAATGACAACTGCTAAAAGCTCAGAGATATTTCTCTACTTTAAAAAGAATTACGTCGTTTTTGAGAAGTACCATGAATAAAGAAAGACTTTCAGCATTGGGAATGTTGTCAATAGAAAAGAAAATCATAGAACATATTAGTGATTGACAAATTTGCAAATTTAAAAAAATCGCCGTATGGACTTTTCGTTTAAACATTTGTGTTTAGAATGTTCAGCTTATAGTTAGATGTTTTAAACAAAACAATGAATTTTGCTATATTTCTAATATGGACTGCATTTTCTTTCGTCAAGTGTTGTATATTATTTACGTTCGCTTTTGTACGTATGTGTCAATACACCGCGCCCATTTGCCTGTTATAGTTGGACCTTCTGTATTAGTAAGTGTTTTTATATTTGATATTATGTTTAACCTATTGACATTTCGTATTTTCAATTAACATTAGTAAGGACACCCAAATATGCAAAGCGCATATATTGCATATTTTGCATATTATATGCATTTTTATAAAGATTTGCATAAATGCTTTAAAAATAACATATATGTGCATATTTGAAGGAATTTATAATAATGTAGGTCTTTGGCAGGCGTTTTCATTCATTTTTCGGAATAAGGGTCAATTTTTAGGCCGCCGCCGCCGTGCCGGTGGTTTTCCCCAAATAAATTTTATTATTTTATGGCCAGTAAAAACCAGTCAGTAAACCTCAGACGGCCATCAGAGCATACTTGTATTATTAATTTATTAGATTTCATTTTTGGTTGTGCTTTTAAAGTGGTTACGTCGATTTGTGCTTTTTATCTTGTGAGTCGTATTTTACTACAGTGAAATGCCCAAAGCCAGTAGTGTGTCAGTGTGGATTAAACCATACAAAGAACTAAGAATAGATATGGGAAAAATCTACTGTTCTGCATGTGTTAAAATTGTAAGTATAATTTTTGAATACCTATTGAATATACAGAGTATTTCATTTTCGTTTAATATTTAATGTTATTTAAGTTATTTTTGTTCCATTTAACGAACAAAATGCCTGCCTGCCCTAAGCACCTAGTTTTCTATTTAACGAAATTTCTATTTAACGCATTTTTTCCTTGGGATTTTAATTAAATTTTCTTTTTTTTATTGCAGATACCATGCGATAAAAAATTTCAAATAGAGCAACATGTGAAAACTGCTTGCCATATTGCCAAATTGAGTAAGATGAAACCTGGAGATAGGCCACAACACACATTAATGCAATGTTTCCAACCAACGTACAAAAATAAAGGGCTAAATGAACAAGACATCTTTAACCGAGACCTATGCCGTGCAATGATGGCATCAAATATTCCGTTATCGAAGCTACGTATCAAAACCTCCTTCAGAAGTATTGCAAATTTAATATCCCAGGTGAAACAACAATACGGAGAAACGACGTAAGCTCCTTGTATTCACAGGTAATTGAGGAAATTAAAGGTAAAATTCGCAACGAACAATTTTACATATGTATTGATGAAACCACCGATTCAAGAGGACGGTATATTGCGCATTTATTGATTGGAGTTCTTAGCGACGATATTTTGCCAAAATCTTATCAGTTAGAAAAAAACAAATGCATTGACAGTGGCCAGATTTGTTCAAGAGGAACTATCGAAGTGTTTTCTTCCTACGCCTGTTCCAGGAGATAATTTTTTGCTTATTTTGTCAGATGCAGCACCGTACATAATAAAGGCCGGGCAAAATATGAAAATTTTTTATCCAAACTTAATACATGTAACATGTCTCGCTCATGCTTTAAATAGGGTTGCTGAGGAAATTAGGAATCATTTTCCGCTTGTGAATAGCTTAATTTCTAACATGAAGAAAATCTTCCTTAAAGCGCCTTTAAGGATTCAGTTCTACAAAGAAAAAACTACCAAGCACTCCTCTTCCACCTCAGCCTGCTATTACAAGATGGGGCACTTGGTTGGAAGCAACATTTTTTTATTGCGACAACTTCTGTCAACTAGATGGTCTAATTGCAGGATTATCAGACGAATCTTCCCAATCCCTTACAGAACTTAAACGATTATTCAAAAACAGGGAGATAAAACAACAACTTTCCTTTCTTAAAACAAATTATAGCTTTGTTTCTAAAACCATAACTCAAATGGAGGAATCTAATTTGCCATTAACCCGAAGTGTTCAACTAATAAAACAATGTGAGGTCGCTTTTGAAAATGTCGCAGGTAAAATTGGGAGCAAAATTTTTCAAAAATTTCGGAATGTTATGGAAAATAAAAACCGGTCAAGTGCAAGTTGAACTTGCACAATTAGTGTTCCGTACGTTGATTGTTTTTAAAATAAAAATTTTTGTTGGGGTGGTATAAAATGATCAGTGACTTCACAAAACACACCCCAAATGAGTTTTCAACAAAGGTTGTTTCCAATCTTTACTGAAAACTGGTGACCTTGATTTTTTTTTTTTTTTATATACCAAATAAATTATTAAAGGTAATGCACGCGTGATAATTTTCGTTCAATCTATACCCCGTGGAGAATATTCCAGAATTTTTTCAAAATTTTTCGATCAGTACTTTTCGAGATAAGGTAGGGGACAGCGATTTTTTAAAAGTAATACGAAGAAAAGTGTGCGCAAGTCTTAGATTATATATATATTTTTTACTCGTGTTTTCACAAGCTTTCATTTGACACCACACTCGTTGACCTAGTAAAAAAAATTTTTTTTCACTTCCGATTTCACCCCTCAAAACGAACCCCTTAAGTCAAAATTTATGTTACGGTGGTATAAAATGATTAGTGACTTAACAAAACACACCCCGAATGAGTTTTCAACAAAGTTTGTTTCCAATCTTTACCGAAATCTGATGACCTTGAAATTTTTGTTTTTTTTTATATACTATATGAATTATTAAGGGTAATGCACTCGTGATAATTTTCATTCAATCTACACCCCGTGGAGAATATTCTAGAATTTTTTCGAAATTTTTTGATAAGTACTTTTCGAGATAAGGCCCGGGACAGCGATTTTTCGCGAATTTTTAAAAATAATACGAAGAAAAGTGCGCGCAAGTATAATATTATATATATATATATATTTTTTACTCGTGTTTTCACAAGCTTTCATTTGACACCATACTCGATGACCTAGTAAAAAAAATTTTTTTTCACTTTTGACTTCACCCCCCAAAACTAACCCCTTAAGTCAAAATGTAATTCTCAAAACTACATGGCTCTGATGAGGCCATCAATTCCTATATTATTACCAAATTTCACCTTTCTATGTCAAATAGTTTCTGAGAAAATCGGGTGTGACAGACAGACAGACACCGAAGTGATCTTATAAGTGTTCCGTACGGAACACTAAAAATAGTGGGTTTCAATTTGTCAGCCAAGTAGCTAATGTTTTAAAGGGGGATTTTATTGATTCCATTGATTTCGATCCTATGCTATTAAATAATTTTAAAAACGCCCCTATTACATCAGTCGATGTGGAAAGGAGTTTCTCAATTTATAAATTTTTATACAACTATAGAAGACAAAACTTTTTACATGTGATCAAAACTTTTTAATGGAGAATTTTGAGAAACAGTTAGTAGTCTATTGTTTTTTATAACTAACGGCGACCCTGTCTTTTGCAATATTTGCATATTTCCGCTTACTTAGTTGCATCGCCCTGTATGTATCAAATTTAAAATGTATGTTTTATTATGCTGTTTACTACGTATATAAATTTGTATAATATGTATCTACATTATTATTATTATTATATGTTCATCTTTAAGTAAAGTAATAAAATACATTATTATTTATATTTATTTTTTACTTTGTATAATATTATATTTAGATTTAGTTCATTCGCCCTGTATGTTGAAAATTTTAAATGGGTTTTTTAGTGTTCCGTACGGAACACTTATAAGATCACTTCGGTGTCTGTCTGTCTGTCTGTCTGTCTGTCTGTCTGTCTGTCTGTCTGTCTGCCTGTCTGTCTGTCTGTCTGTCACATCCGATTTTCTCCGAAACTATTTGACATAGAAAGGTGAAATTTGGTAATAATATAGGAATTGATGGCCTCATCAGAGCCATGTAGTTTTGAGAATAAAATTTTGACTTAAGGGGTTAGTTTTGGGGGGTGAAGTCGGAAGTGAAAAAAAATTTTTTTTACTAGGTCATCGAGTGTGGTGTCAGATGAAAGCCTGTGAAAACACGAGTAAAAAATATATATATAATATTATACTTGCGCGCACTTTTCTTTGTATTATTTTTAAAAATTCGCGAAAAAATCGCTGTCCCGGGCCTTATCTCGAAAAGTACTTATCAAAAAATTTCGAAAAAATTCTGGAATATTCTCCACGGGGTGTAGATTGAACGAAAATTATCATGAGTGCATTACTTTTAATAATTTATATGGTACATAAAAAAACAAAAATTTCAAGGTCATCAGATTTCAGTAAAGATTGGAAACACACTTTGTTTGAAAACTCATTTAGGGTGTGTTTTGTGAAGTCACTGATCATTTTATACCACCGTAACATAAATTTTGACTTAAGGGGTTCGTTTTGAGGGGTAAAAATCGGAAGTGAAAAAAATTTTTTTTTACTAGGTCATCGAGTGTGGTGTCAAATGAAAGCTTGTGAAAACACGAGTAAAAATATATATATATATATATATATATATATATATATATATATATATATATATATATATATATATATATATATATGTATATATATATATATATATATATATATATATATATATATATAATGTAATACTTGCGCACACTTTTCTTCGTATTACTTTTAAAAAATCGCTGTCCCCTGCCTTACCTCGAAAAGTATTGATCAAAAAATTTTGAAAAAAATTTTGGAATATTCTCCACGGGGTATAGATTGAACGAAAATTATCACGAGTGCATTACCTTTAATAATTTATTTGGTATTAAAAAAAAAAAAAAATTCAAGGTCATCAGTTTTCAGTAAAGATTGGAAAAAAACTTTGTTGAAAACTCATTTGGGGTGTGTTTTATGAAGTCACTGATCATTTTATACCACCCTAACAAAAATTTTTATTTTAAAAACAATCTACGTACGGAACACTAATTGTGCAAGTTCAACTTGCACTTGACCGGTTTTTTATTGCTACGTTTGTATAGTACTCGTATCATGTAATGTGAAACAATAAATTTACATTTTTCAAGTCAATTTCGATTTTTTTTACTGCATATTTACAACATGTATGTGCATATTTTGAGAAAATTATTTGCATATTTATGCGCATATTTTAAAGTTTTTCACTCGCATATTTGGGTTTCCTTAAACATTAGGTAAGGTATTTTCATTTGTGACCATGGACCTTATAAAATTTTTTTAAAATGTCTTCTAGGTATGAATAGATACATAAAATTTAAAATTAAGTAGGTATCTGGAAATCGTGTTTTCACGCTCTTATTGGCTCATAATGCTACATACAACATAACCTTGTAAGGTATGTCAACCTCTACCAAAATCCATCACGAGCCGTCACTGGACGCTTACATTTTTAAAATAATTAATTTCCCCATCAAACAAGCGTTTGGAAGATGTTATTTGATTGAGCGAAATGCGCATAACGCAGAGTCGCCGAATGTAGCCTTCAAATGTTGAATCAATTTCTCATTGTACAAATCGACTGAAGTTGCTGAATGTTTTACGTTTTCTGATCATTCTGATTTTTACTTAGTTGTTCATTAAATAATAAATGCAAATGGTCTTAATATTACTGTTTTGAATCCTTCGTTAAAAATTAATGAGTTTTTCGAGAACGTCAGTGGAAACGGGTCGCGCGTTGGACTATACGAGCGCGTTGGAGGCCGCGCGTCACCAGAAAAATATTAATTCCTTTGTTTAAGAGGTTATTAACTATTTTTTTTAATTTACTCAGTGGCGTTCTACACATTAAAAGAGTGCGATCTCATTTTCGAGTGAAAGAATCTCTATTCGTTTATATGAAATATGAATTAATGAAAAGTTCTATACATAAATATTCAACTAGAGATTATTAGCAAATAATTGAAGTATTGCAAAAAAATTCAGGGGAATATATAATAAAAGACTGTTTTTAGCCAATTTCCACTAATTTACCTAAATTGCGATGACGCGTTTCGCTGTCGATGCAGCTTGTTCAGATCTACATTTTACACTGTCAAGTTAGGTTTAGGTTGATAGTATTGGAAAACCCACACAGATTTGGAATTAGGAGAATAAATTCAATAATGGTGAATTGTTTAAATCTACCTGGTCATCGAGTAAGGTACCTGTAGTCCTTAATCGATTTATTTGCATTATCTCTAGAAGGTTTAGGTTTAAACCTTTTTGTTGGGTGTGTAAAATTTTAAAATTCTTGTTAAATGAGAGATTTTCTGTGGATGAAACTTTTTTCGTGTTCTGTAACTCTTTGTATAAATGTACGTCCAGTTAGTCCTATGTATGTTTTAGGACATGACCCACATGTTAATTGATAAACCCCTGATTTATTGTCTTTATTGATTTGTGGTTTGTAGTTTTTGAGATATTTCCCTATAGTATTGTTAGTCTTGTAAGCTATGTTGATATTTTTTTGAATTTTGGATTGTTGTAGCTTCTACTTGATGGAAATTCATTATAAATATATAATAAAAGACTGCTTTTAGTCAATTTCCACTGGTTTATTTAAATTGCGATAACGCGTTTCGTTGTCGATGCAGCTTCTTCAGATCTACATTTTACACTGTCAAGTTAGGTTTAATATTCACAGTTTTATATAATTTCTTAATTATAATATTACACTTAATTAAATTACATTGATAGTATTGGAAAATCCACACAGATTTGGAGTTAAGAGAATAAATTCAATAATGGTGAATTGCTTAAATCTACCTGGTCGTTGAGTAAAGTACCTGTAGTCCTTAATCGATTTATTTGCATAGTCTCTAAAAGGTTTAGTTTTAAACCTTTTTGTTGGGTGTGTAAAATTTTGAAATTCTTGTTAAATGTGTGATTTTCTGTCAATAGATGATTAGCATATGTTGAATTAGATTTTCTATGGATGAAACTTTTTTCGTGTTCTGTAATTCTTTGTCTAAATGTACGTCCAGTTTGTCCGATGTATGTTTTAGGACATGACCCACATGTTAATTGATAAACCCCTGATTTGTTGTCTTTATTGATTTGTGCTTTGTAGTTTTTAAGGTATTTCCCTATAGTATTGTTGGTCTTGTACGCTATGTTGATATTTTTTTGATTTAAAAATTTCCCCAGTTTTTCCGTTGGTTTGCCGAAATAGGTTAAGCATTTAAAAGTGGTATTTCTGTCCTTAAAACGTGGGTATATTTCTGAGATAGCCTTGTTTCTAAGTTTTTTCTTAACGATACTATTGATTAAAGTAACCGAATAACCGTTTGTTAACGGCTACTTGTTTTATGTAGTTTAATTCTTTAGTAAAATTTTCTTCTGATAAGGGGATATTAATTAGTCTATGTCTAAAACTATGATAAGCGGCAAGTTTATGATGGTTAGGGTGATGAGAACTATTGTGAATTGTGGTATCTGTATGACAAGGTTTGTGATATATTGCAAATTCATGTTTTTTCCTGGCTTTACTGATTGTTAAGTCTAGGAAATTGATTTTCCCTTCGACTTCTTCTTCCATTGTAAAACTGATATTTCTATGTAAAGAATTAATATACTGTAAAAAGTGAGTTAATTGTCTGTCCGTACCTGTAAAGCATATAATTATATCGTCTACGTATCGATACCAGTATAGGCAATTACTACTATTGTTGTTATGGTTGTTAAATATCATTGTTTCAATACTGTCCATGAAAATTTCGGCAAGTAATGGACTTAATGGACTCCTCATAATTAACCCTTCCTTACTATTGTAGAATGTATTGTTAAATGAAAAATAATTTTGTCTTAGGCAAGTTGTTAATAAATTAATTATGTCCATTTTTATAACTTCATTTACTTCGTTTTTTGTTAATAGGTTCTCTATTAAAATTATTGTTTCGTCTGCAGGAACACTTGGAAATAAGTTTTTGACATCGAAAGAGACTAATTTAGAATTATCTGGAATTGTTATATTTTTAACTTTATTCACGAGTTCGTATGAGTTTTTGATACTATATTTAGGTTCAAATTTGGTATGATATTTTATTTAAATCAATTAAAAAGGATGACGTCTTATATGCTGGAGCAGACATGTAGGAAACAACTGGTCTGATTGGGTGGTCAAGTTTGTGTAGTTTTATGAGTGAATAAAGTTGTGGGATTTGGGGATTCATATTTATCAATTTAATTTTATCTTTATCGTGAATGATACTTTTAGCCTGTTCAATTAGTTGTTTTATTTCTCTTTGAAAAATATTTGTTGGATCTTTATTTAAAATTTCGTACTTTCCTGTTTCGAAAAAAATCTAACGTTTTATTAATATAGTCGATTTTGTCTATTGCTATTACTGTGTTACCTTTGTCTGCTTTGGTAAAGATTACATCATTTTGTTTTGCTTTACTCTGAATTGTTTTTATTGTCCTTAAGTCTTGGTTGATTTTGTTAGTGTTAGATATGAATTCTTTTTTAATAATTTCGGCTGTTTGAAATTTTGATAATATATTGCTAGGACTATCTTTCAAGGCAATCTCAGTATCAATACCTAATGTCTCCGATTCTTTGATATTGAAGTTAGTTTGAATATTGTGTTTGAAACCTTTTGTTAGAAGATTTTTTTCCCTGTCCGAAAAAGGTGTGTTAGAAATGTTAATAAATCGATTAAAGAATTGATGATCAGTAAAATATTCTTTTTCTTTCTTATTTTGTGTTGTTATACGTTTTTGTTGAATGAGATACTGTAATTTATTGTATTGTTTCAAATATTTTTTATGTATTATTGTTTTTACTTTTTCACGTGTATTCGAATCTAAGACCATAAATTCTATAAAATTTAGTTTAAATAATAATTCTGTGTGGATTACCTTCAGATACATGTTATATGAGTCTCTAATGCTATACTGGATTTTTCTCTCTGTGTATATCCATTTTCTTTTGGCGAGTATAACTGCTTCTTTGGCTGCTTTGCTGGTGTTGTTAGTTTTCAGATTTATATACTTAGGTGTAACTTTGTTTTGGAGGCACTGATTGAAAAACCAAATATTTTGCGTAGTTGTTGCACATTTTAGAAGTAACTTGAAGTAGTTTGAAGCTAGAAAGCTTATATCAGCTTGTTTCAAATTTTGGATTGTTGTAGCTTCTACTTGATGGAAATTCATTATAAATATATAATAAAAGAATGTTTTTAGTCAATTTCCACTGGTTTATTTAAATTGCGATGACGCGTTTCGCTGTCGATGCAGCTTCTTCAGATCTACATTTTACACTGTCAAGTTAGGTTTAATATTCACAGTTTTATATAATTTCTTAATTATAATATTACACCTAATTAAATTACATTGATAGTATTGGAAAATCAACACAGATTTGGAGTTAAGAGAATAAATTCAATAATGGTGAATTGCTTAAATCTACCTGGTCGTTGAGTAAAGTACCTGTAGTCCTTAATCGATTTATTTGCATAGTCTCTAAAAGGTTTAGTTTTAAACCTTTTTGTTGGGTGTATAAAATTTTGAAATTCTTGTTAAATGTGTGATTTTCTGTCAATAGATGATTAGCATATGTTGAATTAGATTTTCTATGGATGAAACTTTTTTCGTGTTCTGTAATTCTTTGTCTAAATGTACGTCCAGTTTGTCCGATGTATGTTTTAGGACATGACCCACATGTTAATTGATAAACCCCTGATTTGTTGTCTTTATTGATTTGTGCTTTGTAGTTTTTAAGGTATTTCCCTATAGTATTGTTGGTCTTGTACGCTATGTTGATATAACATAACAACAATAGTAGTAATTGCCTATACTGGTATCGATACGTAGACGATATAATTATATGCTTTACAGGTACGGACAGACAATTAACTCACTTTTTACAGTATATTAATTCTTTACATAGAAATATCAGTTTTACAATGGAAGAAGAAGTCGAAGGGAAAATCAATTTCCTAGACTTAACAATCAGTAAAGCCAGGAAAAAACATGAATTTGCAATATATCACAAACCTTGTCATACAGATACCACAATTCACAATAGTTCTCATCACCCTAACCATCATAAACTTGCCGCTTATCATAGTTTTATACATAGACTAATTAATATCCCCTTATCAGAAGAAAATTTTACTAAAGAATTAAACTACATAAAACAAGTAGCCGTTAACAACGGTTATTCGGTTACTTTAATCAATAGTATCGTTAAGAAAAAACTTAGAAACAAGGCTATCTCAGAAATATACCCACGTTTTAAGGACAGAAATACCACTTTTAAATGCTTAACCTATTTCGGCAAACCAACGGAAAAACTGGGGAAATTTTTAAATCAAAAAAATATCAACATAGCGTACAAGACCAACAATACTATAGGGAAATACCTTAAAAACTACAAAGCACAAATCAATAAAGACAACAAATCAGGGGTTTATCAATTACCATGTGGGTCATGTCCTGAAACATACATCGTACATTTAGACAAAGAATTACAGAACACGAAAAAAGTTTCATCCATAGAAAATCTAATTCAACATATGCTAATCATCTATTGACAGAAAATCACACATTTAACAAGAATTTCAAAATTTTACACACCCAACAAAAAGGTTTAAAACTAAACCTTTTAGAGACTATGCAAATAAATCGATTAAGGACTACAGGTACTTTACTCAACGACCAGGTAGATTTAAGCAATTCACCATTATTGAATTTATTCTCTTAACTCCAAATCTGTGTGGATTTTCCATTACTATCAATGTAATTTAATTAGGTGTAATATTATAATTAAGAAATTATATAAAACTGTGAATATTAAACCTAACTTGACAGTGTAAAATGTAGATCTGAAGAAGCTGTATCGACAGCGAAACGCGTCATCGCAATTTAAATAAACCAGTGGAAATTGACTAAAAACAGTCTTTTATTATATATTGATATTTTTTTGATTTAAAAGTTTTCCCAGTTTTTCTGTTGGTTTGCCGAAATAGGTTAAGCATTTAAATGTGGTTTTTTTGTCCTTAAAACGTGGGTATATTTCAGAGATTGCCTTGTTTCTAAGTTTTTTTCCTAACGATGTTATCGATTAAAGTAACCGAATAACGGCTACTTGTTTTATTTAGTTTAATTCTTTAGTAAAATGGTCCTCTGATAAGGGGATATTAGTTAGTCTATGTGTAAAAATATGATAAGCTGCGAGTGTATGATGGTTAGGGTGGGTTTTCCAATACTATCAATGTAATTTAATTAGGTGTAATATTATAATTAAGAAATTATATAAAATTGTAAACATTAAACCTAACTTGACAGAGTAAAATGTAGATCTGAAGAAGCTGCATCGACAGCGAAACGCGTCATCGCAATTTAAATAAAATTGACTAAAAACAGTATTTTATTATATATTTATAATGAATTTCCATTAAGTAGAAGCTACAACCAAACAAAAAAATTTAGGGGGTAAAAGGGTACTAGAGATGTACCTCTATCAAAAAACATATATAAAGTTGAATTAGATGTATCGTTTGCCCTGCAGAATAAAAATATACCCTTCCAAGGTAACAAACACTTTTATAGGTAGAAGACTATCTTCTTTTAAATTTGTGATAAGTAGGAAGTATACTTTAAGATTTTAAAATAGCTGGCTGAGACTTTAAAAGCCTATCAGGCCAATTTCAAGATCATAACGGAGTGTAAACGTGTAAACAGGAACAACAGGGTTGAACTACTGCCGATTAGAGGACATTCGGGAATAAAAGGTAATGAAAAAGTGGACGAATTAGCGAGTTTCGGACCTACAAAACCATATAGGGGTCGTGAACTAGCGTTTGGTATACGAAAATAAGTGATAAAAATGACAATCAACAGATGGTCACATCACCAATATCTAGAACGCTGGCTCGCAACGTCTGGCCAAAGACACGCGAAGATGTAATTCCTGGCCCATCCAAGAAACTAACAACTGACATCCTTTGTTTAATAAGGGCCCGTACCAAACAAGTGGTGGAACTGATCACCGGGCCACTGTGTAGTATCCACAATTGTCCCACGATACGCAGATTATGTGGTGGAGAGCAAGGAATTTCTCTGCCCATCCTATATGAATGTGTGGCATTAACTCGGAACTGTTAGGACTTCTACATCGTGGCTATAAATTACCACCTGAAGAGCTTGAAAGGAAGCTAATAAACCTTCTTAAAGGGACGACGCTTATGTACCCAAGAGAGGGATGTACTATAAGCCAAGAGGCAGTACTGCACAAAACAGGCACAACCTCCTACCTCAACTACAACCAACCAATCTCTTGATCATGTGATTCCGATTCCATATTAAATTGTAGGTTTTTCTGGTCTATCTGTTGGCCTAGAAACCTCTCTAACTATACCTACAGTAATATATATGTTGAACGACCTACAATTCAAATCATGTTGTTCACATAAGGCGTAACTTATGCGCGATAGTATGTATATAGAGTTTAAAATTCTAATATATAAATACCAATTTTAGAATCCTTATTTTTTTCTGTTTTTAATGAATTACCTGACAGTAACGCTTAATAACGCATGACTCCTTGAAGATGTTTGGTTCATTGCCGTTGGCTCTATGGTTCTTGCTTTATTACCTTTTTGTAAAAGTTGCATGACCTGAAAAATAAAATATAATTAAAACTTAATATTTTTCTTTAGTATAATCGGTCTATTTGAGAAAATGATCTGCCTAATTTTTTTTTTGTCATAATCTTCTTTTTGGTTTAATATGTTTAATCTACTTAAATGAAAACCAACGTCGTACTTCCACTTGACCTAGGAATACTTCCGATTTAACGTTTATTGCATCTATCATCGTTTAAGAGATCCATAAACTAGGTTAGGAATATTTTAAGAACTTGTATATACAGTATGTTGTGAAGTTGTTATAGTACATTACAGTAACAACGTGACCAAGTTAGGAATGTGGAATCTTTGGCACAATGACACTACTCAGTATATATCACCACAACACCAAACACTTTATTTTTCCCTCTACGCGTGTTTCGAGAACATTTTTTGACATCAATGTATTGGTATGCTAACAACAACGCAATTACCTTAGAAAGTTATCCAATAGCTTACTGACATCTTTAAGGCATCCTGTCGACGAAATTTTCTGCATATTACGGCAATGATCTCCAAATTTTTCGAATCTCGCGAGACAACTGCGTCCAAGTCCTCTGGGTCTTTCCTCTGAACTTTCTCTTTACAAGGGACCAAACATTTTCAATAGGATTTTTTTTAAATCAACGATCTCTAATTGTAAAAGTTTGTTTAATGATAAAGATTCTGGAATTCTCACTCTTATGAACCCACAAACACCTAAACTATATTCACTAATAAAACTTCATAAAACGGGTTACCCTATAAGGCCACTAGTATCTTTCGTGTCAGCCCCATCTCATAAACTATCAAAACGTCTTGTTCAAATACTCATAGAAGACACTAAATTTAAAGCTCAATTTGCAATAAAAAATGCACAACTAGTTGAAGACATCAAATATTTCAAGTTACCCGACAATTCAAAATTAATCTCTTTCGATGTTCAAAATCTTTTTCCAAGCATACCAAGTAGGGAAACTATATTACTAATTGAAAAACTTCTTTCTGAAATCAATGTCAACCCAATAATAAAACAAGACATCTTAAATTGCTTAAAGGTTTGCCTAGAACAAAATTATTTTGAATTTAATAACGACCTATACTGCAGCCTAGACGGTCTCATAATGGACAATCCACTTAGTCCTCTTTTAGCGGAAATATTTATGAATAACATAGAAAACCAAATAAGCAAATTTGTATACTGTTGATGATATCTTATGTTGTTTGATAGGAAGTGATAGACAATTTGCCACATTTAAAAATTTTTTGAATAATATACACAAAAATATAAAATTCACCACTGAAGTTGAAATCAACAATAGCTTAAACTTCCTTGACCTAACAATAAAAAGACATAATAACAAACACATTTTTAGTGTTCCGTACGGAACACTTATAAGATCACTTCGGTGTCTGTCTGTCTGTCTGTCTGTCTGTCTGTCTGTCTGTCTGTCTGTCTGTCTGTCTGTCTGTCTGTCACACCCGATTTTCTCCGAAACTATTTGACATAGAAAGGTGAAATTTGGTAATAATATAGGAATTGATGGCCTCATCAGAGCCATGTAGTTTTGAGAATTAAATTTTGACTTAAGGGGTTAGTTTTGGGGGGGTAAAGTCGGAAGCGAAAAAAAAATTTTTTTACTAGGTCATCGAGTGTGGTGTCAAATGAAAGCTTGTGAAAACACGAGTAAAAAATATATATATAATATTATACTTGCGCGCACTTTTCTTTGTATTATTTTTAAAAAATCGCGAAAAATCGCTGTCCCGGGCCTTATCTCGAAAAGTACTTATCAAAAAATTTCGAAAAAAATTCTGGAATATTCTCCACGGGGTGTAGATTGAACGAAAATTATCACGAGTGCATTACCTTTAATAATTTATATGGTATATAAAAAAAACAAAAATTTCAAGGTCATCAGATTTCAGTAAAGATTGGAAACAAACTTTGTTAAAAACGTATTTGGGGTGTATTTTGTGAAGTCACTGATCATTTTATACCGCCGTAACATAAATTTTGACTTAAGTGGTTCGTTTTGAGGGGTGAAATCGGAAGTGAAAAAATTTTTTTTTTACTAGGTCAATGAGTGTGATGTCCAATGAAAGCTTGTGAAAACACGAGTAAATATATATATATATATATATATATATATATATATATATATATATATATATATATATATAATATATATATATATATATATATACATATATATATATATACATATATATATATATATATATATATATATATATATATATATATAATATATATATATATATATATATATATATGTATATATATACATATATATATATATATATATATATATATATATATATATATATATATATATATATATATACTCGTATATAATGTAATACTTGCGCACACTTTTCTTCGTATTACTTTTAAAAAATCGCTGTCCCCTACTTTATCTCGAAAAGTACTGATCAAAAAATTTTGAAAAAATTCTGGAATATTCTCCACGGGGTATAAATTGAACGAAAATTATCACGAGTGCATTACCTTTAATAATTTATTTGGTCTATAAAAAAAAAACAAAATTTCAAGGTCACCAGTTTTCAGTAAAGATTGGAAACAACCTTTGTTGAAAACTCCTTTGAGGTGTGTTTTGTGAAGTCACTGATAATTTTATACCACCCTAACAATTTTTTTTATTTTAAAAACAATCAACGTACGGAACACTAATTGTGCAAGTTCAACTTGCACTTGACCGGTTTTTATTTCTATTTACCATAAACCGTCACATACTGACATAATTATCCATAATACCTCATGTCATCCACCCAGTCACAAACTTGCAGTTTTCCATGATTCACAGACTAATTAATATTCCTCTGAACCAAGACGATTTTCAGAAAGAACTTAATATTATAAAACAATTAGCAGTAAATAATGACTATTCACCATCCATAATAAATAATATTCTCAAGAAAAAAACTTTACAAAAAAGCCATCAGTACAGTTTTTTTTATCCAAGTAATAATGAACCTTATAAAAACGTAAAGTCAATAACGTACTATGGTAGATGCGGCACTAGATTAAATAGATTCTTGAAAAAATTAAATATTAACACAGCATTTAAAACATCCAACACACTTGGCAAATTTATAAAAAATAACAAAACTAAAACAGATAGAGACAATAGATCCGGAATATACAAATTAAATTGTGGAAATTGCTCAAAAAAAAAATATATGTGTCAAACAGGAAGAAGTTTTTCAAAAAGAATAAAAGAACATGCTTCATCATACATCAATAGAAAAAACCGGTCAAGTGCAAGTTGAACTTGCACAATTAGTGTTCCGTACGTTGATTGTTTTTAAAATAAAAATTTTTTGTTAGGGTGGTATAAAATGATCAGTGACTTCACAAAACACACCCCAAATGAGTTTTCAACAAAGTTTGTTTCCAATCTTTACTAAAAACTGGTGACCTTGAAATTTTTATTTTTTTTTTATATACCAAATAAATTATTAAAGGTAATGCACTCGTGATAATTTTCGTTCAATCTATACCCCGTGGAGAATATCCCAGAATTTTTTCAAAATTTTTAATCAGTACTTTTCGAGATAAGGTAAGGGACAGCGATTTTTTAAAAGTAATACGAAGAAAAGTGTGCGCAAGGATTACATTATATATATATTTTTTACTCGTGTTTTCACAAGCTTTCATTTGACACCACACTCGATGACCTATTAAAAAAAAAAAATTTTCACTTCCGATTTCACCCCTCATAACAAACCCCTTAAGTCAAAATTTATGTTACGGTGGTATAAAATGATCAGTGACTTCACAAAACACACCCCAAATGAGTTTTCAACAAAGTTTGTTTCCAATCTTTACTGAAATCTGATGACCTTGAAATTTTTGTTTTTTTTTTAGATACCATATAAATTATTAAAGGTAATGCACTCGTGATAATTTTCGTTCAATCTACACCCCGTGGAGAATATTCCAGAATTTTTTCGAAATTTTTTGATAAGTACTTTTCGAGATAGGGCCCGGGACAGCGATTTTTCGTGAATTTTTAAAAATAATACAAAGAAAAGTGCGCGCAAGTATAATATTATATATATATTTTTTACTCGTGTTTTCACAAGCTTTCATTTTGACACCACACTCGATGACCTAGTAAAAAAATTTTTTTTTTCACTCACTTCCGACTTCACACCCCCCAAAACTAACCCCTTAAGTCAAAATTTAATTCTCAAAAACTACATGGCTCTGATGAGGCCATCAATTCCTATATTATTACCAAATTTCACCTTTCTATGTCAAATAGTTTCGAAGAAAATCGGGTGTGTGACAGACAGACAGACAGACAGACAGACAGACAGACAGACAGACAGACAGACAGACAGACAGACAGACAGACAGACAGACACCGAAGGGATCTTATAAGTGTTCCGTACGGAACACTAAAAATAACTCAAATTACGCAAATCATTTAATTGAAAATAACCACCAATTCAACCCGAAGTTCGAAATATTACACACTTGCACAAAGAGCCTGAAACTTAATTACCTAGAATATTTAGAAAGAAACAAACTGAAAAATTTAGATTCCTTAATAAATGAACAATTAGACTTAAATAATTCACCATTACTAAATCTGTTTTAATTAGATTATTATATTACCTGCCATAAGTTGTGAACCAACCATTTAGTATAGTAATTTTACCCTCATTTTGTAACAAACCATCTGAAGAAGTGTCGTACAGCGAAACATGTCTTAGTGTTAAAAATAAAAAGTTTAGTGGAAATTTAAGTAGTGTTTTACTTCTTGCAAAATTTCTAGTTATGAATTTCCACCAAGTATCGGCTGAATCAATTCAAATTTTCAATAGGATTGGCGTCCGGCGATTGTGAGGGTCACTCTAGTATCTTATCGTGGGCCCAAGCGAACTACTTCACGACGTGATTTTCGCCCAGAAAAGATTTCTTCAACGTGTTTCGGAATTTGACATCATGAGCACGAAGGTATTGTCGAATGGTCTCATGGGGCACTTTCAAACCCGATTTTCTTAATTTTGCCGCTCCTTAACGGAACGTTCATTTCGGGTCCCGTGAAAACAAAAACACGATTCCTTTTTCGACTTTCGGAGTGACTTTGCCTACCGGGCACCGTTTTTATGTCGACCCGAAAGAATGTTGAAGCTGTGCGTGAAATGATTTTAAAGAATCGACATCGTTGAGACGTATGGTAGAGTCAATGACATATTTCATATAAATGTGTTTTTCACATTATCTATTCAGATTGGAGTATGAGAAAATTATGAGCTAAATGTGTCCCTGAACGTGGACCAAAAACGACTGTAAGTCACAACATCCAAGTTGATTTGTAGCCGTCTTAAGGAGGATTTATCTAACTTCTAGTCTCCAATGGTAACTATGAATAAAATGTTGATCCATTATTATGACCCAGAGACAAAGGAAACAGTCGAAGGAGTGGAAAAATGTTAGCTGAACTCGTTTCAAGAAGTTTCGCTTACCGAAATCAGCAGGAAAAGTTGTTGCTTCTGTTTCCTTGGAACTAAGATATGATACTTCTTACAAATTACTTTAAATAGAACAAAACAGTAATTATATAACAATATTCTTCATTATTAATTAAATTTCTTCAATAAATTATGAAAAAATGCCGAGAAGAGGTGTATAAACTGGTGCCGTTTTACAAGACGATGCGTCTATTCACAACTCGTCGATAGTTGTGCAAAAAATTAGGCTTCGAACTGATTGAGCTTCCACTATGTTTCCCTGATTTAGCTTCCTAGAACTACTGTCTGTTCCCAAAACTGAATAAATATTTGAAAGGATATAAATGTCATTCAAATGAACAGACAAATAATGATAATTCAAATTCTTTCATTCATTTAATTTATTGTGGCAGCCGTAGCTCAGTGGTATAGTACCTTGCTGTTGTGCAGAAGGTCGAGCGTTCAATACCGCAGGTCGGTAAGTACATTTGGCCTGGCCACGTACATAGGTAGTAGTTGTTCGTATAAATGCAATAACGCCCGAGGCAGCACTACCGTGATGTCTAAAAGGTGTTGTGAAATACAGAAATGTATGTTTCGGCACTTGGACAACGTTGACGGGTATTACGACATCTTCGCCGCTATCTTTAAGATATGAAAAAAGGGTAAAATTTCTACTGAGGCGGGGAGGTGAACGATAAAAAAAAAATGTTGCGGATATCAAAGCTTGCCGTTGTTCACGTTATTAGTGTGTATGTACAAAGTCTCTCTTTATAGGGTAGAAAGGTCGAGGAGGAGATCTACTGCTGTACTCAAATAGAAAAATGAAGGAGCAACTACTTACATTATGAAACAGCATCAAGAAAATAAATTTCCTATGAGATCACATAAAAAAATTAAAGAAAATGAAGATGTAGATCAGGCAGTTTCTAACAATACGCGTATTTTTGAAAAATATCACACTGATCCTTTTTACCCTTATCTTCTAAAGCAATAACTCTAAAAATGATAGTATCCTTTCCTACTTAAAGTATTATATGGGTAACAGATTTAATAACCGGTCAAGTGCAAGTTGAACTTGCAATTAGTGTTCCGTGCGTTGATTGCTTTTAAAATAAAAAATTTTTGTTACAGAGGTATAAAATGATCAGTGACTTCACAAAACACACCTCAAATGATTTTTCAACAAAGTTTGTTTCCAATCTTTACTGAAAACTGATGACCTTGAAATTTTTGTTTTTTTTATATACCAGATAAATTATTAAAGGTAATGCACTCGTGATAATTTTCGTTTAATCTACACCCCGTGGAGAATATTCCAGAATTTTTTCAAAAATTTTCGATAAATACTTTTCGAAATAACGCGGATGGACAGCGATTTTTCGCGATTTTTTAAAAATAATACAAAGAAAAGTACGAGCAAGTATTACATTATATATATTATATTATATATATATATATATATATATATATATATATATGTATATACATATATATATATATATAATATATATATATATATATATATATATATATATATATATATATAAATAATAAATGTAGATTTATCGACTGTACTTTGATAGCAAAAAGGGTTTTTTTTTAATTATTTATCGGGTTTGCGGTCTATGACAATTAACATTCGACTGCTGTTAAACTCTCTATATTTCGTTGTACTTCACAACTTCATCGGGAGAAACTATAATTTTTAGAAAAAACAGTGTGTCAGGAAATTTATTTGTAAATAAATAGTTGTTTTAAAAACTTACCAACCAAGAGATGGTCACAACATTTATAAAAATAAAAGAACATCGACTACATTGGACACATAACAGAAACAAGAAAATACTTATGCACAGTGATAAATAACAGTTAACAATGAACTAATCTAGGCTATAAATCCAAAATCGGACCAAAAACGAAAAAACTATTATCAAATACAGTGGTTTAGTTATTCATAAGGTGGTTCAGTTATTGACTTGTAAATTTATAAGTTTAAAATATTACAATACATTACACGTAATTTACTGGTATCTGCCCTGTAATTAACACAATCCTTATGTTTGTTTATGGGGCACATTTCAAGAAACAGCCGATCCTTGTAATTATTTACTCTCTCCAAAACTTTCACATTGGCAAAATCGAACTGATGTCCCGTTTTTAAAACATGGTCAGCTAAGGCACATGACCTCTTATTTATTCGACAATCGCTTTTGTGTTGTGTAATTCTTTGTTTTATCCACTGCGATGTCTGTCCGATATAACATGAAACACAACCCAAACAGGACAACTTGTAAACTACATTGGTGTTATAAAGTAGAGGGAGTCTCTATTTGAGTTGGGTAAACAAGGTACGGCTACTGAGAGTGTTATATTTAACTATTTTAATGTGTGGAAAATCTTTGAAGATGGAAACCATTGATCTGTTAATCTGCGCACAAACGGCTATATATTATATATATATATATATATATATATATATATATATATATATATATATATATATATATATATATTACACTACTAAATTTTTTTTTTCATTTCCGATTTCACCCCCGAAAACTAACCCCTTAAGTCAAAATTTAACTTTCAAAACTACATGACTCTGATGAGGCCATCAATTCCTATATTATTACCAAATTTCAACTTTCTATGACAAATAGTTTTGGAGAAAATCGGGTGTAACAGACAGACAGACGGACAGACACCGAAGTCATCTTATAAGTGTTCCGTACGGAACACTAAAAATGATTTATATTGTTGAAAAGCTGTCCTGCTAACAAACTATCCGATAGACAGATCAACAGGCAAACCAACAGACGGATAAATCGACAGACTAAGAGACCGACAATGGTTGGGAAGTATGTTTTTCGTGACCCAGGGAAACTGAAATTTAAAAAAAAAGACTGGTTGATAAACCAAGGCAAAGATTTTTTTTAAGGTCTGGAGTTGGTTTATAATTGTTGCACGAAGTGTATAAGAGTGAAAAAACCGGACAAGTGCAAGTTGAACTTGCACAATTAGTGTTCCGTACGTTGATTGTTTTTAAAATAAAAATTTTTGTTAGGGTGGTATAAAATGATCAGTGACTTCACAAAACACACCCCAAATGAGTTTTCAACAAAGTTTGTTTCCAATCTTTACTGAAAACTGGTGACCTTGAAATTTTGTTTTTTTTTATATACCAAATAAATTATTAAAGGTAATGCACTCGTGATAATTTTTGTTCAATCTATACCCCGTGGAGAATATTCCAGAATTTTTTCAAAATTTTTTGATCAGTACTTTTCGAGATAAGGTAGGGGACAGCGATTTTTTAAAAGTAATACGAAGAAAAATGTGCGCAAGTATTACATTATATATATATATATATATATATATATATATATATATATATATATATATATATATATATATATATATATATATATATATATATATATATTTTACTCGTGTTTTCACAAGCTTTCATTTGACACCACACTCGATAACCTACGATAACCTAGTAAAAAAAATTTTTTTTTCACTTCCGATTTCACCCCTCAAAACGAACCCCTTAAGTCAAAATTTATGTTACGGTGGTATAAAATGATCAGTGACTTCACAAACACATCCCAAATGAGTTTTCAACAAAGTTTGTTTCCAATCTTTACTGAAATCTGATGACCTTGAAATTTTTGTTTTTTTTTTTATATACCATATAAATTATTAAAGGTAATGCACTCGTGATAATTTTCGTTCAATCTACACCCCGTGGAGAATATTTCAGAATTTTTTCGAAATTTTTTGATAAGTAGTTTTCGAGATAAGGCCCGGGACAGCGATTTTTTTTTTTCGCGAATTTTTAAAAATAATACAAAGAAAAGTGCGCGCAAGTATAATATTATATATATATTTTTTACTCGTGTTTTCACAAGCTTTCATTTGACACCACACTCGATGACCTAGTAAAAAAATTTTTTTTTCACTTCCGACTTCAGCCCCTAAAACTAACCCCTTAAGTCAAAATTTAATTCTCAAAACTACATGGCTCTGATGAGGCCATCAATTTCTATATTATTACCAAATTTCACCTTTCTATGTCAAATAGTTTTGGAGAAAATCGGGTGTGACAGACAGACAGACAGACACCGAAGTGATCTTATAAGTGTTCCGTACGGAACACTAAAAAGATTTTGTTGAACAAACAATCCTTCTTTTTAAGATGTGCTTGATCTTTCTATGCTAGGCTAGAAACTGATTAATACGCCCTCATATATGTATCTTATTCGGCATTCAAGCTTTATTTGGTGTAGTGGCTGCTTGTTGTCATCATCCATTAGCCCTCCTCATCCACTGCTAGATATAGGCCTCGTTTAAGAACTTCCACTGATCTCTGCCCTGAACGGTGTTTCCGCCAATCTTTTGATGTCATCGCTCTATCTTGTTGATGGTCTACCTCTGTTCCTTTTGTCTTGTCTGGGTCTCTGTTCTATTAATCTTCTACACCAACGGTTATCATCCTTTCGGTCTATATGGCCTGTCCATCTCCATCTAGATTTCGGAATTTTTTGGATAATATCTATTACTTTTGTTCGTTGCCTGATAGTTATGTTTGTTATTCTATCCTTCCTTGTGATACCCAGCATAGCTCTCTCCATTGCCTGTTGCGATACTCTCAGTTTTTTTGCTGACTGTTTTGTTAATGTGAGTGTCTCAGCGCCGTATGTGATTACCGGCAGTACGCATTGTTCACAAACTTTCTTTTTTAAGCGCATTGGTAAATTACCTTGCAGCGTTGCTCCCAGTTTCCCGAAAGCCGTCCATCCCAAACCTACACGATGGTGTATCTCACGGGTCTGATTATCTTTGCCAATTTGTATTTCATGACCTACATACTTGTAATTTTGGACGTGCTCCACCTTGCTCTCGTTACATTTTATATTACTGTTAGTAACTAGATTAGTCATAAACGTGGTTTTCTGAAAGTTAATATTTGACCAATATTTGCTGATGTTATTTGCAATTCAGTAAGCATTTGTTGGGCATCACCTAGATTGTCGGCTATTATGACAATATCATCTGCAAAATGCAGATGATTTAGGTATTAGCCATTGATGTTTATGCTTTTTACATCCCAATTAAGTTCCTTAAAAGCATATTCTAATACCGCCGTAAAAAGTTTAAGAGAGATCGTATTACCTTGTCTGATTCCAAGTTCCACGCGGTATTTACTTGTGGATTCATGGAGTCTTGCACTTGCTGTTGCATTATTATAAATGAATTTATTAACTGATTATATCTGTAGTCTCTTCTCATTTGCTGCAAATCAACTGTGTCAAAAACTTTTTTAAAATCCACAAACACTAATACGAGTGGTTTGTTGTATTCTACAGATTTTTTTATAAGGAAGCTGATGATCTGTAAATGATCGTTAGCACCGTATCCACTTCTAAAGCCAGCCTGTTTGCGTGGTTGATAAAGATCTAGTTTTCCCTCCAGGCGTTTTGTTATGATTTTGGTAAACCACTTATACAAATGGGAGAGCACTGCCTGTTCGATCTATAATTTTCAAGGTATGTTATGTCTCCTTTTTAGGGTTCCGTAGGAAACACTTATAAGATCACTTTGGTATCTATCCGTCTGCCACAGCCGATTTTCTCCGAAACTATTTGATATAGAAAGTTGAAATGTGGCACTAATATAAGAATTGATGACCTCAACAAAGCCATGTAGTTTTGAAAGTTAAATTTTGAGTTAAGGAGTTAGTTCTGGGAGGTGAAATCTAAAGTGACGTGTCAAATGAAAGCTTGTGAAAAGACGAGTTCAAAAAATATATATAATGTAATACTTGCGCACAATTCTCTGTATTTTTTGGGTATTTTTAAAAAAGTGCGAAAAACCGCTGTCTCCACCATTATCTCGAGAAGTACTGATCAAAAAATTTTGGAAAAATTCTGGAATATTCTCTATAGCAGGGGTGCTCAAACGGTCGATCGCGAGTGATTTTTGAGTCGATCTCGAGAAAAAAATTCCGATATAGAACTATTCACAGATTTTGTTTTAGGTAACTAAAACAAAATGTGATGAATAAACTACTAAAATTTATTCGATCCACAATTAGGCCAGAATACCCCCTCATCACTTTCTTTTATCGTAATAACCCCCTGCTAGCGGCAAAAGGCGGCTTTATCAAAGGAACGCTCGGTACTTGTCAAAGAAAAGCCGCGTTTTTGATTCCCGCCGATTTTTCTAGAAACTTCGGGCGGCGTGTTTGACGGGAACATTCGAGACTTCGTTCGCGCCGATATAAATGTTGCGCCTGCAGGAATAGGAGTCAGTCTGAGTTGTAACTTGAAGGCGATACATCGATACAAAGTATATTAATAAATAGTCCAAAATGAGTGCAGCGAAGAAAAGTAAAACTTATCATTTTAATAACGAATGGGAGGAAGAATTTTTCTTTTGTATGGTAAAGGATAAGTGCATTTGTGTCATTTGCCGTGCGTCAGTTGCAATATCTAAGCGTGGGAACTTAGAGAGGCATCATTAGAGCGAATTAAGAAAACGAAAAGTACGTGATTTGATAACTTGTTTGAAAAAAGAACAAACCATGTTCACAAGACCAGCCAAACAATCAAAAGCTGCAACGATCGCGTCATTTAAAATATCTCATATATTGGCGAAACACAAGAAACCATTTGATGATGGATTGGTTGTGAAGGAAGCATTTATTGAAGCGGGTGAGAGACTTTATTTGGAGATTTTAAAAATAAAACAGAGATTATGTCTGCTATTAGAGGACTTCAGTTATCTCGTCCGACTGTCACAAGGCGTGTTGAAGTCATGAGTTAGGACATGGCAGATAAACTAAAACATGATATCATGGAATGTACATACTTTTCTTTACAGTTCAACGAATCCACCGATATGACAGACACTGCCCAGCTGTGTATTTTTATTCGAATGATATTCAATGACATGTCGGCTAAGGAATAGTTTTTGACAATGATTCCTCTGAAAGGAAAGACCCGTGGCGAAGATATATATGACATTTTCTTCAATTTTGTAACAAACTACAAGCTACCAATATATAAAACTAGTGTACATTACAACCGATGGAGCACCAGCAATGACTGGAAACGAAAACGGTTTTTGTGGCATTGTGTCGAGCTAATGATGATTTCCCTTCATTTTTCTCCTTCCATTGCATTATACATCAACAAGTTTTGTGTTCAAAAGTTCTAAACATGGAGGAGATTATGGGCATTGCAATAAAAATTATGAATTCTATCCGTGCACGTAGCTTGCAACGACGGCTCTTTAAATTGCAGTTGGAAGATAGTGAGTCAGCTGAACACACTGATTTAGTTCTTCACATGGACGTCAGGTGGTTGAGTCGCGGAAAAATCCTATAAAGGTTTCAAGAATTATTGCCCGAAATAACAGCTTTTCTGGACGAAAGAGATGATGACACTCAGATGCTGAAAAACGGAAAATGGCTGACTGATTTGACATTTTTGACAGACATCACAATGCATTTAAACACCATTAATTTGGAGCTTTAAGGTAAAGGAAAAAACTATTATTGAGATGATTAGCGCAATAAACGCATTCAAAAGTAAATTGCAACTTATGATAGATCAACTGAAAAGAAAGGATCTGAAAAATTTTCCGTCTTTGAAAGAAAGGATTCCTCAGTTGAATTATGATATTTATGAGGCAGAATTATCAAATATTTTGGGCCAATTCGAAATACGTTTTTATGATTTCAGTAAATTGGCAAATATCGCATCATTTATGATTTATCCTTTTTCGTGTAAAAACATTGAGGAATTAGCTACTGAAATAGCAAGTCAGTTTAACATGGACTCATGTTCTGTTGAAAATGAGTTAGTGCAGATTATATCAGATATACATCTCAAAGCCACAGCATCTGATACAAAATTCGGTGTTTTATATCTGAAGATAAATATCCGAATCTAAGGCAAATCGCCCTTCAACTGACGGCAATGTTTGGGTCAACTTACTTGCGCGAGTCTGCATTTTCTGAAATGAAGATAATTACGTCAAAACATCGCAATCGACTAACTGACGAACATATGTCATCATGCTTGCGATTAGCACTCGGTAATTACGTACCATCTTATGAAAAGTATGCTGAGAGGTCATGCAGTGCCACGCTTCAACATCCAAAATCACTCTTTAGTTAAGTTTAGACACTAGAACTCGTTTGTTTTGTAAGAACCAATAAACTCGCAATTTTGAATAATTATGAGTTTTTAGTGTTCCGTACGGAACACTTATAAGATCACTTGGGTGTCTGACCGTCTGTCTGTCCGTCTGTCTGTCTGTCCGTCTGTCACACCCGATTTTCTCCGAAACTATCTGTCATAGAAAGTTGAAATTTGGTAGTAATATAGGAACTGATGGCCTCATCAGAGCCATGTAGTTTTGAAAGTGTGCCACGCTTCAACATCCAAAGTCACTCTTTAGTTAAGTTTAGACACTAGAACTCGTTTGTTTTGTAAGAACTAATAAACTCGCAATTTTGAATAATTATGGGTTTTTCATTGACATTTTTAGAGCAGACCTACACTTACCTTGACTAAAAAAATGCATATTGTGCGGAAAACTAATATCTATGCCACGATACACCCTACCAAGACGACAATCCTGCATCACACTTACTTGCAGCCTCTCAGAGTCGATCGATCGTAGTCTAACAATATTGAGGTAGATCGCCAGCAGTTTAAGTTTGAGCACCCCTGCTCTATAGGTGTAGATTGAACGAAAATTATTATGACAACTTTAATAATTTATCTGGTATACAAAAAAAAAAAAAATTCAAGGTCATCAGTTTTTACTAAAGATCGAAAAAAAAACTTGCAATCGACCGGTTTTTATGAATGAGGACCGTCACTGCATTATTCCATTTATTTGGGATTGTGCTATTTGTCAGGCAGAGATTAAAAAGCGAAGTTACAACCCATTTTTACAGCTTCAGTTACGATCTGATCTTCTCCGGGAACTTGGTTATTATTCATTTCTCTAAGAGAAGAGTAGTAGAATGTAGAAAATAACTTGTAAGTATTTTTTATAGAATCAAAATAACGAAAATGAATAAAATTTAAAATACATAGTCCAGAAAAAAATTAGTTTTAAAAGGTTATAATCAGCCTGACCTTCTAGATATCGATATGCTTTAAATATTTCTAAAGAAACCACTCAAGTCATTAAGCGTTATTGAAGCTAAAGGTAATTTCTCAATTATTAATAACTCTATAATAATTAAGTTGATTTCACTGTTTCCAGCTTAAGGTTGTGGGGAAGACTGGATAAATGGCGAACGCCACAACATATTCGATTACTTCTATTTTGGTATATAAATACTAAATGTTCTTTTAGAGACAGTGGCTTAAGGTTATAGTGTCACTGTATCAAGGAAAAAGTTTTTGCACCCAAATATAGACAGTGTCATTAACTGTCTCTATGTCTACTGTGCGTATTATTTATTTATATTAATTAATTCAAATTTATCTTTGATTGTGTTAGCCGATAGTTGTTGGAAATTCATAATAAAATTATATAAAAACAACCCTATGTTTAAATTTCCAATATATTTAAAGTCACTTGACAATTGTTTCACCATACAATAGCTTCTTCAGAAGTAAATAAGAAAGAAACATATTTGGTAATAATCCTGGTTATATAGTGCTTAAAACTATCCTTAATAACCTAAGATCATACTAATCATTTTATTATATTATTTATAGACAGAATTATTTTAAGAATGCAAATCTGTGGTACTATTTCAGAGAACTAATAAAGATTAAGTAAGGATGAATGGTTTAAGTCTACCTGTTCGTTTAATAATAGATTGGAGTTTTTCCGTTTGTTAGTTTCAAGACATTCAAGCAAATTTAATTTTTTAGATTCATTTTCTACGTATCATCGAAATTATGGGATTCGTTTATTATTTGGGTTGCGTAATGTGAATTGTTCTTATTTTTTAAATAACTATGTTTATGTTCTTTAATGCGAGTTTCGAAAGATCTACCAGTTTTGTCCTACGTAGGTTTTAGTACAAGATCCACAATTTAATAAATAAACTTCGGATTTCGAGGATTTCTTAGATTTGGTTTTGTTATTCAAAATTATATTCCCTAAGGTATTACTGGTTTTGAATGCTATTTTATTGTTCTTTTTTATTAAATGTTTGGAAATTGTTCTAGTTATTTTCCCTGTGTATGTGAGCGTACTAAATTTTTTTTTTGTCATTAATTGTGGGATAAATTAGAGAGATTGCTTGTTTAAAGGATTTTTTATTCAAGATATTATCTATAATGTTGGGGTTTAGTTTGTATTTATTATTAGAATGTATTTAAACATTTGTATTAGAGTTTTGTACTTGATTGAATTCATTTAGGATTATTTGGTATTTTATGGGAAGGGTTTCAATTCTAAATATGTAGGTAAGTATCTAGCTTTATAATACGAAATAGAGATTTAAGCTGTTTGAAAAAAAGTCAGTAAACAGACACAACTTCGGTGGCTTTTTTGGTTGGACTGAGTTCGCCGACATCATCTAGGCTAGTTGTACTGAGGTAAAAAAATCGATTTAAAATGATTATTTGTTAATTTCAATGACAGAATGGTGTCAAAGGAAGGCCTCTTGCCATCGTATTCTTATAGTTCGAAAAATAATAACAGGAAACTAACGTGTTACGGTTCACTTACAATTAGATATATCAAATTAAACGCTAAAAATAAGCTTTATGCACGTAAATTACGTACCTAAAATAACTTTACTTACCTTTTGGAAATCGACAGATTCGTTTAAATATTAGTAAAGGTGTCGACCCTAATTACTTGAAGGTCTAGGTAGAGGCCAATGTTTAAATTATTCAATAATCCATTTATAATCTAATATCAATGTCAACACACGCAAAGTAATTTATAAAAGATATGGTATTAGTTCAAGGACGCAGTGGAGTAGATAAGGGGAGGTCAGGGAGCGTATGCCCTCATTGCACTGTAGAAAATAGCATCCGCTTTTGATTAAAGCCTTTTTAAAAAGAGAACTTTCAAAAGGTTGTTTTTTTGTACCCTCCACCTGGTTTTCGACTTTTAAATTGGGTTTATGGTTTTAAATTCTACTGTAGTAAAGTTCTTTTGGTAAAAAAAAACCTCCCTCCTGATCATCGATTTGAAAGGGTCTAAGCCGGGGGTCGGCAACCTATGGCACGCGTGCCATCTCTGGCACGCCAAGCAATTTTGAATGGCACGCGTACCTATTCAAAGTTTACACATTAATTCTGTAATCTGTGACATGTTTCAAAATTAAGTAAATAAGCGAAGACAGTATTACTTTAACGATACAAACAAAAACGATATATTATATAGGTCACTAGGTATTATTACCAAAAACTACAAAATATATATTTTGTAATTTATAATTTTACTGAATGCATTGGTTGGGCTTTAATTTCGGAAAGTATTAAAGACGGCAAGCCTCAAAATATAAGCCTAGGCAAAAACACAAATAAACGTCCTCAATTCAGATCAAAAGAGCCGCTATAAGGCGGTTTTTGTTTGACTTGACTTCAGTCGTTCCGACGCGAGCCGCAACTCTTTTTATATTGCCGAACTTTAGTTTTTGTTAGATTTAACTTCTAGGCGGCCCTTTGATTGCAATGGGCACGTTGTAGATAATAATTTTTGTTCTAAGAAATTTAATAAACGTAATTATTGGAATTTTCTGGAAACATTATTTTTCTATATATAGCAAGCGGCTACACGTTTGGATCATTTAGTATAGAAGTAACATCCGTTCCAGTCAATAGTCGTCGAAAAGTTTACAAATTAAAATTACGTTGCGTTATGGCCGCGAAGAAACAGAAGGTAGACGTTCGATCATTTCAAACTTCATGGACAATAGATTACGGTTTTGTACAGCAAAACGATCGGGCCATTTGTGTCCTAAGTCGGGAAAGCGTAGTTTTCCGGATATCTAGTGTTCAACGACATTTCCAGATAAAACATGAATCGTCATTTAAAGATAACGCTGATAAAAGGGAGGCAATACAAAAAGCAAGTAAACAATACGAGAAACAATCAACATTCTTTAGCAAAGTTTTCCAAGGAAAAAATTAGGTAACTGAATGCAGTTTCAAAATTGCACAATCGTTGACACAAAAGGGTAGGCCGTTCACTGACGGAGAATTTATGAAGCAAACGTTTTTGAGTACTGGCGAGATTTTATTCGACGACTTGCCCAATAAGGATACAATATTGGCCAGGATTAGGGATATACCGAGATCAGCGCGGACCATCGAGAGACAAATTACCAAGATGACACAAAATGTCCAAAAAACAGCAGATAGGCGCTATCTAACGGAGTTTTGTATTTAGTGTAGCATTGGATGAAAGGGTCGATATTAATGACATTGCCCGTCTGGCAATCCGCTGGAAGTTTAAAATCCGTGATGGATAGGGTGGTTAAAATAGTTAACTACATTGTCGGTCGTTCTTCACTGATCCATAGACAATTTAAGGCATTCCTGGAGGAATTAGAAAGTGCATATTCAGATATACCATTGCACAATAATGTGCGCTGGCTCAGCCGTGGTAAAGTGCTCTCTAGATTTGTGCAATGTCTGGGCGAAATTAAATCGTTCTTGTTGGAAAAAAATCAAGTGGATGCTTATCCTGAACTAGAAGATAAGAACTGGATCTGTATGTTAATGTTTCTTACTGATATTACAATTACACATTACAGTGAACTCAACTTAAAGTTACAAGGTTCAGGCAAAACAGTTCTGGATTTATACGAATCCTTGAAATCATTCAAATTAAAAATAGATTTATTTATCAGCAATATTACTACAAACACATATAAATATTTTCCAAATTTAAAAACTTATATATCCAGTGTCGACGATGGTGCACTAATAGACGAAATTCTTAAATATATGACTAATTTAAAAGAGGAGTTTATCGAGAGGGGTCAGGATTTTGATAAACATGTTCGCTTTTTTAATCAAACCAATTTAATGGATTTTTCCAGCAGTTGCTTTGACATATCTCTTTTCTCATAGATGGACATTAATGATTTTGATCTTCAATAGCTTCAAGCTCCGAGTTATGGAACGCGAAATTCAAACGAGATACTCAGTTGTTGGATGAGTTTACCAGAGAAATTTATTTGTCTTAAGAAAGTAGGGTTTGCCATGCTTATAGCTTTCGGATCATCCTATATTTGTGAACAACTTTTTTTCCCATATGAGAGTGATTTTAAACCCGTACCGAAGCAGGCTGACAACAGACAACTCGGAAGCATGTGTGACACTGAAAATAACCAGACATGAACCGGATATAAGAAAACTCTCTAAAGAACTTTAAGCACAGGGTTCACACTAGGTCCTAGGACTAGTATAATAAAATTATTTGTTAAATGTTAAAATTTTTTTGTAATTAAACCTTCTAGAAGCAATATTTTAAGTTAATTTTTGTTATTTTAGTTGTAGTAAATACCTATGTCGGCACGCAAAATGTTGTATGGGTGAAAACTGTTAGTTAAAAGGTTGCCGACCCCTGGTCTAAGCTTTTAGAATGATTGTTCTTCAAGATACTCCTGATCGCGCCCATTTGTTTGTCAGATTGCACCCCTCTCTATAAGCAGCTTCACGTGTCTATGTACTTAGTACCTGTATAGCTAACGGCACTTATTTATTATTTATAATACAACGAATTTTTGAAAAAAATACCACATCGATCCTTTTTACCTTTGTTTTTTTGGAACAACAACGTTAAAAATGATAGTATTTGTTTGTACTTCAAGTATTACATGTGTAACAAATTTAAAAATCTTATTGAAAAGATGTCCTGCTAACAGACTAACTCACAGACTGTTGATCTCAACAGACAAACCAACAGGCAGACAGATCACCAGTCCAAGATACCTACAGTGGTTGAGAATATTCACAGAGAAATGCATCTATTCAGTACATTAGCCAAAATTGTTTTTTGTTCAAAATTTGCTAAAATATTATTACGAGGGCCTCCTGTTAAGTTTTTACAATCAACCACTAAATGGTACTATTGAGATGTGACATTACTATTGTTGTAAAATTTGACATTTGTCATTGTTTATTTACACTTTAAAAAACAGTTTTGTGAACAAATGGAAATCTCACATGAAGGTTGGATGATTTTAGTAAAGGCTTAACTCAACAATAATGCCTCGAGTCGCTTCATTCCACCTTTGGTAATGAATCATCATCAGCAAAGACTGTTAACAATTGGTTTGCAGAATTTCGTCATGGTCGTGCTTCCGTCAGCGATGAATTTCATGAAGGTCGACCAAAATCGATTGTTGTTCCAAAAAACATCGATACTGTGCGCAACATAATTGAAGAGGATCAGCATATAACTTGCCGTGAGATAAAGGGATCCTTAGGCATATCGAAGGCTTGTAGTAGATTTGATTTTGCATGAACATTTAGCTGTAAAAAAGATCTGTTTCACGATAGATTCCGCATAATTTGATCGAAACTCAAAAACAGGCTCGTGTCAGTTGGTGTAAGGAAATGCTCAAAAAATTCGACCGAGGACATACCAAGTCCATATACAACATCGTAACAGGAGACGAAATTTGGATATATTTATACGAGTCGGAAACTAAGCCACAGTCAACTGTTTGGGTGTTCTAAGATGAACCAAATCCAACAATGATTCTTTCGCGAAGAATTTTCAAGAAAATTTTGGTTATATTGGATATGCTGCAACTATTGCTTTAGAGGACCGAAGAATAGTTAATGTTGAATGCTATACAACAATTTGTTTGCCAGACGTCATCGATGAAATCAGGAAAAACAACCGAAAACGTCGCATCATTCTTCATCATGACAATACCAGCTTTCACACACCACGTCAAATAATTGACTACACAGGTATACAAAAAAAAATAATTCTCTCACTTTTAAGTATTTTTTTCATGCTGAATCCAAAAAATTCTTAAGAAAAGACATCCCCCGAGAGGTTTTTTCAGAAAACACACTTAAAGTTGCCAGAAAACAATTAAATTGAAAAACATAAATTTTAATAATTAATGTAAAACTGTATAATCATTAAACTTATGGAATTAAAGTATTATTTCGGACATCTTTAAATCTTTTGAATCTACATTTATCATAAAAATTTAAAAATATTGGATTTTAGTGTTCATGTTTAACAAAAAACACGTATACACCAACTTTAACTAAGCTACGTAGCAAAATGCTGTTTAAAATAAATATGTGCAACTGCTAAATTAAAAAATTGTTTTTAATTTTTATTAATATTGAACAAAACTATTATAAACTGGATTGTTTTGGCCGATACTTGGTGGAGATCCATTAAGCTTAAGTTAAATCAACAGTAACAACAACGAGCAAGATGGAAAATTTATTATATATTTCAACATGTAAAATTTCAAAGTTTTTATTAAACTGATGTCTGTTAAATGGTTAGCGTAATTTGAGTCTGATTTACTAGTTATAAAAGAGGTAAAATGTTCTTTTATTCTTTTTTTTAAAATTTCTTCCTGTTCGACCAATATATGTACAATCGCAATGTTCACAGTAAAGTTTATAAGTACCTGATTTTTGCTCTTTGTTTTTGATTTATTATTTTTTATATATTTGCTTAGGGTATACCAGGTGTAAAAGTATGAAATGTGGATTTTTTTTCTAAAAAAGACATGTTAAATTCGGAAGAATGATAAAAAGTGCTTTTATTTAAAGTATGCTCCATCGCTTGTTACATTTTTCCCATCTTTCGGGCAATTTGTGAATACCACGCCAGTAAAAATCTTCTCCTTTTGCTGCGAACCATTCATCGAGCCATTTTTTCACATCTTCGTACGAACCAAAGCGCTGTTCTGCAAGTGCGTGGCCCATCGATGCAAACAAGTGGTAATCGGAAGGAGCCACGTCTGGTGAGTAAGCCGCATGGGGTAGAACTTCCCAGCTGAGTGCTTCCAACTTGTCGCGAACTGGTTTTGCCGTATGTGATGGAGCATTGTCATGAAGAAAAATGACTTTGTGTTGCCTCTTTCGGTATTCTGGCCTTTTTTCAAGCAGCGAACGATTCAAATCGGTCAATTGTTGTTGGTAACGTTTCCCCAGGTTTTAACAGCTCATAATAGACCACGCCCCTCTCGTCCCACCAAACACAGATCATCGTCTTTCTGCCAAAGCGATTCGGTCTTGCGGACGATATGGATGGTGCGCCTGGGTCCCCCATGATTTTTTGCGCTTGGGATTCTCAAAATAAATCCACTTTTCATCCCCTGTAACTGTACGATGCAAAAACGACTTCCTTTTGTACCGAGACCAAAATGTCACACCTGTTTTTGCGCTTTTCTATTTGCCTGTCGTTCAACTCATGTGGTACCCATCTACCGGTCTTCTGAATCTTTCCCATCTCTCGTAGCCGATTGGAAACAGCTTGTTGACTAACGCCCAATTGCTCAGCGAGTTGTTTTTGAGTTTGCGAATCATCTTCGTCCAACAATGCTTGCAATTCCACATGTTCGTATTTTTTTGGCGGTTTTCCACGTTTCTTTTCTGCAACATCGAAGTCACCACTTTTGAAACGCCGAAACCATCGTTCACATGTATCTTGCGGTGGAGCATGTTCACCATAAGCGTTTCGAAGTAATCGGCATGATTCAATAGCAGTTTTCTTCAAATAAAAACAAAAAAATAATGCTGTCCTCAAATGCTCTTTGTTCGGTATAAATTTCGCCATATTGAACACAACAACACAACACTATGCACACACTTTTCCAATTTATCACTCGTGCGCATCTGACACTTGTTGATGACACAACAAAATGGCGCAGTGTCAAATCTTTATAGCAGAAACTGCATTGATGCACCATCTGTTATCTGAAATCCGCATTTCATACTTGTACACCTGGTAATTTGTTTTGAATGCTACATTATTATTTAGTTTTTTTTTCTAATTTTATTGCTAGTCTCGTCTATGTATGTAATAACACTATAGCGTTCTTGAATCATTTTTTGTCTGGGAAAAATTAGTTCTAATGCTTTTTTATATTTTTTCTTTTTAAAAATTTGGTGACTATATCTACATTATATCCGTTATTTACTGTTTTATTATGTTTAGTTCTTTAAGAAAATCTTTTTCATTTAATGAACGGACAGACAGACGGACAGGGAGACGTTGCATTCTATATATATTATATAGATTATTATTATATACCCTGACCACAGAACATATGTATCAATTAAAAAAAAAACGTATATCGTATAAGTGATTCTTGAGTGATAAGCGCACTCACGGACAGACAAACAGAGGGACGTTGCATTTGGTATATATTGTATTCTTTGTTACATGACATTGTTCCATATTTAACGGTTTAGGCAGCGTATTGCAAGAGACTGCGCTGGCGGCAAACTTTTTTCCGACTTGATCCACTGTTATCGTCACTGCGTATTCCTTATGATACCTAACGTAATAATATATATCCTATAACCTGGCCTGGAAACATATGTATGTTTTAAGAAAAAAGCACGTAAATGGGATAAGTGGTTCTCGAGTGATAAGTGCACTAACGGACAGGTAGACAGACAGACAGACAGAAAGACGTTACATTTTATATATTCTATAGAAGACTCTTTTTAGTCAATTTCCACTGGTTTATTTATAATTTTGATGACGAGTTTCGCTGTCGGTGCAGCTTCGTCGGTTCTACGTTTCACGTTGCATTTCACACTGTGTTAAATGCATTTAACACAGTGTGAAATGCAGTGTGAAACGTAGAACCGACGAAGCTGCATCGACAGCGAAACGCGTCATCAAAATCATGAATAAACCAGTGGAAATTGACTAAAAACAGTCTCTTATTATATATTAATAATTTTTTTATTTTAGCGGTTGTACATATTTATTTTAAACAGTTTTTTGCTATGTAGCTTAGTTAAAGGTAGGGTATGCACATTTTTTTTGGTAAATATGAACACTAAAACCTAATATTTTTAAGTTTTTATGGTAAATGTAGATTCAGAATATTTAAGGATGTCCAAAACAATAGTTTTATTCATTATCATTTTAATGATTATACAGTTTTACATTCTTCTTATAGTGCCATCTCCATTACTGAAGTTGGGCTGTAATCCCTATCCTGGGCAATTGTTAATAAAGTATGGGTATCCAGACATTTTCGACGTCCCACACCTCTTTTCCCTTCAATTTTTCCTTCCATCAACAACCGAAGCAGTGAGTAACGTGGACCCCTATAAATATGTCCCAAGTAATGAGTTTTTTGTCTTTTAATAAATGACAATAGTACTCTTTCTCTACCCATTCGACGAAGTACATCTTTATTACTAACACGCTCTGTTCAAAAGATCTTCACTATTCTGCGCATGACCCATAATTCGAAAGACTCCAAACGATGCACTGATCGTACTCTCAAGGTCCAGGCCTCAACATATAAAAGCATTGGTTATACATATATATATATATATATATATATATATATATATATATATATATATATATATATATATATATATATATATATATACGAGGCTGGTTTGAAAAGTCCGTGCAAAGTCCGACAGATGGCACCACCGGCGCGTATCGAGGTCATGTTTAGTTAGTAGCATCTCTTGAATGAACGCATACCAAGTTTCAGCCATATTGGTCTATTTCTTTGTGTTTGGCATTCGTGTGAATCAAGGAAGTCGAGTGATGTTCAAGAAATGGACGAAAAAGAATTTCGTGTGATGATTAAACATTACTTTATGAAAGGCAAAACGCCTCAGGAGACTAAAGAGAAGCTTGATAAACATTATGGTGACTCTGCACCTTCGATTAGAATAGTTTATAAGTGGTTTCAAAATTTTTCGGACTGGCCATATGGGCACAAGTGACGCTGAACGTTCTGGACGGCCTGTGGAGGTTACGACTCCAGAAATCATTGATCAAATCCATGATATGGTGATGGATGACAGAAGAGTTAAGGTGCGTGAGATTGCTAGTGCTGTGGGCATCTCGACTGAACGGGTACATAATATTTTGCATAAACATTTGGACATGAGAAAACTATCCGCAAGATGGGTGCCGCGATTGCTCACGCAACCAAAAACGGAATCGTGTGAAGTGTTGCAAGGATGGTTTGCAGCTGTTCCAGAAGAATCCGGAGGACTTTAAGCGTCATTTCGTCACTGTGAATGAAACATGGATACATTACTATACTCCTGAGACCAAACAACAATCTAAACAATGGGTTACCAAGAGGGAATCTGCACCAAAAAAGGCGAAGACCGTTCCTTCGGCCGGAAAGGTTATGGCGACTGTCTTTTGGGATTCGCAAGGGATAATCCTCATCGACTATCTGGAAAAGGGTCAAACTATTACAGGTGAATATTATTCATCGTTATTGGACCGTTTGAAAACCGAGCTGCAAGAAAAATGGTGGGCCCGCGATTGGCCCACAAGAAAGTCCTTTTCCAACACGACAACGCACCAGCACACACCTCAGCAGTTGTGGTCGCAAAATTAATGGAAATAGGATTCTAACTCGTTTCACATCCCCCCTATTCTCCAGACTTGGCTCCTTCGGACTACTATTTGTTCCCCAATTTGAAGAAATGGTTGGCGGGACAAAGATTTTATTCAAACGAGGAGGTGATTGCAGACACTAATGGATATTTTGCAAACTTGGACAAATTCTATTATTCGGAAGGGATCAACAAACTAGAACATCGTTGGACGAAGTGTATAAGCCTAAAAGGAGACTATGTCAAAAAATAAAAAAGGTTTACCCCAAACACATAAGTAGTTTTTATTTTTGCACGGACTTTTCAAACCAGCCTCGTATATATAGGCCTTTACAAAACGATAACGAGTATCCAAAGAAAGGGTTGAGTGTGTGAGGAGGTGTCTCATTTTGAGAAAAGTCGCTCTAGCCATTTCAGTGCGAACTCGTACCTCAACTTCAGGATTCAAATCATTAGTTACCCAACACCCTAGATATTTAAATTTGTTTACTTGTTCTATCAATTGATCGTAAACACGAATAGCTATTTACAACCCGGGTGTTCTTGAAATGACCATTACTTTCGTTTTATTAACGTTTACTTTCATGCTTAAAACATCGCCTTCCCTAGATATATTGTTCATAAGACACTGAAGTCCATCCACTGTATCTGCTATAATAACGGTATCATCAGCGTACCTTAGGTCGTTAATGATTTTGCCATTAACTTTGATACCATCTGTGGCATTCCCTAAGGCCTTCTGGAATATTAGAGTTTTACATTATGTATTAAAATTTATTTTTTTCAAATTCATAGTTTTCCAGCAACTTTAAGTGTGTTTTCCGAAAAAAAAACTCACGGTAGATGTATTTTCTTATGATTATTTGAATTCAGTATAAAAAAATACTTAATGCCAAAAAAAAATGCGTGGACAGCTATTTTCATCACCTCAAGAAGCTGTTGAATCCTTCCAAAACCATGTTTTTGAGGTACCAACTTCAGAGTGGAAAAAATGTTTCGAGAATTGGTTCGAATGCAAGCAAAACTGCGTAAATCTTAAAGGCGAATATTTTGAGAAACATTAAAACGATTTGTACTGCATTTTTTTTTCTTTCATTGTTTTTGTAAAAACTTATAAGGTAGCCCTCGTATATTTACTTTAAATTACTATAATCTCTGTTTTTTTTAGCTTAACTTAAAGTGTTTGGACAAACAAAACGAAGCAATAAATTATTACTTATTTGACCTAAGGTGTTCGTCAATTAGTTTTCATTAAATATAAGCGAGGTATTACACTGCTCCCCTTAATGGGTTTGGTAATGATCACAATAATAAGGGGGTATTAGGTAAAAAATAATATTTAAAAAAATATATGTATTTTTTTTCCTTGTTTCACATAAGTAATCAAATAATAGTATTTGTAACTAAGTGATTAGTAAATATATTTCTGACATCCTGCAAACCGTGTTATAAATAGTTTCGTAAGTTTTCAGTTGCTTGATACAAGGTGACCCCTAAAAAAGTTTCGTTTTACAATATTTATAGTACAAAAACAACTTGATAAACGAAAAAATATTTATTGTATATCGAACAACAGTCCATGGAAAATTATTTCTTAAAATAATGTCATCTGAATGTGTTCCCTTACGACCTCGGCACTCTTCTGAGCAAAGTCTAAAAATATTGATTACGACTCGGTACATCGTTTCCTTAATCGCTGACGTTCTTTGTACATTTTCTATTAATTATTTGGGTAACGAGGACTGTTATTGTAACTTTAGTTTTGACGTATGCTCACAAGAAAAAGTTCATTGTCTTCAGGGCTACGTGGATACCTTCTTTGAAAATAAATTAATTTGGAAAATTTTTGAATGGCTTGCAAAAATATCTTCAAATTATGTGATTTTTTTTATGGGTCTAGCACACGTGCTGCAGGGAGGTCCTTAAAACGCTACAGGAGCGACATTTGTTTCGGAAAAAGCGATTCATGTTGTTCTTGAATCGCTGTAAATTGTACTCGCTGGGAAACACAGTCCTGGGCAAATTATTCCAAAGGGATGATGTTCTCCATATAAAAGACTGCTTGAAAAGCGTTGTACGAGGAGTAACAAGCTGAACCTCATACGGATGTGAGGTATTAGCGCGACGTGTATTTCTAACATGCACCGCTCTGGGAGGAATTAAACGGGCCACATTCTCCGAACACTTTCCATGAAAATACTTGTAGAATAGGCTCAAGTCGCCAACCCTTCTTCGATTTCAACGAATCAAGGCCGTAGGTCAGTTCCGGGTCTCCAATCAGGCGAACAGCTCTTCTCTGAATCCAACAAATGCAATGTATGTTTTGGAGCGGAGCCCCAAACATGGGAGCAGTATTCCATAGTTGGTTGAATTTGAGCTTTGTAAAGAATTAACAGTTGTTGTGGATCGTAAAGCTTTCTGGTTCGAAATAACATTCCCAACATGTTCATACCAGGACATATTTGCTCCCAAATTAACGCCCAACAAATTGAGGGACGATGTTAGAAGAATGGAGTGCCCCGCCATAACTATGTCGGGTTCAGCAACGTTAACTTTTTTAGAAAAAACTGCCGCCTGGGTTTTTGTAGCGTTAAATTCCACTTGGTTACTGTCACTCCAAGATAGAATTTCTTCTAGGTCTTTGTTAAGTTGAACAACTTCCCTCTGTCTGCGGACATTCGCCTGAGCAGCCGATGTCCGAGCGTTCAAAGTGAATGAAGAGATAAGCGTACTGTCATCTGCAAAGCTGTAGATTGGATTTCCGGTCTTTTCCAGCAGATTGTTAATGTAAATGAGAAAGAGAGTAGGAGATAGTATGGAGCCTTGGGGCACACCGGCGTTGATAGTGAAGGTGTTAGAAAGAAATTTGTCGACTGCCACGCTCCCTGAGGAAATATGAGAGCCACAAATAGAACTTTTCAGACATACCATAACAGCGTAGCTTAGCCAACACCCTATCGTGCCAAACACGGTCGAATGCCTTGGATATGTCAAGAGCAACCGCTCGAGATTCTCCAAAATGTTCAATTGCGTTGTTCCAAACATGTGTTACATAAGTCAGAAGATCTCCTGTTGATCTATTTTTACGAACGCCATATTGATGATCGCTAATAATGTTGAATCCTTCAAGATATTTTAGAAGATGCTGATTAATAGCCTTTTCCATGACTCTCGATATTATTGAAAGCAGTGCGATTGGTCGGTAGTTATTTGGCAAGGTCTATAACAGTCAATGTGATGCGTGCATTTTTCCCGACGCATTTGGGAGTATAGTCAAGTAAGAACGTGGCTGCTCGTATTCTTTAAAAAAATGTGTTTCGAGAACATTTTCTGCCATCAATGTATTCTTTGGTGTGCTAACAACGGCGCAATTACCTTAGTAAGTTCTCCAATCGCCTACTGCATCAATAATCGCGATTTTCTGCATACTCTGCAAATTTTTCGAATCTCGCAAAACAACTGAGTCAAGGTCCTCCGAGTCTTTTCTCTGAACTTTTTCTTTACAAGCAACCAAACGTTTTCAATAGGGTTGGCGCCCAGCGATTGTGAGGGCCACTCTAGTACTTTATCGTGGACCCAAGCGAGCCGCTTCGCGACGTGATTTTCGCCCAGAAAAGGTTTCCTCAACGTGCTTCGGAATTTGACATCATGGAAACGAAGATGTTGTCGAATGGTCTCATGAGACACGTTCAAACCCGATTTTCTTAATTTTGCCGCTCCCTGATGCAGCGTTAATTTCAGGTCCCGTAATAACAAAAACAAGATTCGTTTTTTTCGACTTTAAGATTGACTTTGCCTACCGAGCCATGTTTTGGCAAATCATCGACATTTTTCGTCTCGTTAAAATGATTTACCTACTTCTTCTCAAACGAGACCGACTTTTTTAATATATTTATCGGCCGTGGAATTTGTCATTTTAAGCCCCTTTGGATGGGAACAAAGAAAGACTGCCTCGAAGCGACGCGCAAACAAGTGCGATTGACACAGGTTCCCCCTACCGAATTTTTGTGGAATCGCTAGAATCTCATCTACCCAAAAATGAATTATCGCAGACACGTTCTTACTTGACAGACTGTACATATTTACTTTATGACAATCGTGTACAGAACACTAGAAAACAGTGTGACTAAAAAACAAGTGATATTTTATCTCGTTAACTACAGTCCCTGGCCAAATTATTAGACGCACTGCAAGATTTCATGTAAAATATTAATTACCGAGTGATATTGTACCGTTTTATTATTTTAAATTGATTTGTTTTTTATTTTTATATTATTCAATCAATTTTCTATTTATTTGACATAAATAAAACAGCATTAATTTAGAAAAGCATAAGTTTATTAAGTTTTTAAAGAAAAGTGAAATTAATGTTAGTAAAAGTCAATATTTAGTTGAGCCACCTTTAGCCGCTATCAAAGTTTTAATTCTGCGCGGCATGCTATCAATGCAAGATTGTACTGTCTCCTGCATTTGAGGATGATTATTCCACACATGAATAATCTTTTCTAGGAGCTGGGTTTTCTTGGTAATCACATCTTTAGCCACTTCTCTTTTCATCAGCTCCCCCCACATTTTCAATGGGGTTCATATTAGGGCTATTACCCGGCCAATCCAACAGAGGGATATTTTTTTCTGCCAAAAAAGCTTTAACAGACCGAGCAGTGTGGCAGGGAGCTCCATCTTGCATGAAAGTGAATGGTTCCCCATTTGGAAACCATTCTCTGAGCTGCGGAATCAACCGATTTTGTAATACTTCTTTGTACTGATCTTGCCTCATTATTCCTTTGACGACGTACAGACGTCCAGTGCCCTTGCCGCTGATGACTGACCAAATCATCACTTTGGTGGGATGTTTAACCGTCGGGACGACACAATCAGGATGAAACTTTTCTCCATGACGACGACGCACATACTGAGCTTTATTCTGCAAAATTTCGAATGTGCTTTCGTCACTGAAGCAGACCTGTCAAAAATAGGAAAAATATATAAACTTCCATGTTTATTTGCTTTATTTAGCTGAAAATGATAATAATGTATCAATTATTGATTAAATTGCTGTATCTTACCGATCTCCAGAAGTCCACATCTGTGTCTTGCCATTGTTTGGCCCACTTCAGGCGCTTTGCTTTCATTGCAGCTGTTAACTTTCAATTTTCTTCGAACAGTGCGCTCAGAAGCATTTACGCTAGCATCCTGGAGTTGTGATTTTATTACCTTTGTGGTAGCAAATCTGTTTTCTACACAAATTTTCTTCAAACATCTCTCTGACCGTGGAGTGAAAATTGGTTTTCTACCGCATCTTTTTTCTTTCTTTTCGGGCTTAATTCCTTCCCTGACTCAATTTTCTTTTTTATGCGTCGTACACTAGCTTCAGAAACCTCCAATCTTCGTGATATTTCTCGGTTTGTAAATGTTTTCGCAGTCACAAGGGCCTTCACTTCAGCTTTTTTACGTGGTGATAGATCGCCTTTTCTACTAATGAAAATAGTCCAATTACTTTTTTAAAACACTGCATACAAAATAAACTAATAACTGAGTAGTATAAAACTGTTAAACAAACAATCACAGTCCATAAAGCCACAGAAACACGTCCGTACCTGACTCGATTCCGATCGCGACTGATACAGGTTTGTACTTATTTACATTCATGTATCACTTTGTCAACACAGTGTTGCCATATGTTAAAAATAAATACAAATATGTAGTCTACAACAATTCTTTTAAATAAAAATCAATAATATTGTAGTTTAAATATACCATTATTGCATAAAAACTCTTAAGAAACATAAGGTTACTAAAAAAAATAGAGTGCGTCTAATAATTTGGCCAGGGACTGTATACCTTCTTTATGGTCCGTTTCAAACATTTTTATTACTTATTTATAAACAAAGTAATAAGTTATTCTAAAACAAGAATTTCATGTTAAAAATTAAAAAAAATTCTGAAAGTATGGAAAGTAATAATTAGGTACCGCAATTTTAATTTCACTTGTGTAATTTGATAGTTGTTCGTGATTCATAAAAAGTAATTAGTTAAATAATTTTATAGACTTTTTTTTTTCAGAAGGTAGCTAATTAGTACTGTTGTTCTACTATATATAAAGCCGTCATTAAACCTACGGATTTTATTGTTTTAATTAATAATAATATAATCAATATGACATTTTACTCATATGTATATACTCAAGAATAACTTACTTGTGTCACCGTATCATCACAGCTTTAAGGAGCTCATATCGGAATAGAACTATTTTGACTAGAGACGTAAGGAAGAGGCTCTGCGAAGCATTAGTCTTGAGTGATGTTAATTATGCGGTTGTACTTTTTGGGCCATATCTCGATGTTCGTTCCAGTTCCAGAATACAAAAGATTCAGAACTCTTGTGTTAGGTTTATTTGTGGATTGCGGAAGAGAGATCATGTTTCTCCTCAATTGGTGGGGCTGGGCTGGCTCAATATGTTTTTAGTAGGTGAAAATTGCACATGACGGTGTTTGTTCATAGAGTTTTGGCAACGGGTTGTCCTCTATATCTTAGACAGAAATTGAGGCATCGGGTAGATGTGCACGGTTTAAATACTAGAAATATTCACCTTTTAGAAATACCAAAGCACAGAAAGGCGATCTTTGAAAGATGTTTCAGCTGTGCTTCAGTGAGTGTTTACAATTCGGTACCGCACGCTATTCAAAGCAGGTCAGTTAATGATTTCAAACTAATTTATAAGAAATTTCTCCTCGGGAATGCAGCTTGACTTTTATTTTTATTCTTATTTCTATTAGTCCTATCGTTTGGCGATGGATTGCAGTTGTCTTCTCCTTCACTTCTGTACATTACGTTACGTTTGCTGTTGAGCTGATTGATTATTGTATGTTGTATGTTTTCTTCTTTTTTTCTTCCAGTACTATGTTATCATTTTCTTTTTTGTATTTTTATTTTATATTATTATTACTATTTTTTCTTTTCTCTATAATGATGTAATGTATTGTATTTTTAACTTGTATGCTTAGCTACTGGCTCGGTTGAGATGAGCAGTTCTTAACTGGACTTCGCTGAGTTAAAAAATAAAGACCTCTTATCATTATTACAAAAATTTCTCCTTTCTCACATTTAGTCAATGTGGTTCCATGTTTGGCTGACGGGCCAAAGCCAAGTCAGCACAAACGCTATACCATTAAGTATTAAGGAATGACCTGACAATGTTACATGTTTTCAAAATCACTGACTTCTGAATGTTTCTGTGTATGTTTGTATTGAGTCCTAATTATACTAAGTGTGGTGTGAATATTATTGGTGGGCCAGTGGCTGATATAATGAGGGGGACAATGATGACTTTTTCTTGTTTCCATAGACTTTTTATTTCCGTTGTCCAAGGTCTGTGTATTTGGAAATTTTTTCTGTGTATTTCGTTTGAATGTTTGTGTCGTTGGGGACAGCTGTGTCAATTAGATAGGTGACTTTTCCTTTTTTGCACTGGAAAATAATATCGGCTCTATTGGCGGAGACTGTTTTATCTGTATGGATACTGATGTCCCAGTAGAGCTTGTAATCCTTGTTTTCAAGTATGGATGTTGGTGTGTATTTGTAGTAGGGATCTGTGTTTTCTTTGAGTTTGTATGTTATGGCTAGTGCTTGGTGAACTACTTTGGCAGCTGAGACATGTCTGGCTGTGTATTCCGTTCCGGCTAATATTTTACATCCGCTTGTTATGTGTTCGATCGTTTCTTGCTGCTGGTGGCATTTCCTGTATCTGT
>CM032455.1:4298709-4381921 GCA_019049505.1 Pachyrhynchus sulphureomaculatus | reverse complement strand
CTTTATGCATTTAAATAAATGCGAGAATTTTGTTGAGCAACAATTATTTTTCAAAAGTAATGTTCAAAAGAAAATAACTGATTATTTTTCCTAGTACGGATGTACGTAGTATGTACATATGTATTAACAGATTTCGTATTATTCTTTTTATTTCGTATGTAGTACATACATACATAAACTCCGTACGTTATATCTTTACAGGTGCGTCATAGTTTTCAGGCAATATCCCAGACGACTATTATATTTTTTGTCTCTTTTTACCAATACCTACGATTTATTGGTGAAAAGAGACAAATAATATAATAGTCGTCTGTTATATGGCCTGAAAACTATGACGCACGGGTAAAGATATAACGTACGAACTTTATGTATGTATTTAGCCCTGTACATGCTATGTACTATTTAAACTTTCAAATGTTTGATAAAATCTTTTCTAATAATTCAATTTTGCAATTTTTTTTGTTGCTTGTACCTTATAAAATACAAGTAAATGATTACCAATATAAAATACATACATAGCAATATATACAGATTTTTTCTTTATATAGTGAAAAACTTTCTATAGTGAAATTTCGGTCAACATTTTGGTCTTTCACTATATAGAGTGTCGACTGTATATGATATTTCGTATATTCTTATCTATCAGTGTAATGACTACAGTAATGATAGGTTATGTTTTTAAAACACACATATTTATGTTTACAAACTTCTATAACGATTTTGCCTGTCATTACTAAAATTATTATTTTATGTTGATTTGTTAGAAACCTTTTAAGAAATATTTTCATGTATAGGCTAAAAATATTGAATAATGTATTACATTAGAAAATTATAATTTTTTTTATTTTATGTATTACATTAGAAAATTATAATTTTCTGAAAAATTATTTGGTAAAAGATATTTTGTAGACGAGCGCGGACTATAATACTCGTTAACACTTTTACGCTGGTTGTAATGGCAGGAAATTGGAGGCTGGTAAAATTAAAAGTGTACTAACGATTGGGTAAGCCTTGGTAGCTCAACTTGCAAAGTAGCGGCCTAGAAAGCCGAAAGTCCCCAGTTCAAATTCTAATCGCGGTTAGAACTTTAACAATTTTCAAAATTCATCTGAATACCACTAAATTATATTTGCTAATTTTAATTTAACAAGTTTCGGTGAATATATACCAGCTGTTATCAAAATAACACATGGGCTGAAAAGTCCCGGGCCTAACAAAGAAAACACGGTTTTTTTGGTTCAAAATTAGCTTTATTCATCAACGTAATCTCCATCAAGAGCAACGCAATCATTCCAGCGCCGCTCTAACATTTCAATACCACTTTTGTAGAACGATTTATCTTTTGCCTCAAAATAGGCCTCAGTTTCAGCGATAACCTCTTCATTCGTGCGAAATTTCTTACCGGCGAGCATTTTTTTCAGGTCTGCGAACAGCCAGTAGTCGCTGGGAGCCAAATCTGGCGAATACGGTGGATGTGGGAGCAATTCGAAGTTCAATTCATGTAGTTTTGCCATTGTTTTGATTGACTTGTGACACGGTGCGTTGTCTTGATGAAACAAAATTTTTTTCTTTGCCATATGCGGTCGTTTCTTTGCAATTTCGGCCTTCAAACGCTCCAATAACGCTATATAATATTCACTGTTGATGCTATTTCCTTTCTCAAGATAGTCGATGAATATTACACCACGCACATCCCAAAATACCGAGGCCATAACCTTTCCAGCCGATTGTTGTGCTTTCGGGGGCTTTGGACGAGGTTCACCAGTTGCTGTCCACTCAGATGACGATCGTTTTGATTCCGGAGTGAAGTGATGGATCCATGTTTCATCCATTGTCACATATCGACGCGAAAATTCCGGTTTGTTACGTTTAAACATGGCCAATCACTGCTCAGAATCATCAACACGTTCTTGTTTTTGATCAACAGTGAGCAAACGCGGCACCCACTTTGAACAGAGCTTTCTCATAGTCAAATGCTCATGCAATATAAAGCCAACACGTTCTTTTGATATCTTTACGATGTCAGCTAACTCTTCACTTTTCGATCATTCAAAACGATTTTATGGATTTTTTTGATGTTTTCTGGTGTTACCGCCTCATTTGGACGTCCACTGCGTTCTGCATCATCGGTGTCTCTACGACCACGTTTGAAGTCAGCAAACCAACGTTTTATTGTTGTTTCTGATGGAGCGGAGTCCCCATAACACTTTTCAAGCCATTGCTTCGCTTGAACGGTATTTTTTCCCATCAAGAAGCAGTGTAAAATTAAAACACGAAATTGTTTTTGATCCATTGTTTTGAAAATAACAAAAGTAGCGTCACTCTTAGCACAATAACTCACAAACTAATGAATAGAATATCATGAAATTTTAACAGCTGTCTTTTGAAGGTTAGTATTAACTGAAAAAAAGGTGATTGCAATAAAACTAGCGCCATCTATGTGTTAGGCCCGGGACTTTTCAGCCCATGTGTTAGCTTAATGTATTGAAATGGGCGTTTCCTTGGATCTACCGTTCAATACTTTTTTTCTCAATTTGGACATATTTAAAATTTGGTAAAATTCCCATTTATTACCCCAGTCTGACGCCTATGAATAATGTTGCTACATATAAATTTCTTCGTTAAAGTAACATGACTTTTGGTCAAAACTATTTTTATAAATTAACGGGATTTTCAAGTTAAAAAATCAGAAAACTGTTGTTTGTTTACGTACTTTTTTTTTAAAACATACATATGTTCTCTGGCCAGGTTATAGGCTATATTTTATTATGACAGGTAGCATAAGGAATGAGCAGTGACGAATAGCGAATGAAGTCCCAAAAAAGTTTGCCGCTAGCGCGTTCCTTTGCAATACACAGACAGCCTAAATCATTAAATATGGAACAATATTATGTAGCAGACAAATCTATAATATATATAAAATGCAACGTCTCTCTGTCTGTCTGTCTGCCTGTCTCTCTCTGCCTGTTTGTCTGTTTGTTCGTTAGTGCGCTTATTACTGAAGAACCACTTATCCGATTTACGTGCTTTTTTTAAAACATACATACGTTCGTAATAATAATAATCTATATCTATAATATATATAAAATGCACGTCTCTCTGTCTGTCTGTCTGTCTGTCCGTTAGTACATTACGTGCTTTTTTTTTAAACATACATATGTTCTTTGGTCAGGTTATAGGATATATTTTGTTGCGTTAGGTAACATAAAGAATAAGCAGTGACGATAATAGTGAATCAAGTCGGAAAAAAAGGTTACCGTTAGCGCGTTCTCTTGCAATACACTACCTAAACCATTAAATATGGAACAATATCATGTTGCAAAGAATATAATATATATAAAATGCAACGTCTCTCTGTCTGTCTGTCTGTCCGTTAGTGCGCTTATCACTTGAGAACCACTTGTCCGATTTACGTGTTTTTATAAATTTATACATATATTCTATATAATTCGATATAAGCCTAGATAATGGGAGATAAGTTGAAATAATGGGAGATATGGAGAAATAATGGGAGATAAACAGAGATAAGTCTAGATAATGGGAGTTATGGTGAGATAATGGGAGATAAGGAGAAATAATGGGAGATAAGGAGAAATATTGCGAGATAAGTCGAGATAAACCTGGATAATGGAAGATAAGGTGAGATAATGTGAGATAAGGGGAAATAATGGGATATAAGGAGAAATAATCGGAGATGAGCAGACATAAGCCTTGATAATGGAAATTATGTAGAGATAATGGAAGATAAGGAGAAATAAGAGGAGATAAGGGGAAATAATGGCAGATATTTTATTATGTTAGGTGACATAAGGAACAAGCATAAACGACTATTTAATGACGCTAATTGTTATGACTTCGAAAATAGTTCAAAGATGACTGCGGCTATGGCCAAAGAATATTGTTCATTATGTTTTACTAGTATTCACTAGTGTTTATTCACTCATATGTAAAATATTGTAAAAAAATAATTACTCTTATTAGTCTTAATAGTATATTTAGTATATTCTGTAAGTTCCTATTATTTTACAAAGATAAAGAAGTTTACAATAAACAAATTTGACTGAATACTGTTTTTTTGTTCATATACCGATTTTGGGTACAAATATACCGATATTAGTGGGCAACTGTACCGATTTCACATTTTGACATTCGAAACCACTAGTCCTGCCTTGAAGTAACGTTGTACGTGTCCGCGTGTGAGCATGAAGGCAGCGTGATACGCCCAAACTAATGAAATCCCCCCAAAGCCGTATAATCCCCGATTTACCATAATGACTCTCATATCTTCTCAAAACAACGAAGAACAAGAGATACAAAAATAACTTTTAGGGACAGACCAACAATAAAAATATATATATATATATATATATATATATATATATATATATATATATATATATCGGGTTAAAACGTTCTACGACGTCTTCCGATTCCTAGTCTCCACTCGTCTCTATCTTGCCACAGGTCCTCCCCCAGTTGTCTTACTCTCACTTCGCGGTCTATCTCTTCTCTCCAGCTTTTCCTCGGTCTTCCTCTCTTACGCCTTCCAGTGGGTGTCCAATTAAGAATTTGTTTCGGTAATCTGTTGTTGTTCATTCTTTGGACGTGTCCGTACCATTTCATCTGATCAACTTTGATGTCGTCTACTATTGAGTGTGTAATGCCCATAATCTCTCTAATCCTGTCATTCCTTATTTTTTCCATTCTTGATTTTCCGGCGGAGCGTCTCCAAAAGTCCATTTCAGTTGCTTCCAGCATTTTTTCTGTTGTCGGTCCAAGTGGCCAGACTTCATTGCTATAAGTTATAATGCTTTTCACAATACTGTTGTAGTTTTGTTTATTCTTCTTGGAAATATTTTAATCCCATAGTACGCAATTAAGTGACCTAATAGCTCTTCGTCCTTATGTATTTCTTTCTTGTATCGTTTGCTCTGTTGTACCATTGTGTGTGAGAGACATACCTAGATATTTGTATTTATCGCAGTGCTTTATGGTTTGCTGTTGATCCTCGAGTACTAGATCCTGTTGCATACCGCCAACACACAAGTACTCCGTCTTTGTTAGGTTTACTTCAAGACCCCAATGTTTATATTTTTCAATTAACTTTCTGATCATGTATTGTAGGTCTTCATGATCTTAAGCCAGTACTATTTGATGCTGCGAAGCACAAAGTATATAAAGTCGTTCGATCATTTAGTGTTATACCCATATTGTTACATTTTCGCTTCCATGTTTTTAAAGTTTGTTCTAGGTAGATTTTGAAAAGTATTGGTGAGAGGCAGCAGCCCTGTTTAAGTCCTTTGTTAACTTGGAAACCTTTTGCTAGTTTATTTCTAACTTTGATTTTTGTCGTGTTTTTTTCGTACGTTTGTTTAACAGCTTTAATTAAGTTAATATTGATGTTTGTGTTTTCCAGCGCTTCCTATAGCTTGTTTTGTGGTACACTATCATATGCCTTCTTCAGATCAACAAACAACATATGTATTTCTTGGTCAAATGCAAAAGATGATCGACCGTAGATCTTCCTGCTCTAAATCCAGCCTGTTCTTCCGCTTCAAGATCGCTGTATTCGCTTTCAATCTTCCTTGTGAGCAGTTTCCCATATATCCTTGAGAGTGTGTTAAATACCGCAATTCCTCGGTAGTTATCACAGTTATCTTTACTACCCTTTTTTTGAATGGTGGACATATAAGATGCTTTCCATTCTTCTGGAGTTTTCATTCCGTTAATACATTTTTGAAAGATTTGAGTAAGATGTTCAAATAGATTTTCTGCTCCGTACTTTATGAGTTCAGGAGGTATGTTTCCCGGGCCTGCAGACTTTCCGTTTTTTAACGACTGACAAATGCTTTTTACTTCGGCTAGTTTTATTCTGATTGGGGATGCTGTCAGTTGGATACTAGGGCCCTGTGGTTGTTGACCTAAAAACTGTGTTCTATTTTCTGTCAATAGTTGACTAAAATATTTGTCCCATTCTTTCAGACTTATTGGTGAGATGATCTCTCTTTTGGTATTCTGTCTTAGTGACTTTAGTAGTCTCCAACTTTCAGTGCTTTTCCTTCCTCCAAGGTATGCATTTATTCTTGAACAGTTCTTCTCCCAAGCTACATTTTTCTTTTGTGTTATATTTTTACGGACCTTAGCTTGAGCTTCTTTGTATCTGCGTTGGTCTTCGAACTTAAAGATTGCTTGTGGGCTTTTCTTTTTAAATCGATTTCTGTTTCGATATCCTGTCCCACCAATAAGGTACTAGTTTTTCTTTAGGCTTCCATTCTCCCAGTGCTTCGTACGCTGCTTGGTGGATACAGTCTTTCACATATTGGTAACATTCCTCTGGAGTGTTGAAAGTTCCTTGGCCTAGTTTTTTTCGTCTAATCTTCGCTGGTATAGTTCTTTTACACTCTGATGGTCCAAACCAGACAGGTTGTATCTGAGTACGTTCATCTCCTCTGGTTTCTCGTCCTTCCTTTGCTCTGTTTTTGTGCCTGATCTCCATGAGAATATAATTTTTGACTTTACCATATAGTGATCGCTGCCCCACGCCAACAATAATAAGCACAAGAAAACACACCGAAACTATTTACCTTCTACTACTAACAGGCAACCCAATGTCGGAACACTTTGAGCTTTTGACACCACAAAATCCTAAAAACATCCCAAACAACAGTAAACCAATAAAAGAAGCATCGGGCGAGCGATGTAATGGTCGAGGACCCATAAAAAAAAAATGTACTTGCCACCCCAAAATTTTACAACCCCTAGTCAGCTCCATGTAGGCCTTTGGGGAACAGTTGTGCGTAGTTGCATAGCTAAGGGACTTCCACCTGTAGATTATGTACTTCACAAACGAATCATTTTAAAATTATAAACTTTAAAAAATTCTGATTTTTGAAAAATAATCGTGATTATAACCTTATAGTCAGTAATCTTGCAAAATTTTTTAACACTTAAAAAAGTAACTTAACATTTAAACTTGTTTAAAATTTTTCCTAATCTTTAAAATGCAAATTGCAACTATCTAAACAATTACCCATTTAAACAACAAATTTACGACTGTTATAAAAAGATCTGTTTTTACGATTAAAGGAAAATGTTTCCTTAAAACTCCTTGGATCTTATCAAAATAATTACTAAAAAATAATTTATGTTAAAACCCTAGAAATGGAATGTCATTTCAGAATTAAAGAAAACTATAAGGCTAAGATCATAAACGCAGTGTATTTTTTTTATTTGGGTTATTATTTGTATCTGGTCATAATCTACCTTGAAGTTCAAAATCGTCAGTATTCCTTTGGACACAAAGTCTTGTTCTTGCTATCCATGATACAATAGAAAAGCAAAATGGTTGGATATCCACTAATTCTATTTGTAGCATATAATAAGGTCAGTGGAGAAATAAGTTTTCAATTAACAATACCAGCCCAGAAAATATATTTTTCCTATCTTACTTAGAATCCATCCATGAAGCCTCTTGACCTGTCTCATGAAGACTCCAAGTGCAAGCGTAGGCGAGACGTCAGAAAGTTTCTACACTGATACGGTCCAATCCCAAAAACAACGATTTTTCATGTAATCAATACAGGTAAACCGTCTGTTCCACTTCATCTATACATTTTGCTTCATTCTACCTTCCTGTTTTATACCCATTTATTTCTATATATCTTTTTACATATTTGTCTGCAGTTCTCACTTTTGAAGCTTCTTCTATCCATCAGAATCTTTTTAGTGTTCCCTTTGTTTTCTTTGAGTTCCTGTTTTCGTTTATGTTTCGGGTTAGTTTTCCGTTATGTATGTGTAACTACAGAGCTAATTCTGGATTGAAATTTCATTTCAGTTCTTAAATGTTTCTTTCGTCATATTGTATCGTTTAAGTATGCTGCTTTTTAATATCGCTTTTGAAGCTTAATTTTTTGTGAAGTCACTTGAATAACCAACCAAAATCGGAAGTGAAAAAAATTTTTTTTTACTAGGTCCTCGAGACAACTATGCCGAGATACTTAAAAATTTATTTATCTTGTTGTATAGTTTTGTCATCAACAACAAGCTTTATTTTTTTTTATTAAAAAAAAGACAAAATAACTAGTTTTCAGTAAAGATTGGAAACAAACTTTGTTGAAAACTCATTTGGGGTGTGTTTTGTGAAGTCACTGATTTTTTTGGTTTAAATTAAAAATCGTTTTGGTTCTCTGCTATTAGCATGACATAGTATTCTTAGTATTAGTAATATCGTCTTGGAGTGAACTTTAAGTTTTTTAAGCGCAATTTCTATATCTTTTTAGTGTTCCGTACGGAACACTTATAAGAACACTTCGGTGTCTGTCTGTCTCTCTGTCTGTCACATCCGATTTTCTTCGAAACTATTTGTCATAGAAAGTTGAAATTTGGTAATAATATAGGAATTGATGGCCTCATCAGAGTCGTGTAGTTTTGAAAGTTAAATTTTGACTTAAGGGGTTAATTTTGGGGGGCGAAATTGGAAATGAAAAAAAAAAAATTTTTACTAGGTCATCGAGTGCGGTGACAAATGAACGCTTGTGAAAACACGAGTAAAATATATATATATATATATATATATATATATATATATATATATATATATATATATATATATATATATATATATATATATATATATACTTACTTGCGCACACTTTTCTTTGTATGATTTTTAAAAAATCGCGAAACTGTCTTGGCTTGTTCGTGTACCAGCGAGGCGTCTGCCCTCGTGATATTTTATTAATTAGGGCCCAAATTTTCCAAAAATAACTTGGGCAGAGGCGTGGGGCCCATAACTTGGGACTTCCGGTCTTATTTATTCAAACACTCGAGAGACGATCGTTTTTGGCTGGAAAAAGCGAGTCCAGCTTCGTCCTCCAGTATTGGCGGCGTCTGCCTTTTGCAGGTTCCCTCATATTTTGTCAAGAACAAAATAAGTTTATTGATTTAATATGGTTAAATGACAAACCAGATTTTTTTTATTCTGTAAAGCTAAAGCGACTTTTTTAGTGTCAGCAAATGTTATGGCACTTGATTTAAGTGGTTAAACGATAATCCATTTTTGGATGTAGCATTTTCGGCCTTATCCAGGGCACGGGGGCGACAAAATCGACGTTAAAACGTTAAAGGCTTTTATTAGTTGACAGGTCAAAATTTCGGGTCGTCCTCTTGTTCTGTTATCGGCACAACAATTTTGTAGAAAAGCTACCTTAAGTACTAATAAAATAGTTTTTTTACCTCAAACATCAAAATGTGTATTAGATTTACTAATAAATAAAGAATAACATTCTTAAATTTAAAAAAAAATGTAATTTCTATATTTATATATCATGGCTCAACGATTATAAGAGAAAAACCTTGTTTTCTAAATAATATCAAAAAGCTGTCCCCGTCTATATTCAATCTTTATTCAAGATAAATTTGACGAAGTGACTATATCTACCTACGAAACAGATTGTGTTACCCTTTGTAACCGATTTCAACTTTTCTTAAACGCTCAGTGTCAACGATACTTCCATACTAAAACTTTAATAAATTCGAATCATACTTTAAACTTACTGAATATTCATCTTCCTTGTCTTTAACAACTTCAAACAGATCATTAAGAGCACGTATCATGATTCCGGGATGATTTCGGTCGCCGACCATCGTATGTGTTTTGCCGGCTCCTGTTGGTCCATATGCAAAGACAGTGGCGTTATATCTATAATGAAAAAGTAATACCTTGTGAGAAGTGAGTACGTTTGTAGATATAAAATTATTATTATTAGTATTATTACAGTCCCTGGCCAAATTATTAGACGCACTGTATTTTTTTTTAGTAATTTTATGTTTCTTAAGAGTTTTTATGCAATAATGGTATATTTAAACTACAATATTATTGATTTTTATTTAAAAGAATTGTTGTAGACTACATATTTGTATTTATTTTTAACATATGGTAACACTGTGTTGACAAAGTGATACATGAACGTAAATAAATACAAACCTGTATCAGTCGCGATCGGAATCGAGTCAGGTACGGACGTGTTTCTGTGGCTTTATGGACTGTGATTGTTTGTTTAACAGTTTTATACTACTCAGTTATTAGTTTATTTTGTATGCAGTGTTTTAAAAAAGTAATTGGACTATTTTCATTATGGGTAGAAAAGGCGATCTTTCACCACGTAAAAAAGCTGAAGTGAAGGCCCTTGTGATTGCGAAAACATTTACAAACCGAGAAATATCACGAAGATTGGAGGTTTCTGAAGCTAGTGTACGACGCATAAAAAAGAAAATTGAGTCAGGGAAGGAATTAAGCCCGAAAAGAAAGAAAAGATGCGGTAGAAAACCAATTTTCACTCCACGGTCAGAGAGATGTTTGAAGAAAATTTGTGTAGAAAACAGATTTGCTACCACAAAGGTAATAAAATCACAACTCCAGGATGCTAGCGTAAATGCTTCTGAGCGTACTGTTCGAAGAAAATTGAAAGAATTAGATTTTAAGGCCTGTCGCCCCGCCAGGAAACCCAAGTTAACAGGTGCAATGAAAGCAAAGCGCCTGAAGTGGGCCAAACAATGGCAAGACAAAGATGTGGACTTCTGGAGATCGGTAAGATACAGCAATTTAATCAATAATTGATACATTATTATCATTTTCAGTTAAATAAAGCAGATAAACATGGAAGTTTATATATTTTTCCTATTTTTGACAGGTCTGCTTCAGTGACGAAAGCACATTCGAAATTTTGCAGAATAAAGCTCAGTATGTGCGTCGTCGTCATGGAGAAAAGTCTCATCCTGATTATGTCGTCCCGACGGTTAAACATCCCACCAAAGTGATGATTTGGTCAGTCATCAACGGCAAGGGCACTGGACGTCTATACGTCGTCAAAGAAATAATGAGGCAAGATCAGTACAAAGAAGTATTACAAAATCGGTTGATTCCGCAGCTCAGAGAATGGTTTCCAAATGGGGAACCATTCACTTTCATGCAAGATGGAGCTCCCTGCCACACTGCTCGGTCTGTTAAAGCTTTTTTGGCAGAAAAAAATATCCCTCTGTTGGATTGGCCGGGTAATAGCCCTGATATGAACCCCGTGGGAGCTGATGAAAAGAGAAGTGGCTAAAGATGTGATTACCAACAAAACCCAGCTCCTAGAAAAGATTATTCATGTGTGGAATCATCATCCTCAAATGCAGGAGACAGTACAATCTTGCACTGATAGCATGCCGCGCAGAATTAAAGCTTTGATAGCGGCTAAAGGTGGCTCAACTAAATATTGACTTTTACTAACATTAATTTCACTTTTCTTTAAAACTTAATAAACTTATGGTTTTCTAAATTAATGCTGTTTTATTTATGTCAAATAAATAGGTAATTGATTGGATAATATAAAAATAAAAAACAAATCAATTTAAAATAATAAAACGGTACAATATCACTCGGTAATTAATATTTTACATGAAATCTTGCAGTGCGTCTAATAATTTGGCCAGGGACTGTATATATATATATATATATATATATATATATATATATATATATATATATATATATATATATATATAGATATATAGCAGTATTATGTTCTTGGGGTAAGCGATCTTTGGAAAAGAACTAAAAAGTTTTAGAGCTTTCGAAAATATTTCATTTTCTTCATCAGAGCTACAATTATAGTAGATTATCAGTATTTTTGAGATTAAAAGTAAAGAACAACCCTATTTTATATGTAACATTAAAGTACTTACTGCTAAGTGGTATGTTCAAAAATTGTTCTTTTTGGGGGCAGTTTATTACACTTATTCATCAGAAAAAAGAGAAAAAACATGAGAAAAACTCGACATACTCATCTTTAGGAAATATAATAATTTTTTACTTCATTTTGTTAGAGTGGTACGAAGAATTGTGAGGTCGTAAAGTTATTTTAATTTATAAAGGATTTTTTTGTTATGTTTTCTTGTCATTTTGCTAAGGGCTATCTCTTAGTTAAGTTGTGGTTAATTTATATTTGAAAGTAGAATGACGTTGACATTTTGCTTGATCGTTGTAAAGTTAGTGAAAATCAGTGGGATTATTATCAAAGAGATATGTCAGAAATGATGTAAGAGTTTTCATTTTGACTGCCTATTTGTAATAGATTGGAGAAAAAACAGATCTTCAATGTCAGTTTTTTTATTGATCGAGTTCGGTTCGAGGTGGATTTCCACCATCTCCCTAAAGATTCTCCTGCCGAGATTTCTCTTTTTACATAGGATTTTGGTTTCAGCAAAATTAAATTCATGTGAAAAATGTATATATATATATATATATATATATATATATATATATATATATATATATATATATATATATATATATATATATATATATATATATATATATATATATATATATATATATATATATATATATATACACATATACATATATATATATATATATATATATATATATATATATATATATATATATATATATATATACATAGGGTGTCATGTAATTCACTGCATATAGCACCGCATTTTATCAAATCATTTACAAAATCAACCCGCACATGAAATACTGTGTTGCTAACCATACGATTTTCTTCAGCAATTATACATTTCCAGATTTAAAATTAACAAATCAAAAAAAAAAAAAAAATAGATAATATTTCAGACCTAGTAAGAATAATATTTAACCATAATTAAGAAAAAATTTTATCTACTATTTGAAAAGAAATAATTCCTTGGTGACGCGCGAGACCAACTGGATTATAGCCCCTTAACAGCCGATTTTGACTTTTATGTTAATAGCTGGACAAAATAAAAACAGAATTTCAAACAGAGTTTTCTTAACTTTTCCAGGATTAATACCGAAATGGTATACGATTTTCTTCTAAGAAATATAAGATTCTTTTTCGTGTTAAAGTGAAAAAAGGTATTTGTTTATTATGTTGAACACCACTATATTAGTATATATATCTTAAAAAAAACTGCAATAACATTGATTTTTACCTAACTACTGTAAACAAATAAACTAAACGTGAATTTATCGCTAAGCAGCGAGTCCTTCCGACAAAGCGAGCGCACGGCAGCATATTAGTTTTATTGTTCACGTCGAATGTCAATAACAAGGGACCGACAAATCTTTTGTCTGGTTTAAAATAATAAAATTATTATAATATTTTTTTTTAGAAAATTTATTTAAGAAAAGCCAACTCAAATTTAAACAACACTTTAAAACCTTACGTCTGATTAACGATTGGCGATATTGTGGAGTTCACCAGTGGAGGCGGGAAAAAAATATTAATGATATGATTTCTTTAGGGTTGACTTTTCCTTTATTATTGAGATTCGCTATTTAAGGTGAATTTTTTGCAGTTGGTCTTGTTACAAGGAAGTGTATGTCAGTATGTGTGTATATATATATATATATATATATATATTTAATATATATATATGAAATGGGGATTTCTTCGATATCACATAGAGAATCTTTTACTGTTATTTTTATACAATTTGGACATACTTAGAATTAGGTAAAGAACCCACTGTCTGATGCCGGTGATTAATGCTGCCACATATAAATTTCCTCCTTAAAGTAACTTGACTTTTGGTCAAAAAATATTTTTATCAATTAAAGCGATTTTTAAGTTATAAACTCAAAAAACTGTTGATAATATATTAATAATAGTTAATATTTACTCAAAATATATTTCTGTTTCAACCAAAACATCCATAATAAATATTTAAAATAATAATTACTTAATTTTTTGTCGGGTTTAACAAGTAATTTCTTATCAGTAAAAAAATTACCTAAAAATAAGACCATTGTAGCGAAAACATATATTTATATTGTATTATGGTATGTATTATTGATACAATGAATGTAGAACAAATTTACTTTCTCTAATAAAAAAACTAACGTTATAAAGCCTTGCGTTAACATAAATGTTCATATAGACTCTTATACTTTATTAACAAGCGTTAAACTTAAGCAAATATTAACATAAAAATGTAACCAAATCAACGGCGTCATTAAACCTCAATTACGTATGGTATTACAAATTCTCGAAAAATAAAATGCGAGGTACAAAACTAGATCATACATATATTATTCACAATGAATAATTCAGCTGGTCAGTAATAGCGACTAGAGAATGGTTAAAGCATCGATAGAGTAAAAATAAAATTTGCGTTTATAATTCGTTACTATTATCATCTAACTAATTTCGCTGTGTTAATCAAAATAAAAAATTATAAACTACAAAAATTATTTAAAAATACACTAGGCTAGCTAATAATAACATGCAGACTAATCAGTAACTGTAAATGAAAAATATATAGATCTTACAGGAATAATAAAAAGATGCGTAGATAATTCAACACGTCAGTAAATAGGTTTGCATTTAAAAGCACGACTGTCACAGATCGACGCATTGGTTACCAAAATGCGGTATAAGATTATTAAATTCAGGAAAAGTGATGACGTCAATCATTAGCTGAACACTACGAAACATGGTAAGTGAAATATAGTTCAAACATTTAATTGTCAAAACCAAAAATTTTTAAATTTGACTGACTAATATTATTCGAAAATGTATACTACTATTTAATGACAAGCTAAAAATTCTCCTGATTATTCGAATCAAATATATTTTCTTTATTTCTTTCCTTCTCAGTCCGAACCCCTTAGCAGAAGTGTGGTGACCGCTAAGGACACTAAGTCCTCCCATTGGTTTCTATCGTCAGCAAGATGAACTGCATCATGCACTCCAACTCCGGTTAGCTCCCGAACCTGATTCGACCAGCGCGTGGAGACCGGCCTCTGAGTCTACGGCCGTTTACTTTTCCCTCTATGAATAGTAGCTCCATATCGTTATTACGCGTAGCTATCTGGCCAAAGTATCGCAAAATTTTTTCAGGGATGGTGTCAGTTATTCTATTAGCTACTCCTAGTTCCCAGTCCATGTTATACGCAGTAATCTGCGATAACACCACATCTCAAACGCCCTAAGTCTTAAGCGATCCCTTTCTTTAAGCGTCCATGTCTCTGCGGCATGTAGTAAAATAGAAAAAAAAACTAGAAAATGCAGGACTCGAATTTTTGTTGTTTTAAATATATTGCAATCTGGCCAAATTTTTGTTGATTTCACGACAGCATTTCAGGACAACCTCTATCCTTCGGCAAATTTGTAATGTTAATTTATCAAAAGAATTTTCGTAATATTGGGTTGGTTATCTTCATTTAACATCCACATTTGTCAAATATGTTTCAGAAATTATTATACTCAATTTACTTAACTCTACAGTTATACCTGACTTAACCTGTTTAGGTGTGACTATTAAAATAACATATTAAGCATAGCAATATTGTAACAGTACAGATTAATATCACGATACCAGTCTCTTATTTCTGACATAAAATCATTGGCGTAACTGATGAAAAATCATAAAACTTCAAGATCCATTTCCTCATTCGTTATTAAGAAGCGATATTTTTAATTATTTTTGTGCAGTTTTTTTAATGCAATGATTTGCTAGTTTCAATATATTAAACAATTTTTTTAACACCCTGCATATATAGGTATATGAGGATATTACCGACAGCGCCATAATTAAACTTCTTTAAAATGCCAAAGAAATTTAGGTCAATAGTATAATTGTAGTAGTGGACGTCTATTTTAAACAAAAAAAAGCCATTATCTGCCATCTTACTTGAACTAATCTTTGTTATGTTAAAGGTTAGTTAGTCATAGAAAGAAATTAAAATAACCTCAAGCAAATTTATTATTATTTGAATTAACTTGAGCTAACTCGATCGCAATTGGCCAAAATCCACCTAACTACACTAAAAAAGCAGCAAAAATTTGTTCAGTTGAAAATTTTACTTTTAAAAATAACATTTTTCGGACATCCAGCCATTCGAAAATTTTGCTATCGAAAATTATATTTTCAAAAGGTTTCTTTTTGAAAATTTTCTTTTTCATCGCCGTGATTCGTTGGTGTTATAATATTTGTAAATTTGTTTTTAGAAAACTTTGAATTGTTGTGGCTGTTACTTGATGGAAATTCATAACGAATGTAATGAAAGACTAATATTGTCAAATTTCCACTTTATTTAGTTTCACTGAAACTGTATGACGCGTTTCGCTATACTGTAGCTTCTTCTGATACAAAATGATATTTGAGTATTAGTGTTGTTACATTTATATAAATACCCTAAGGTAGATAGGTAATAAAATTAATACTATATGCTAATGAGTATTGCTGGGATATCCATTCTGAATATTAATTGTATAAATTGAGTAAAGGGGAGTTACCATAGGCCAGACAGGTATCTTTTTGTTCGTTTAAGATGATGTCTGAATTTTTAATTCTATTTATTTCTAAATTTTCTAATAGGTTTAATTTTACGCCTTTGTTTTGTATGTGTAAAATTTTAAATTTATCGTCAAAAAGATGATTTAATTCTGTTAAATGATTACTGTACGCTGAGTCAGTTTTGTTTTTTAAATAGCTTCTTTTATGTTCTAAAATCCGAGTTTCGAATGAGCGACCTGTCTGACCTATGTAACTTTTATGACAAGAACCACAATTTAACTGATACAGTCCAGATTTTTTTGATCTATTTTGTTTTCCCTTTGCGTTTTTAATGAATTTTCCTAACGAGTTATTTGTTCTAAAAGCTATGTTGATATTATATTTGTTTAAGTGGTTTTTAATTTTCTCTGATGTGTTACCAAAATATGTTAAAACATTAAATTTTTTCCCTGTGTTTTCTTTCTTGGGGTATACTACTTAGCAGAAATATTTATGGATAATCTAGAAAAACAAATACATCGACAAGAATTTAGCAAATCATTTTTGTATTGGTACCGATATGTAGACGACATCTTTGCTTGTTTTAATAGTACAGAGTGTCAACTTAACAATGTTTTTAACTATATAAACTCAATACATAAAAATATTAAATTCACTATGGAACTAGAAGTCGACAATATAATTAATTTTCTTGACTTAACGATAACCAGACATTACAACAAACACAAATTCTTTATTTTTCACAAACCCTCACATACAGATACTACAATAAACATAAAATCTGCTCACCCCCTACAACACAAATTGGCAGCTTACCACAGTATGTTACATAGACTTGTAAGTGTCCCCTTATCTATAGATGATTTTAATAAAGAATTAAATCTAATAAAAGAAATTGCTGTTAACAACGGATATTCTCCTGACACCATAGACTCAATTCTAAACAAAAAATTAAAATATAAAGCTATTTCTTTAGTATACCCCAACAAAGAAAACACAGGAAAAAAATTTAATGTTTTTAACATATTTTGGTAACACGTCAGAGAAAATTAAAAACCACTTAAACAAATATAATATCAACATAGCTTTTAGAACAAATAACTCGTTAGGAAAATTCATTAAAAACGCAAAGGGAAAACGAAATAGATCAAAAAAATCTGGAGTGTATCAGTTAAATTGTGGTTCTTGTCATAAAAGTTACATAGGTCAGACAGGTCGCTCATTCGAAACTCGGATTTTAGAATATAAAAGAAGCTATTTAAAAAACAAAAATGACTCAGCGTACAGTAATCATTTAACAGAATCAAATCATCTTTTTGACGATAAATTTAAAATTCTACACATACGAAACAAAAGGCGTAAAATTAAACCTATTAGAAAATTTAGAAATAAATAGAATTAAAAATTCAGACATCGTCTTAAACGAACAAAAAGACACCTGTCTGGCCCATGGTAACTCATCCTTACTCAATTTATACAATTAATATTCAGAATGGATTTCCCAGCAATATTCATTAGCATATAGTATTAATTTTATTAGCTATCTACCTTAGGGTATTTATATAAATGTAACAACACTAATACTCAAGTATCATTTTGTATCAGAAGAAGCTATAGTATAGCGAAACGCGTCATACAGTTTCAGTGAAACTAAATAAAGTGGAAATTTGACAATATTAGTCTTTTATTATATTTGTTTTTAGAAAAGCTTATTTATGCTATTGTCCGGTTATTTGTTTCATTTTAAGGCTGTTTTTTACTTTGTCAATTGTGCGTTTGCAAATTTCTGGAGCAGAGACTTTAATGCTGTGATCCGCTCGTCATATAATTACTGATTTTTTTTGGGATGAAGGATGTTGAACATTAAATTATAAATATCCAGATAATCAAGCAACGGGATTCAAATAAACTCTTGAATTGATTCAGTCGATACTTGGTGGAAATAACTAGAAGTTTTGCAAAGAAGTAAAACACTACTTCAATTTCCACTAAATTTAGTGGAAATTTACGAGGCTGGTTTGAAAAGTCCGTGCAAAGTCCGAGAGATGGCACCACCGGCGCGTATCGAGGTCATGTTTAATTAGTAGCATCTCTTGAATGAACGCACACCAAGTTTCAGCCATATTGGTCTATTTCTTTGTGTTTGTCATTCGTGTGAATCAAGGAAGTCGAGTGATTTTCAAGAAATGGACGAAAAAGAATTTCGTGTGGTGATTAAACATTACTTTATGAAAGGCAAAAACGTCTCAGGAGACTAAAGAGAAGCTTGATAAACATTATGGTGACTCTGCACCTTCGATTAGAACAGTTTATAAGTGGTTTCAAAATTTTCGGACTGGCCATATGGGCACAAGTGACGCTGAACGTTCTGGACGGCCTGTGGAGGTTACGACTCCAGAAATCATTGATCAAATCGATGCTATGGTGATGGATGACAGAAGAGTTAAGGTGCGTGAGATTGCTAGTGCTGTGGGCATCTCGACTGAACGGGTACATAATATTTTGCATAAACATTTGGACATGAGAAAGCTATCCGCAAGATGGGTGCCGCGATTGCTCACGCTTGACCAAAAACGGAATCGTGTGAAGTGTTGCAAGGATGGTTTGCAGCTGTTCCAGAAGAATCCGGAGGACTTTAAGCGTCGTTTCGTCACTGTGGATGAAACATGGATACATTACTATACTCCTGAGACCAAACAACAATCTAAACAATGGGTTACCAAGGGGGAATCCGCACCAAAAAAGGCGAAGACCGTTCCTTCGGCCGGAAAGGTTATGGCGACTCTCTTTTGGGATTCGCAAGGGATAATCCTCATCGACTATCTGGAAAAGGGTAAAACTATTACAGGTGAATATTATTCATCGTTATTGGACCGTTTGAAAACCGAGCTGCAAGAAAAACGCCCGCGATTGGCCCACAAGAAAGTCCTTTTCCATCACGACAACGCACCAGCACACACCTCAGCAGTTGTGGTCGCAAAATTAATGGAAATAGGATTCCAACTTGTTTCACATCCCCCCTATTCTCCAGACTTGGCTCCCTCGGACTACTATTTGTTCAATTTGAAGAAATAGCTGGCGGGACAAAGATTTTATTCAAACGAGGAGGTGATTGCAGACACTAATGGATATTTTGCAGACTTGGACAAATCCTATTATTCGGAAGGGATCAACAAACAAGAACATCGTTGGACGAAGTGTATAAGCCTAAAAGGAGACTATGTCGAAAAATAAAAAAGGTTTACCACAAACACATAAGTAGTTTTTATTTTTGCACGGACTTTTCAAACCAGCCTCGTAAGTAGTGTTTTACTTCTTTGCAAAACTTCAAACAAATTCAGTTACAGTCCAAAATTAGAGAATACGATAGAAACAGAACGACATAACAAAATAAGCTTTCTAGACCTAACATTACACGAACTATAAAATTCCAAATGAATGATTAAGAATAGAAACATAGTCATCTAGTTATTTACATTTTAATTTCCAACATCCTTCATCCTAAAAATAAATTATAGGACTCTAGGATCGCAGCAAAAAAAACTCTTTTTTTTTTATAATTTTGCAAACAAAAAGTTGACAAAGCAGAAATAATTTTAAAACAAAACAAATATCCAGACAAACTCATAAATAATTTTGTCCAACAACAAACTCACAAAGATTATAATAGCAACCAACCACGTAACCATAGATCAAAAGATTTTGTTGTATATTTGTAGTAAATTTTTGACAAAGATATGACCCACAAAAGTTGTGAATTTAGCAAAATCTAAGATCAATCAGTGATAAACTGTCTCTTTTTGAAAAGACTGTCCGATAAATACATTTACTACAACATGCCTAAAACATTGAAGGCATACTGTTCTTACACCACAATTAGGTTATGGATTCAAAAGAGGAAGAACCGACATCAGTAATGAACACCGTGCTTGGAGACCTATTTCTATGTCTACCCGAGAGAATGTTGAGGCTTTTCATGAAATCATTTTGGAGAATTGACGAATTAGGCTAAAACGTAGAGCAGACGTCTTTTTCACGTTGTCCATTTTGATTTGGGTTTGAGAAAATTATCATTTAAATGGACCGGTCAAAAACAACTGAGAATTACAACATCCAACTTAATTTACCGCCGTTTACAAGAGGAGCTAATAAAAATAATAAAAAACTGTCTTACCCATTCAGGACATCCTTCACTAAACAACTAGTAGTTACATCATAAACATCTTCTTGTGATGAATCTTCTCCAAAAACAACGTCAAATGTATATTGTCGTTCAATGCCTTTCTTTTGTCTTATGACATCATTTTTTTTCGTTGTCTTCCAATACCACTGTCTATAACAAAAATAAAAAAAATCATATCATCACAAGGTTATAAAATGAAATGCATATAATTATATCCTATTGAATTTTGATTCAACGTTGATAATTGATTCAATGTTTCAAGAAAATCCGCCTACCCGTTTACTGGTAACCAGTCTTAAATTTGTTAAATATCTAATACTAGCCACACCCGCGGCTCCGCTCACGTGGACTTGATTCACTACTATCGTCACTGCTTATTCCTTATGTTACCTAATATAATAAAATATCTGCCATTATTTCCCCTTATCTCCCATTTTTCTCCTTATCTCCCATTATCTCTACATAATTTTCATTATCTAGGCTTATCTCCGCTCATCTCCCATTATTTCTCCTTATCTCCCATTATTTCTCCTGATCTCCCATTATCTCCCATTATCTAGGCTTATCTCAACTTATCTCGCAATATTTCTCCTTATCTCCCATTATTTCTCCTTATCTCCCATTATTTCACCATAACTCATATTATCTAGACTTATCTCTGCTTATCTCCCATTATTTCTCCTTATCTTCCATTATTTAGACTTATCTCCCATTATCTCATCTTATCTCCCATTATCAAGGTTTATATCGAATTATATAGAACAAATGTATAAATTTATAAAAACACATAAACGGGATAAGTGGTTCTCAAGTGATAAGCGCACTAACGGACAGACAGAGAGACGTTGCATTTTATATATATTATATTCTTTGCAACATGATATTGTTTGGCAGTGTATTGCAAGAGAACGCGCTAACGGTAACCTTTTTTCCGACTTAATTCACTATTATCGTCACTGCTTATTCTTTATGTTACCTAACGTAATAAAATATATCCTATAACCTGACCAGAGAACATATGTATGTTTTAAAAAAAGCACGTAAATCGGATAAGTGGTTGTCCACTGATAAGCGCACTAACGGACAGACAGACTGACAGGCAGAGAGACAGGCAGACAGACGTTGCATTTTATATATATTATAGAGAGAAGATTATAGATAACTTGGCCAGTGAACAAATGTATGAATTAAAAAAAAACACGTAAATCGGATAAGTGGTTCTCTAGTGATAAGCGCACTAACGGACAGACAGACAGACAGAGAGACGTTGTATTATATATATTATAGATATAGATTATTATTATTATTATATAACCTGGCCAAAGAATATATGTATGAATTTAAAAAAAGACACGTAAATCAGATAAGTGGTTCTCGCGTGATAAACGCACTAATGGACAGACAGACAAACAGAGAGACATTGCATTTTATATATATTATAGATTATAGATATTTTCTGCTACATAGGATTGTTCCATATTTAATGGTTTAGGCTGTGTATTGCAAGGGAACGCGCTAGCGGCAGGTACAAAATATACAAACACGATTTAAAGAATTCAAAAGCGTGACTAGATTCTACCTAGGCTGTTTGAAAATTTTCGGCCTGACATATAGATGGCGTTAGAAACTTTGAAACTATAATTGTATTGGAAAGTTTCATCCTTTATATAAACAGATGTACAATTTTATTTCGATCTGTCAAATCGTTCGAGTAGTAGTAGCTATTTAATATTGACGTGTCATTGATTTTTTTTTAATTGGAAAAAATTGAATATCGTGCAGTGATTGAATTCTTTGTTTTGAATGGTTTAATACCAACAGAAATCCATCCGAAATTATTAAAAGTGTATAGTGATGCATCACTATCACTTTCCACTGTGAAAAAGTGGGCTGTTCTTTTTAAATATGGTTTAACATGCCTCGAAGATGATCTACGCGCGGGTGACTACAATACCATAAATCGTCCATGACCGACAAGTACGTGAAATAGCTGAGGCCACAGGCATAAAGTATTACATATGAAAAAAGCTTTGTGCAAGATGGGTGCCGCATTTGTTGACAACTGGCCAAAAACGAATTAGAATGCGTATTTTTCAAGTGTGTTTGGATCGCTTTAAGCCTAATAAAATGGATTTCGAACATCATTTCATAACTTCTGTTGAAAGTTAGATCCACCACTATTCACTAGAGTGAAAAGGACAGTCGAAACAATGGGTTAAAGCCGGTGAAAGTGCACCAGAGAAGGAAAAGATGATTCCATCAGCAGGGAAGATTATGGCAACAGTTTTTTAGGATTACAAAGGTGTCTTGTTGATCGATTATCTTCAGAAAGGTAAAATAATTGACTCAACTACAATATTATTGTAACCTTTTGGATCAGTTAGATACAAAAATTTTTGATTTAAGATCTGCTTTAAAGAAAAAAAGAGTCATTTTTTAAGTCAAGACAGAGTACGTGTTGATGATAGCAAAATTCAACGAATTAAAGTACAAATTGCTTGAACATCCAGCGTATTCATCAGATTTGGCTCCCTCTGACTGTTATCGGTTTCCAAACCTGAAAAAATTCCTGGCTGGAAAGCGTTTTACACCAAATGACGAAGTTATTGCAGCCGTGAAAGGATATTTTGCAGACTCTCCGGAAACACACTTTAATGATGGTATTGAATTATTGGAAAACAGTGGAATAAGTGTACTGAAATTTCAGAAGATTATATTGAAAAATAAAACATATTTTATGTCAAAAAAAATCTTTCATTGTTACGCTGAGAATTTTTCAGACGACTCACTAAGTAAATTATAAAATATGAAATTCTATATAGATGGCCATAACAAATGCCTTATTATAATCTGCAGCCCATTTATAGTGGAAATAATAAAAAATATAACTGGTTAGATTATTTGCTGACAGTATTCCCTAATTCAAACTGTAACTCTTACAGATAATGTGAATATGTTACGAATAGCCCTAATATTCGTAGAAGAGTGTTAAATAATTGAGGCTCTTTGGGGGCCTGCGCTATAGGTGCGATGTGTGGGCGAAAAAAAAAACGATTCACGTTGGTCTTGAATAGCTGTAACTTGTACCCGGTGGGAAACCTGAACTAACCTGAACAAATCATTTCAAAGGGATGGTGTTTTCCATATAAAAGACTGATAAAAAAGTGTTGTACGAAGAGTAACAAGCTGAACCTCAAACAGATGTGATTTATTAGCGAGACGTGTATTAATACACGTCTCGCTAAAGATGAAAACGTGGTCAGAAAAAACACTCCACGGAAAACACAGATACTACCTAGAACAAGACTACGTAAATAAAAAACATACAGCTGGTTACAGAATGGGCAACTATTCCCTGAACAGAAGGCTTGCCATCCAGGATAAAGTCATATTAACTAGAAACTACCAAAAGCATATCATCAAAGACCCAACCATTACAAAAGATAGATGCAGGAAATGCCACCAGCATAAAGAAACGATCGAATACATAACAAGCGGATGTAAAATATTAGCCGGAACGTCACAACATATAAACTCATAGAAAACACAGATCCCTACTACAAATACACACCAACTTGATACTTGATATAAAGATTACAAGCTCTACTGGGACATCAGTATCCATACAGATAAAACAGTCTCCGCCAATAGACCCGATATTACTTTTTAGTGCGAAAAAGGAAAAGTCACCTATCTAATTGACATAACTGTCCCCAAAGACACAAATATCCAAATGGAATACACAGAAAAAATCTCCAAATACACAGACCTTGCAACAGAAATAAAAAGGCTATGGAAAGAAGAAGAAGTCATCATTGTCCCCCAACACCAACAATATTCACACCACACTGAGTACACTCAACACAAACATACACAGAAATATTCAGAAGTCAGTGATTTTGAAAACATGTAACATTGTCAGGTCATTCCTTATACACAATAGTAATAGCGTTTGTGCTGACTTGGCTTGGGTCCGTCAGCCAAACATGAAACCACATTGACCAAATGTGAGAAAGAAAAAACTAAAATAATAGTATTTTATTTGCCAAGTTGTACAATATTGAAATGTACGTTATAATAATAAAAAATTGTTTAAATATACATACACAAAAGGCAAAAAGGGGGTCAAAAATCAAGTTGAAAAAGATTCTGGTTTAACCTTCTTAGTTGATGGAAATTCATAACGAATGTAATAAAAGACTGATATTCTCAATTTCCACTTTATTTTGTTTTACAAAAACTGTATGACCCGTTTCGCCATCGCTGTAACTTCGTCTGATACAAAATGATATATAAATTGAATGTTATATTTTAATAAATATCATAAGGTAGCAATCAATCATCGCTCCTGATGAAGCTAACATGGTTAGCGAAACGCGCGTCGAGTGCAAAAATAAAGTGTTTGGTGTAGTGGTGATATATACTGAGTAGTATCATTGTGCCAAAGATTCCACATTCCCAACTAAGGTAAGTAGGACATAAAAATTATTACTAGGTATTCATCGATATTGATGGGGAATCCATTCTGAACTTTAATTGTTGTATAAATTAAGCAAAGATGAGTTACCATGGGTTAGGTAGGTATCTTTATGTTCATTTAAGTAAGATGATAACTGAATCCATTTATTTCTAAATTTTCCGACAGGTTTCATTTGACTCCTTTGTTTCGTACGTGTAAAATTTTAAATTTGTCGTCAAAAAGGTGATTGGATGGTTAAATGATTACTGTAATTGCACCCCTTCTGAGAGAAATTAAGCGAGCTAAATCACCAACCGTTTTTCGAGTTTCTAAAGTATCATAATTTCTGGAGACTTCTGGGTTTCCAATCAGGCATATTCCAGCGTTGGTCGAATTTGAGCTTTGTACAGAATTAGGCGTTGTTATGGAGAATAAAGTTTTCAAGTTCAAAATAGTATTCTCAACTTTTGAGAAGCTCTCTTTATTATGCATGCGGATTGTTCATGCCAAAATATATTTGCTCCCAAGTTAGCACTCAGCAACTTGAGTTATAAATAAATAAATACTTTATTTATTTAGCACTTGGCTAGTACATTTTCACGTATAAACAATGGTACATTTTGTAATTTGACTGTAAGTAATTAAACAATTTTCTAATAAATATCCTGAAACTACTTGCGTTCTTAACATTATCGGGCAGTGCATTAAAAAGACGAACACCATCATAAAATAAACTTTTTTGTAAGGAAAAAAATTTATCCTTATGGATATTATAATTTTCTTTAGACCTAATGTCCTTTTATGAAAAGTTGATCTTTTCTCCAAGTAAATCTTAAGGTAATTTGAAAGCATGTTGTGTTCTATTTTGTAAATTAGTAATAAATTTGCCCTCTGAATACACTGCTGGACATTAAGCCAATTTAAAGAACTTAACACGAAGTCAATGGGAGTGTACTTATTGCAACCCAAAATTATTCTCATTGCTTTATTTTGTTGTATCTGCAACCTGTCTATATCTTCCCTGGTACATGAAATGAGTAAAGAGCAACAATAATTAAAATGTGGTAGAATTATGCTCTTATAGATAAGCATTTTGACCCAATGAGAAACATACATACATTACGGAATACCTGCCATAGTTCTCAAAAACTGTGCAAGGGAACTAACACTAGTTTTCTGTAGACTTTTTAACCTATCCTACAGAAAGGGAATATTTCCGTCCTGCTGGAAATGTGCCACGGTTCAGCCGATACCTAAAAAAGGCAAGAAGACCTTGCCACATAACTACCGACCAGTTGCACTGCTTTCAATAATATCAAAAGTCTTGGAAAAGGTTATCAATGAGCATCTTCTAAAATATCTTGAACGATTCAATATTATTAGTGATCACCAATATGGTTTTCGTAAACATAGATCAACAGGAGATCTTCTGACTTATGTAACACATGTTTGGAACAGCGCAATTGAACACTTTGGAGAATCTCGAGCGGTTGCTCTTGACATATCCAAGGCATTCGACCGTGTTTGGCACGATGGACTGTTGGCTAAGTTACGCTCTTATGGTATGTCTGAAAGGTTCTGTTTGTGGCTCTCATGTTTCCTCAGAGAGCGTTCTTTACGAGTGGCGGTCGACGGATTTCTTTCTAACACCCTCACTATCAACGCCGGTGTGCCCCAGGGTTCCATACTGTCTCCTACTTTCTTTCTCATTTATATTAACGATCTGCTGGAAAAGACCGGGAATCCAATCTACAGCTTTGCAGATGACAGTACGCTTGTCTCTTCATTCACCTTGAACGCTCGGACATCGGCTGCTCAGGCGAATGTCCGCAGACAGCAGGAGGTCGTTCAACTTAACAAAGACCTGGAAGAAATTCTATCTTGGGGTGACAGTAACCACGCTACAAAAACCCAGGCGGCAGTTTTTTCTAAAAAAGTTAACGTTGCTGAACCTGACATAGTTATGTCGGGGCACTCCATTCCCCTAGCATTGTCGCTCAATTTGTTGGGCGTTAGTTTGGTAGCAAATATGTCCTGGCATGAACATGTTGCAGGCATAGTAAGGAGAGCTTCTCAAAAGTTGGGAATATTATTTAGAACCAAAAAGCTTTACACCCCACAACAACTGTTAATTCTTTACAAAGCCCAAATTCGACCAACTATGGAATACTGCTCCCACGTTTGGGGCTCCGCTCCCAAACATACACTGCATTTGTTGGATTCTGTTCAGAGAAGAGCGGTCCATCTGATTGGGGACCCGGAATTGACCGGCGGCCTTGATTCGCTGGAACATCGAAGAACGGTTGGCGACTTGAGTTTGTTCTACAAGTATTTTCATGGAAAGTGTTCGAAGGATCTAGCCCGCTTAATTCCTCCCAAAGCGGTGCATGTTAGAAATACATGTCGCGCTGGTGCTTCACATCCGTATGATGTGCTTGTTACTCCGCGTACAACGCTTTTATATGGAGAACGTCATCCTTTTGGAATAATTTGCCCAGTTCTGTGTTTCCCACCGAGTACAATTTACAGCGATTCAAGAACAACGTGAATCGCTTTTTCCGCACTCGTGCCGCTCCTGGAGCGCTTTAGGGACTTCCCTGCAGCACGTGTGCTAGACCCATAAAAAAAATAAAATAAAAAGAAATTCAATAGAAAAAAAAAAAAAATTTACCTAACTTTCTACACAGACAATTTAAATGTACTGAAAAGCTTAACTGTGGATCTAAGACAACACCTAAGTATTTAATGTCATATATAAAGTTAATAGGACAATTATTATTTCGACATAGCCAGTCATATAAAATATTTAATTCATTATTCAAAATATTAGTAATCTCGTGGTAATCTTTTCCCGAGACAGAAATAAGAGTGTCGTCCGCAAACAAACTTACAAATGAATTCTGTAAAGACCTATAGAGGTCATTTATGTAAATAATAAATAAACATGGCCCAAGCACGCTTTCCTGTGGTACACCCAATACACTATTATTTTTTTCAGAAACCTTATTATCTATTTTTGTTCGGCGATACCTGTTTTTTTAAATAGTCAGCAATCCATTCTAGCGCACTGCCATTTACACCATACAACTTCTCACAGTCTCAAAGGCCCGTTTTAAGTCCACAAATATACTCAGCACTATCTCTGCTTGATTAATTTTTGCTCTCCAGTCGGCACACACGTACTGTAATGCTGATTCTGTCGAATGCTCACTTCTAAATCCGGACTGTCCAAGATACAGCAACTGATTTTTCTCGAAAAAATATCTTAATTGTTTGCAAACTACGTTTTCTAAAAATTTGAGTTACGATGCCGAAGGAATGAAGTGTCCCGATATTGTTTGACGCCCCCCATTTGTCAATTGCCGCCGCCTCTATAAGTAGCTCCGCACCTAGTGTTTCCCTTTTTTTCTTTAAAAAACCCTCTGTGTACCCACAAACATACTCTGAACAAGTCCATAATTTTTTACTTAAAATGTTACTCACCAAAATCTGGGTACTCTAACCAATGTTGTACTATTCAACACCCAGAAAATGCCATAGTTCTTACAAAGGTAGTATTTTTTCTACTGCAAGACCCCCAAAACAGAAGAGACCCGGCTGAGAATCGAACAATCACTTGCCTCTCCACTCTAGACTAGCTACCCTCTTCCCTTACACAACGTATCTACATAATGACACAGTGTCATCGTCATTACGCAAAGAGAATATGCTAAGAAAGCAGTCGCTTATGGGTATAAAATTTCTCACGGATTTCGGAAGTTTCGCTGTTATGACCATACCGGCTTCATTTTTACGGTTAATATTATCGGCTTCGCTGCTAGAGTAGTATAAAACACCATCATTAGGTCTGCACGTACTCGAACCAGGCCAACGAAGTTCACTTATTTCCATAATCAGTAGTTTCCTAAACAAGATTCTCAAACTTGCCGGCTGCACGGAGGCCTGTCACATTCGATGTGCTTATTTTCAATTTAAATTTTCTTATTTTCAGTCTAGAGATTCTTAGCATTCCCTTTCCATCAAAGGGTGAATCAAGAAACATATATCCAAAGGTGTTAGATAGTAGTCACTGGGGGATAAATCTGAAGCATAAGGTGGATGAGGAAGCAGTTTGAGCTTCAATTCATGCAATTTTGCCAACGTAACCATTTACTTGTGACACAGTGCATTGTCTTGATGAGAGCACATTTTTCCTGTTTATTTGGGGCCGTTTCTTTGCGATTTCTATCTTCAAACACACCAATAACTTTATATAACATTCGCTATTTATGATTTTTGCCTTCTCAGCATAGTCGATGAAAATTATTTCATGCGCATCCGAAAATACAGAACCCAAAACCTTTCCAACCGACTGTCGTGTGTTTGGTCGCTTCGGGCGGCTTTTACCGTCTGCTGTCCACTCAACTGACTGCCGATTTGATTCCAGTGTGTAGTGGTGGATCCATATTTCATCCATTGTCACATATCGCATGAAAAAAATCCTTTTTATTGCGCTTAGACAGGTCCAAACAGTGCTCAGAATCATCAACATGTTGTTGTTTTTGGTCCACTGCTCGTATTCATGCAAAATATGACCAACATGTTCTTTTGATATCTTTAGAGTGTCAGCTATCTCTCGCAATTTCACTTTACTGTCATCCAAGACAATTTTGTGGATTTTTTTGATGTTTTCTCCGGTGTAACCACCTCATTTGAGCGTTCAGAGCGTTCAGCATCATTTGTGTCTGTACGACTGCGTTTAAATTCAGCACACTAGCAAATGATCAGTGATTTTTCAGGGGTAGAGTCCCCGTAACACTTGTCAAACCATTGCTTTGCTTAAACGGTATTTTTTTCCATCAACAAACAGTGTTTAATCAACACACGAAATTCGATTTTTTCCATTGTCTTTAGAACATCAAAAGTAGCGTCACTAAAACCACTGTAACTTGTAAACTAATCGTCGAAATGTCATTAAATTTTGACACGTATCGTTTGAAGGTTGGTACTTCCTAAAGATCATACGAATTTTTTTGAAAAGGGCGACATCTATGTGTCAGACCAAAAACTTTTCAGCTTACGTGTTAACTAATAATGTAAGATATTACCATGTTGATATTAAAATTTATTTCGAAATTTGCTAGTTGCAGAAGTTACTGACCCCTTTGACTAACGCTCGAGGTTTTCTCCGTTTCTTTTCTATACAAACCCTTGTTTCGATCCTCCTTATGCTATACAATGCTAGCTTAATAAAATACTACTTAAAATTTTATTCACACACTTTTATTTATAGTTTTTTTATATTTACCATGAATTCATTTTAATGATCAAGTTCAGCTCGACAGTGCGGACATATATTGATCATTTTACAATAAATAAATCATTATACTCTGTTTAATGGAAGGGTATTGCCATTACTATTATGTTTTTTTACGATGTAAATGAAAATGGTAACGGTTCTTGACATTTTAATTAAACAGTACACTACGACATAGTAAATGGAATTACTACTAATTATATAGAATTAATTACTATCAAGTAAAGGACATTAAAAATAATTATAACTTTTAACATCCATAAGGTAGGAAATAAATGTAAATCAGATTATAAAATTACCAATTAAGATAAACAATAAAAGTCACGCTGGTACCATTCTTTACTATTAACATAGATTTAAATATATTCCTATTCCTTCCTCCTGCTTACAAATTGTGCCTCTTTTTTATGTAACTCCATCTGTTATGAAAAATATGAACACGGTTAAAAGCCATATTTTTAGAGAAAAAATCCTCTTAAGACCGAGTTAAACTATGTACTTTGTCAAGAATATGACGCCAACTATTGCCGAGAACGAGAACTTGAATCGCTATTTAAATTGACACAATGAGAATAATGGAGGTGTGGGTTTTAGGTATTCTTTTCTTCTTTATATTACTGACCTGCTATAAAGGATCAGGAGGGATAGACACGTTTCGCTAATACGTCACATCCAGATGAGGTCACTTCTCATACAACACCTGTTAAGAATTCTTTTATATGGAGAAGCTCATCCCTTTGGAATAAATGATTCGTCCAAAAATGTGTTTCCAACCGGGTACAATTTACAACAATTCGGGACCAACGTGAATCGCCTCTTTCGCATACGTGTCGCTCCTGTAGCACTTTAGGGATTTCCCTGCAGTACGTTTTTTTTGCCCATAAAAAAATAAGATTAAGTATTGTTTAAGAATTTTAATAATTCCGTTCTCAAGGATAATGATACAATTTTTTTTTTTATGGGTCTAGCACACGTGCTGCAGGGAAGTCCCTAAAGCACTTCAGGAGCGGCATGTGTGCGGAAAAAGCGATTCATGTTGTTCTTGAATTGCTTTAAATTGTACTCGGTGGGAAACACAGTTCTGGGCAAATTATTCCAAAGGGATAATGTTCTCCATATAAAGAAAAGCGTTGTATGCGGAGTAACAAGCTGAACCTCATACGGATGTAAAGTACTTATCCGATTTATGTATCTTTTTTTAAATTCATACAAATATTCTTTGGCCAGATTATATAATAATAATTTATATCTATAATATATATAAAATGAAACGTCTCTCTGTCTGTCTGTCCGCCCATTAGTGCACTTATCACTGGAGAAACCACTTATCCGATTCACGTACTTTTTTTTTAAAACATGCATATGTTCTCTGGCCAGGTTATATATTATATATATTTTATTACGATAGGTAGCATAAGGAATTAGCAGTGACGATAATAGTGAATGAAGTCGTCCATTAAAGATGGAACAATATTATGTAGCAGAGAATATCTATAATATATATAAAAATGCAATGTCTCTCTGTCTGTCTCCACTTATTCAATTTACGTGTTTTCTTTTTTTTTAATTTATACATTTGTTCTCTGGCCAGGTTATCTATAATCTTCTATCTATAATATATATAAAATGCGAAATCTCTCTGTCTGTTTGTCTGTCTGTCTGGCCGTTAGTGCGTTACGTGCTTTTTTTTAGAACATACATATGTTCTCTGGCCAGGTTATAGGATATATTTTATTGCGTTAGGTAACATAAAGAATAAGCAGTGACGATAATAGTGAATCAAGTCGGAAAAAAGGTTACCGTTAGCGCATTCTCTTGTAATACACTGCCTAAACCATTAAATCTGTCCGTTAGTGCGCTTATCACTTGAGAACCACTTATCCGATTTACGTGTTTTTATAAATTTATACATATATTCTATATAATTCGATATAATCCTAGATAATGGGAGATAAGTATAAATAATGGGAGATAAGGCGAAATAATGGGAGATAAGCAGAGATAAGCCTGGATAATGGAAATTATGTAGAGATAATGGGATATAAGGGGAAATAAAGGGCGATAAGGGGAAATAATGGCAGATATTTTATTAGGTTAGGTAACATAAGGAATAAGCAGTGACGATAGTAGTGAATCAAGTCCACGCGAGCGGAGCCGCGGGCACTGCTAGTATATATGTATATATATATATATATATATATATATATATATATATATATATATATATATATATATATATATATATATATATATATATATATATATATATATATATATATATATATATATATATATATATATATATATATATATATATATATATATATATATATATATATATATATATATATATATATTATATATATAGAATATATATATATATATATTATATATATATATATATATATATATATGCCAAAATACAGCCTGTTAACATTTAATAAAAGCTCAAAACCTAGGGCTAAACCGCTTTAAATAAGCCAACCTTAAAGGTTAATCCAAGAAACAACTATGAATAATAGTCTTATATACTAAAAAGTGTTTTTAGGGGAGAATAAGTTAAAAAACTGTTTTAGGTTATTATTGATTTAACAATCATCTCTACAATATATAAAAAAAAAAAACTATAGATAAAAATATTAAAGAGTAAATGAATGTTTAGTGTCAGTGATCGCGTGCCTGCGTGTGTACCTTCCAACGATGACTAACTAGAATTTACCACAATAATAAAGATTTGACCTAAATGATATATAACCTTTATTGCTTAATAGTAACAAATAAGTTTGTACAGGAAATGCAATTTTTGACCGTGCAGTTGTAATGGCGTTTATTATTTTTATGCTTCTTTTTAGAGTTATATACTACGTCTCTTTTATTATGTTACAGTCTGTCAAGTAAGAACGTGTTAACAATAATTCATTTTTGGTACACTTGAATTGATTCAGCCGATACTTGGTGGAAATCCATAAATAGAAGTTTTGCAAGAAGTAAAACACTACTTAAATTTCCACTAAGTTTTTTATTTTTAACACCATGACATGATTCGCTGTACGACAGCTTCTTTTTTTTCCTACAGCGAAACATGTCATGGTGTTAAAAATAAAAAATTTAGTGGAAATTTAAGTAGTGTTTTACTTCTTGTAAAACTTCATTTTTGGTAGATGCGATCCTAGCGATTCGACAAAAAATCTATGGAGGAAACCTTTGTTTACGACGCATTTTAGTAAAAGTAGCAGTCGGTTCACTAGCAAATTTCGAATTGAAAGAGGAGTGTGGCTGTGTAAGCTCTCACCCAAGCTTTTCGTAATACTTCTAAAAAGTATTCTAAAATCAATAAACTGGGAAAGAATAGGATTTAACATTGATGTTGAAAAGTTAAATCACTTCTGTTTCGCCGACGACATTGTCCTAATAACAGAGAAAATACAAGAAGCACAAACTATGCTACACATGTTTCAGGAGGCTTCAGGAAAGATAGGTCGAAGGTGTCCTGGAAGACCTGTTCAGGAATTGTTTTTAAAGCTGTTGTACATGCTGCTTTCACGGCATCAATTGTTCTGAAATGATCTCCTTTCAAAGAGATTTCAAGCGGGGAAACAAAAAGAAGTTTGGGGAACCACGTCAGGACAGTAGGTTGGCTGGGGCAGCGTTGCCACGTTAAATCTGGTCAGGTAGCTGGTCACGACGAAGTCGGTGTGAGCTGGCGCGTTGTCATGGTGAAGTTTCCAATCGCTGCTAATATCTGATGACAATAATTTTTAGGATATTTAACATGACGGCCACTAAACGAACACTCATTCGATGTTCTGTTTGCAAAAGTTCTTTTACACGAGTCATATTTTCTTCGTTTGAGAAAGTTGACGGGCGTCCAGCGTGGCCTTCGTCGTCGACTTCCTCATGCCCTTCTAAAAGCACTTTGTGCCATCTGTAGACTTGCCCTTGTGATAAACACTTATTCCCGAAGGCCTGCCGAACTCTTAGAAAAGTTTCTACTGCGGACTTGCCGAGTTTCACACAAAACTTTATAACGTATTTTTGTTCCAGTGAGTGATACATCGCGACTTGTACAAGAGACGAAGCAGAGGTTCACGAAATTGCCCATCCTTGCTCTCCGGAAGCTCGGAGATAACTGAGCAAGCACTCGCTCGGTAGTTAACTTTCCCCACCACCGATCCCCGGTGGGTAGAGGGCGCTGCGACGGACTGTTGCTTCACAATAAAATCGGTGACATTACTTTTCGGACAGAGCCTGTAGGTCTTAGTGTCTAATTTACGTTAATTAGAAAAAAATGCAAGAAAAGGCAAGTACATTTTTCTCGCACTGAAAGTTCGTGCCTTTGCACTTCATAACTAAAATTAAAATAGTAGATCTCTAAGTATATACTTTTTCAAAAGACAATCTACAATTACATGATAGTGATAATTTATGAGAAAAATACAAAATAAGCAGGTTAATTAGTTTATGTATTCGATTTAATCTATATTTACATGACTAGAATTGAAGCAATTGAAACCATTAGTGCATAATTGTAGCCGTCCATACCCAATCATTTATTTTTCCTTTATTTATTTTCTTCGCCTCTACTATTACCGATATATTATATCCGCTATATACTCGTAAAAACAGACCTTTAACAGAAAATGAAACACAGGCGAAGTATGATTCTGCAAATAATTTATTTGAATCAATATACTATCCCAAGCTTCAATAGAGCGTTTGGCGAGGTCAATTAATTCTCTTTAATTTTTATATCGTTTTCTGAAAAGTGTTGAGGGAGGTCGTCACTACCGCTTGGACATTTTCAGTGATGTTGTATTGCTTACGCAAATTAAGTCGAGGGAAGGCAAAGAGGCAACTGGGTACTAAATCAGGTCAATTCGATGACTTATCTAACACTCAAACTTGGTTTCCTCTCAAAAAGTATCTTATAATGTCCAAACCATGAGACAACTTCTGGAAAATAAATGTCGAATTCAACTTACGGCCGAATTCATCCTCGCTAATCTATTGTACAACGTTGTTTTTTTTATGAAAACATTTTTAATGTTCCGAACGAAATACTTTTAAGATCACTCCGGTGTCTGTCCGTCTGTCTGTCTGTCCCGATTTTCTCCGAAACTATTTGACATAGAAAGTTGAAATTTGATATTAATATAGGAACTGATGGCCTCATCAAAGGGATTAGTTTTACCGGATCATCGAATGGGGTGTCAAAGATCATCGAATGGGGTGTCAAATAAAAGCTTGTAAAAAAACGAGTATATGTAATGTAATAGTTGCGCACACTTTTCTATGTATTATTTTTAAAAAATTGCGAATAATCACTGTCCATTTTCTCAAATATTCAAATATTGAAAAAATTCTAAAAATCTGGTAACTAAATAGACAAAAATTTCAAGGTCATTAGTTTTCAGTACAGATCGGAAAAAAACTGAGTTTTTGTTATCTCCAAGTCTCTCAGGATCACTTAAATATTAAATAACTATATCTCAGGCCGGCATAAGCATTTACCTCTCTGTGTCCTTTGAAATATTGGAAGAGTTTCGATAAAACTTTTACCAAATTTACCACAAGAGTCAATCTTTATTTAAAATCTACCGTTCGTCAAAACACACCGTTACTTACAATTATAAGAATATTAAATTTTCTCAATTTTCAAAATTTTCAACACCTAAGCAATTACATAAGTCTTTTATAGTCTAGTAGTACTAATACTATGGGTAGTAAGGACTGCGACTTTAGCTTTAATTTATGCTTGAGCTGAATATTATGCACTCGTATATTTAAACAGCGCACATTCTAGGAGAATCGATGACCATCTGAACACCGTTAGATAGATAGATAGATATTTATTCATGCTAAATCACAAAAAAAAATGTCTTACATACGTCAACAAATAATATAGTAAAAATAATATAATAAAAAATGCAGCCACCATACTAATCAAAGCAATACTACACAAATGTTAACACATAAAATACACATGTCTATGCCATTTACACTCAAGAAAGAAACAACAAGTTTAGGAACAAACTCCCCAAAAACAAAACTCAAAACCTAAAAGTTGTACTCGTTTATAGAGTAAAAAGTATTTTCCACCAGAATTTTTTTAACTCTTTTTTCAAATTCTTTGACTGGCAGATCTCTAATATTTTGTAGTTACACATTAAAAAATTTCATGGCCCAGTACCCAAGACCCGTTTCACATCTCTTCAACCTCCAATATGTTGGAATTAGATTCCTCTTATGCCTGGTGTCATGACAATGCACATCGCCATGGCATTTGTAGGACTGATCATATTGCTTTAAGAACTGGAGATTCTCAAGAATGTACTGGGAAGGAACCGTTAAAATTCTGAGCGACACAGATGACTGTCTGCAATCATCCCTGAAACCAAGTCCATCCAGTATTCTCAGTGCCCTACGCTGCAAACTGAACACTCGATAGGTCTGTGAAGAGTGTCCCCAGACGAGAATGGAATAAGCAAGACGAGAGTGAAATACTGAGTGATAGGCATTTGGCAATACTTGCTGAGAAACACAGCGTGCAAGATTCCGGAGTACAAAAAGATGTTTGCTCAATTCTTTGCATAGCCGGTCTATGTGTGCACCCCAATGCAGCTTTGGATCCAAATATACACCCAAAAATCTCACCTCATCCACCCCCAAATTCAAGTCATACACCTCTCTTAAGGAAAAAACAACCCGTTTGGTTTTATCGCTATTCAAAGTCAACCTGTTTACATTAAACCACTGTCTAGCACCCTCTTGTACCGCCAAGGAACCTTCAAGGGATTCCTCATTCGTATCAGCTGCGAATGCCACCGTTTCGGAGATGCGGGCCATTTCCGAAACTCTTCGATCGACACCTGCCAGATGACTACCAGTCGTTTCCAACATACCTCTCCCACACCTAAAACGCGAAGAGGTCTTGCGTAAAGAGTGGGAAAAATATTCGTCCCGTCAGTTCTTATCTGTCCACGCAAATATTGGGAATCCAGCCCCAAGAAGATTCCGATCTCGTAAACCTCCTAGCGAAACAGCCCGGAGACTTGTGGATGAGACCTTCGATCTCAAGACTGAATGGAGAACAGAATGGAACAGCAAACCACCTTTGAACTCTCATTTAATCGGTAATCCCTCTGATCGAGTTCCTGGTTTCCAATTTCCATGAAGAGAGGGGTCTGAGGGAATTCTGAACCGGCCAGAGTAGGTGCGCCCATCTTGTACATCGGTAGAGTTTTAAAAATTCTCCGCAGTATATGTGCGGTGCGCATCATATTCTAAGTGAATGAGGCGGACATGCTTTTGAAGGAGACCTTACTCAGCTGCATGAGGTGACACCCCTTGAATAGCTACAACAATTAAGAATGGATCTTTAGTGCTAGGTTTTGGAGTTTTTTTTATTACTGTTAGGACTTATCTTATTTTACTTATACTGGATTTCATTTATATTTATACATATATGGCTTACTTATATTGTTCGTATTTATGGTTGGATCTGTGTATTGTTTGTATATAATATATACAGTCAGGCCAAAAAGTCTCCATACACCACCTGCTCTCTATACTATTTTTCTTTTAACTAATTAATTGGAACTATGAGAAAACATGTTTAAATTAATATTTGAAACTTAACCAACGAGGATTAGTATTAAAAACAACTACGGAACGTTTTATTTAGAAGTTACATCATTTTTATAAAAAATTAAACAAAATTAATGTCAAAAAAGTCTCCATACACTTAACAATTACCAATAATAGTTTGACGGAGTTTAACGGAAAATAACTTCGTTTAAACTAATATTTAGTGGGATCGCTGTTAGCCTTGATAATCTCCTGTAACCTTTTTGTCATGCTTGCAACCAGCTTTCTAACTTCTGCTGGCATGTTCTCACATTCGTTCAATATTCTGTTTTTTAATTCTTCTCTATTTGAAATATTATGTTTGCGAACGCCCCATTAAATGCTCTATGGGGTTAACATCGGGTGATTGAGGAGGTGTATGAAGCTGCTGTCGCACATTATGGATCATCCATTCTCGCACCAAGTTTGCGGTATGTTTCGGATTATTGTTGGAAAATGTATCTTTTTTCGAGTGCTAATTTTTTGATCACTTTCTCTTAAATTGTCTTTCAAAATGTTCAGATAAACATGCTCATCCATGGTACCATTAATAAAATGTAAATTTCCAACCCCTCCAGCGGACATGCATCCCAAAAGCAGAACACTGCCACCCCCTTGTCTCACCGTGGAAGAAAGGTTTTTAATATCGAATGCGGTATTCTTCTTTCCCCAAATTTTAGTCCTGCCATCAGACTCAAAATGGTTAATTTTAGTTTCATCACTAAAGATTACGGATTCCCAAAAGTCAGGAGGTTTAGTAACGTATTCCCTAGCAAAAGCTAACCGCTTTTTGCGATTAGCTTCCGAAATTATCGGCTTCTTCGTGGCAGCACACCCCTTATAACCTGCCCTGTGTAAACAATTTCTCACTGTTCATGAACAAACATTTTTCGAAAATAGTTGTTCGTTTGGAGACTTCCGCATGTTGGTTCTCTTTTTCCAATTGGATTTTGTGTCCTAAATATATGTACTAGGGCACGTTTTCAAGCAATTGGTTGGCAACAGTCACTTCTATGGCGCGATGACTCATTATTTTGGTTTTATTTGCGTTAATTTCTAGTCCAATCTTTAAGGAAGCCTTATGGAATTCTTGCAACACGCTTCGAAGTTCCTCTGCAGTCTCGTTAATAATGACAACGTCATCTACGAACGAAGTGGTTGAGTCGTACGCCATCTATGTTAATTCCTTTGTCATGCCAGTTCAGATTTTTAAACACATCTTTCAGCGCTAAAGTGAACAGTTTGGGTGAAATTGTGTCCCTTGTGGCTGTACTAGAAATGATTTTGGAGAATCGACAAATTGGGCTAAAACGTACGGCAGAGACTCTGAACATTTCCACGTGTTTTTCACATTGTACATTCTGATTTGAGTATGAGAAAATTATCACCTAATTGGATGCGGAAATGTCTAAAAGTCGACCAAAAACGACTCACGAGTCACTACATCCAACATCTTTGGAACGAATCATAACTATGGATGAAACGTGGGTCCATTGTTATGATCCAGAGACAAAGGAAGGTGTGAAAACATGTTAGCTCACTTGATTGCCAGAAGTATTTTTACAGAAATCATCAGGAAAAGTTCTTGATTTCGCTTTTTAGGACCAGGTTTAGATACTTTTTACAAATTACTTGGAAGACGTAACATAGTGAGTAAAGAAAACTATTATTTACAATTGACTAAACGTGGCCAAAAAATTGTGGAAAAAAGCCGAGTAAAAGTGTTTAAAGACACTGCGCCCTCTCATAAACCGCTTTTAGTTCTGTAGAAAGTAAATAAATTAGGCTTTGAACTAATTGATTATCCCCCATATTCCCTTAATTTAGCTCCCTCAGACTATTACCTGTTGCAAAACTGAAAAAACATTTGGAAGTGCACATATTTTATTCAAATAAATTGTAACAAGTGATGTCGAAAACTGATTTGTAAACCAAGACAAATAACTTTTTTAAGATGTAGATTTTCTTTATAACCATTGAATTAAGTAAGTTGGGAATGTGGAATCTTTGGCACAATGATACGTGTACTATTCAGTATATATCACCACTACACCAAACACTTTATTTTTGCACTCGACGCGCGTTTCGCTAACCATGTTAACTTCATCAGGAGGGGTGATTGACAGCCAATCATCGCTTCTAATGAAGCTAACGTGGTTAGCGAAACGCGCGTCGAGTGCAAAAATAAAGTGTTTGGTGTAGTGGTGATATATACTGAGCAGCTGTTTTTAGTATTTAATATTTGGAAGGGTAAGTTTATGTACTATGATCGATAATTAGGTAAAAGAAGTTGTGATAAATGATGACAGTGATGAAGATTAAATAATTATTACTATATTTGTAAGAAAAAAATTAAAAAATATTACTAAGTATACTACTTTTATAAAAGCTTATTTTTTCAACATGACTTTTTGAAGGTGAAAACTTTTCTTGATATTACAAAAATTTATAATTGATCCTGCATTAATAAATGTTTTGAGTTAATATGACGAATTTTATTTTTTGAGCATTGTTTTTGTTATTAAAATTTTATTTTTCCAATAATGAAGACCACAAGCCCGTATATATGCACTATATATACTACACCAAACACTTTATTTTTGCGCTCGATGCGCGTCTCGCTAACCATGTTAGCTTCATCAGGAGCGATGATTGACTAAAGTTAAACTACAAATCTACCCTATTTATACTTAGCCTAACCCTTGAATTACTCAGGCGAAACTAATGGAATAGGCAAGGCCATCAGTTCCGGTCAAGTAACCAGTAGAGGGGACTATAAGGAATAGGCCCTCTGTCTTTATTTAAACTACTTTTACATTTTATAATTTCCATACTTTCATATGCGTTCAATAATCTCCTATCAGATACATTTTTTATTAATCTTAGATTATCTAATGTTATAATATGATCAGCTTCAAGGGCATGTTCGGCAATGCTAGACTTTTCTGTTCTACTGTATTTTAAGTGTGCTAAATGTTCTTTAAATCGTGTTTTAATTGACCTTTTAGTTTGCCAAACATACTTTTTGTCACAATCATTACAACTAATTTCATAAATTCCACTTTTCTCACAATTAGGAATCTTATCTTTGGGATTTCCTAAGATTTTCCTCAGATTATCTGATGACTTATAGACTAAGGTGAGGCCTACCTTATTAAATACCTTATTGAGTCCCTTGCTATATTTCGGATTATATGGTATGGAGACATACTTGGTGTTATTTTCTTCGCGTGTAAAAAAGGTGGAATTCTGAATATTAAACTTAAACTTATGTCTATTTATTAACTTATTTATTAAGTCATCATCATAACCATTAACTCTAGTTATATTTCTAATACGATTCCTTTCTTTATTAAAGTTTACTCTATTCAGAGGGAAAGTGACCAAACGATGAACTAAAAAATGTAATGAGGCTAATTTGTGTTGTTTGCAATGAAATGAATCATTAGGAATATATCTATCTGTTACTGTGTCCTTCCTATAGATATCAAATTCTAATCTATTATTATTTTTAATAATTAAAATATCTAGAAAAGGTAATTGTCCTTACTTCGTAAGTGAATTTAATGGAATCATACTGACTATTTAATCATCAATATTTGCTTTCTTTGTATCAAAAATCGCGAAAATATCATCTATATATACCATACCCTTGGGAAATATTCGAATTCTTGACTGGCTTTGGTTTCAAACTTACTCATGAATAGATTGGCTATGAAAGGTGATAAGCAATTACCCATAGCTGTTCCTTTTTTCTGAACATAAAATTGACTGTTATATTGGAAATAATTTTGTCCCATACAAAGTTTAGATAATGTAGATAAGTATTCACGAATAATTTCGTCCTCAAAGTCATTTATTCTAAGTAATTCTTCGAGATATTGTAAAGTTTGTGGTATTGGCACACTTGGGAACAAAGAACTGACATCAAAAGAAATTAAGACTTCACCTTCATTAAGAACTAGATTTTTTGTTTTATTAATGAATTCTAACGAATTCTTCACTGCGAAAGTATTTAATGGTAAATTCTCCAGTTCTTTTGATAACCGTTTGGATATCAAATATGTGGGTGATCCTACCGATGAAACAATGGGTCGCATTGCTTTTCCAGGTTTGTGAATTTTGGGTAAGCAATACAACTTTGGTATGGTCGGATTACTCACATTTAATTTAAATTTTAGCGAATCGGAGACAAGGTTCTTACATTTCTTTAAAGAATTTTTAATCTCTGTTATCATTCTCGGTAATGGATTTCTTATTACCTTTTCATAAGGGCCAGATTCGATAAGATTATCTACGCGTTCAAAGTAATCTTTCTTATCTAATATAACAACCTTATTTCCTTTATCCGCTTTTAAGTAGAAAACATCTTTCTTTTTTAATCCTTTAACTACTTTTATGTTTTTTTTGTATATTAGAATTTGTATTGTTGACCATGTTTTTCGATATTTGGTTGCGACATGCTTCCCTAACAAATGAATTACTATTTTTTGGAAGTGGAACTTTCAATGTGAGCAACTATTTCTGATAAATTGAATTAAGTGTAAAAGATATTACGTTAAATAGGTTAGGTTAGACACTTATTAATAAACTCTCGTACTGTGAGATTCGTATATAAAATTTAGATGTCGTTAAGTTTGTTACGCCACTGATGTAAGAAAAACACGTCGCATGAAATTAAGGTAATGGACTATAACATATATATAATTTATCGTTAATATTTTTTTAAAATTAAAAATTCATAAACCCATTCTTATTAATTACAGGTTTATTTGCCGACTATTAGAAATATTGGAGTTTTTTTGGTTATTTACCGGTATTTGTATGTACTTCTAATATTTGCTTATCACCGAATTTTATGAATACCGATATACCGGTTTTCATTCGCGCCTACAATGAAATAAAGTATGAAACATCTTTTATTATTATTTTTGTTTCTCTTTTATTATATTTTTGTGAGACAATAACGTTAGCAATTGGTGCAGAAAATCTACAAAACAAAAGATTCAGTCAATTAATTCAACATGTCTAAATTCATTAGAGTCAAATATTAGTTTATTTGGGGATTTAATAAAAAAGATAAAAAAAATAAACGCATCCGAAACATCGAATGTGTGATTTTTGAACGAAACTCTCTGATCTATTTTTGTTTGTAGTTGATAAGTCCCTATTATTTTATTTAAAATTAATTCATCAATCATTAAAAAAAGTATCCACTGATATAAGAGTAGCAGGGTTTCCGCAGAGGTAGCTTTGAGACCAAAGAAACAGATCTATTTTAGTGTATAATCTTAAATGAACGGATAATCAATTTAGCGTTAAGTTCCTGCGATTTTCGCAGAATGGTGCAGATGTCGCATTATTTTCGCCACATTGTGATTCTGCAAGGATTCCGCTCCTAAATACTTCCTTATCAATATAATAAATTTTATATCTAAAATCGACAAGTGAAATTTTAAAACCATATATATACATACATATATATATATATATATATATATATATATATATATATATATATATATATATATATATATATATATATAGTTATCTTCCAGAATTTAAATTAAATCTCGTCTGGACCCAATCACAAAAACAAATTTTTTAGTTTTTTTAATCTCTAGGTCTCTATAGAAACGGCACAGCGGAAATAGCAATTCAAGTTCTTGTCGAATCGCCGTAGTTTGAACCTGATGAGAAACAAGTTGATTTCAAGAGAACCGAGGTTCTTGAAGAAGAAATGACAAGCTAAACCTACCAGACGTGCAGTATGTATTAGCGCTGCATTTACCTCTGTTTTCCAGTCTATGCTCCAAGGAATCACACATTTGAATAAAGTAAATGATTTTTTTTACTCTATGATCTGAAAATCCTTACTAAATCCTTCCTTAGTAAGGATTTCAGATTATATATTTTCTTACTACCCAGTATATATCACCACTCCACCAAACACTTTATTTTTGCACTCGACGCGCGTTTCGCTAACCATGTTAGCTTCATCAGGAGCGAGTCACTCATCGCTCCTGATGAAGCTAACATGGTTAGCGAAACACGCGTCGAGTGCAAAAATAAAGTGTTGGTGTAGTGGTGATATATACTGAGTAGTATCATTGTGCCAAAGATTCCACATTCCCAACTTAATATATTTTCTTGTTGATGGTACGATTTTGTATATTTTATGAAACTGTTAAATCTTTTTTTTTTTGAATGTTGTATGTTGTTATAATGTTTCAACATTTTTTAAAGGCTAGATATATATATATATATATATATATATATATATATATATATATATATATACACATATATATATATATATATATATATATATATATATATATATATATATATATGTTATTGTAAAATGTGTACACGCAACTAGTAAAGATTTGTTTTGTAGTTAACTCCTAATGATGTCGAAATTGACGAAATATTGAGTTGTAAGAAATAATTGAGTTTCATATCCTCATATGGACCGACACCCGATAATTTCTCTTCTGATTTATATATATATATATATATATATATATATATATATATATATATATATATATATATATATATGGTATATATATACGAGGCTGGTTTGAAAAGTCCGTGCAAAGTCCGAGAGATGGCACCACCGGCGCGTATCGAGGTCATGTTTAGTTAGTAACATCTCTTGAATGAACGCACACCAAGTTTCAGCCATATTGGTCTATTTCTTTGTGTTTGGCATTCGTGTGAATCAAGGAAGTCGAGTGATTTTCAAGAAATGGGCGAAAAAGAATTTCGTGTCGTGATTAAACATTACTTTATGAAAGGCAAAATGCTTCAGGAGACTAAAGAGAAGCTTGATAAATATTATGGTGACTCTGCACCTTCGATTAGAACAGTTTATAAGTGGTTTCAAAATTTTCGGACTGGCCATATGGGCACAAGTGACGCTGAACGTTCTGGACGGCCTGTGGAGGTTACGACTCCAGAAATCATTGATCAAATCCATGATATGGTGATGGATGACAGAAGAGTTAAGGTGCGTGAGATTGCTAGTGCTGTGGGCATCTCTACTGAACGGGTACATAATATGACATGAGAAAGCTATCCGCAAGATGGGTGCCGCGATTGCTCACGCTTGACCAAAAACGGAATCGTGTGAAGTGTTGCAAGGATGGTTTGCAGCTGTTCCAGAAGAATCCGGAGGACTTTAAGTGTCGTTTCGTCACTGTGGATAAAACATGGATACATTACTATACTCCTGAGACCAAACAACAATCTAAACAATGGGTTACCAAGGGGGAATCTGCACCAAAAAAGGCGAAGACCGTTCCTTCGGCCGGAAAGGTTATGGCGACTGTCTTTTGGGATTCGCAAGGGATAATCCTCATCGACTATCTGGAAAAGGGTAAAACTATTACAGGTGAACATTATTCATCGTTATTGGACCGTTTGAAAACCGAGCTGCAAGAAAAACGCCCGCGATTGGCCCACAAGAAAGTCCTTTTCCATCACGACAACGCACCAGCACACACCTCAGCAGTTGTGGTCGCAAAATTAATGGAAATAGGATTCCAACTCGTTTCACATCCCCCCTATTCTCCAGACTTGGCTCCCTCGGACTACTATTTGTTCCCCAATTTGAAGAAATGGCTGGCGGGACAAAGATTTTATTCAAACGATTGCAGACACTAATGGATATTTTGCAGACTTGGACAAATCCTATTATTCGGAAGGGATCAACAAACTAGAACATCGTTGGACGAAGTGTATAAGCCTAAAAGGAGACTATGTCGAAAAATAAAAAAGGTTTACCCCAAACACATAAGTAGTTTTTATTTTTGCACGGACTTTTCAAACCAGCCTCGTATATATATATATATATATATATATATATATATATATATATATATATATATATATATATGGTGTATATATATATATATATATATATATATATATATATATATATATATATATATATATATATATTATTCGTCAAAAAATTAAAATGAAAAAAAGTCCTTTTGCATATAAGTTGTGTGACCTATCCAGAGTGAAATTATTTGATGTAACCTCCCTCAGCCGCAATAACCGCCTCCATTCTTGGCCTGAAGCGCTCGCACGCTCTTTAAAGTAGGGCTGTCCATATTGGCAAATGATGCTTCTATAGCGGTGCATAAAGATGCCACATTAGCGTGTCTGGTCTTGTTAGAAACTCTTTCGATTACGATCCAGACATAGTAGTCGAGGGGGTTCAAATCCGGACTATTGGGGGGCCAAAACTCTTTAGACCAGAACATGTCCACATTATCCGATAACCAGTTTTGGACTAAATGGCTCGTGTGTGCCGATGTGCCTTCTCAAAAGCATTATATTTAGCAACAATGTCGTCTCAGAACTCACCAGCAACCTTGATTCCTTGGAGCATCGAAGAGCGGTTGGCGATTTGAGCCTATTCTACAAATATTTTCATGGAAAGTCATGCTAGAAACACACGTCGCGCTAATACTTGACATCCGTATGAAGTTCAACTTGTCACTCCTCGTCGAAGCCTTTTTAAGCAGTCTTTTATATGAAGAACCTCATCCCGTCGGACTAATTTGTCCAGGACTGTGTTTCTCACCATTTACAGCGATTCAAGACCAACGTGAATCGCTTTTTTCTCACACAAGTCGCTCCTGTAGCGCTTTAGAAATTTTCCTGTAGCATTCCATGTTTGCTATACCCATAGAAAAAAAAAAAAAATAAGGAGAAGACAAATAAATAATAAATTAAAATGAGAGGCTCTGAAATACGCTACTAAAAAAAGTTTACAACACACTGGTAACAAAACTCTACCACTGATCTTTATTACTATTATCTTTCTAGAGTTTTTCTGAACGTCATTATTAAAATGTTACACCTTAGAAGTTGGATTAACATAAATTTATTATATGAAGAAATCTTGAATCCTCTGTTACGAATATCAAACGCCATAAGCAATGCTTAGTTGACAAAGTTTGTTTTTGCGCTTACTCTGTGTCAGCGAACTAACACCAGTTTTTGGCAAAGTGTTTCTATTTATCCTACAGAAACAGTATATTTTTTTATGCCGACTATGAATTATAAAAGTTGCCTAAAGACTTGACACACTTGCAAATACATAAAGTATCAGAGTATAATAAAGTTTTATTCTGGACATTAAAAAAATTAATAGAATAAAACTATGAAATAATAAAATGTAAATTAGGATAATGAGATACTACAATATGTACCGAAAATACATATTTTTTGTTAACAGAAAATCATTTCATAAATTATTGATAATTACTGTTTTGTTTACCCAAAATTATAAATATTATGGTTTTTTTTTTTGTTATTTATCCTCGAGTTTTGTATGTATCGAACAAGATACATTAGTATATGACATCTTATGATATACCGCTTTTCATAAACTAACACAATGCAATAAAATATGAATTATGATATTTTATTCTTTGTTTTGCTTGAAAAATTTCACATATTTGTCCCTGGCAAGTTGCTACTGCCCACGCCACTTTTTTTTTCCTGCAGCTCTTAGTCTATAAGGAAAATATAGTTTTCCGGTTCCATCGGCTTCTCTGCCTATCGGTTTGTCGCTCTGCTGGTACGATAACTCTCTTACGAAATCAGATTTCAATTTCAAATTTGATACCCATATAATACTTAAAGTAGAAAAGAAATCATTAACTATGGAAATTGTTCCTGGTTTTTGGGTATTATAATGACCAAGTTTTGAACATTTAGACATACAAAAAAAATCTTAACTAGTCACGACCTATCATTGAAACTACAGATGAAAATGGTAGGCTGCTTATGTCTTTTCGGTTCTCTTGTCTGTAGGCATTCGAGATATGGGTGTATCGACGACTGTTGAAAATCAGTTGGATGAACAAAGTAACAACAGCATTCTCACTTGCATAGACAAGGACTTGGAGGTGGTCACGACTATCAAGCGACGCAAATTACAATATTTTGGAATCATTATGAGACATCCAGAAAAATACGAAATTTTGCATCTGAATATACAGAAAAAGATTCCAGGCGGATGTGGTCCAGGGAGAAGGAGAACATCGTGGTTGAAAAATTTGAGGCAGTGGTACGGAAAGTCTACGGTTTAACTCTTCCGAGCGGCTGTCAATAAGACGATTATCATCAACATGATAGCCAACATGATAACTAACGATCGTTAAACGGTCATGGTACCTGAAGAAGAAGAAGAATCATATAGGGTGTTTAAGGAGTAGGTGAAGGGGTTAAAGGAGGTGGTTTGACGGTGGTATATTTGAAGCCCTTCCTTTGTTCAACTATTTTTTGTCGTAATATATCATCATAAAGTACCTACCATTTAAAATATTGAATTATAATGCTTGTGGTAAGTTATACTTCAATGCGAGAAAGTTAAAAGCGATTTTGTCAGGAAAATACTGGGTAATCACACAACAAAGAAATTTCTTTACTGTTATCAAATCATCGGTGGTCTAAGATATGTACCCCTTATATTGCCTACTAAATTTAAAGTATGATACAATCAAATATATATTTATTATAATGTCTGATCCTGCGTCTTTTAACACAACGAGGACAGTCGATGTGGAATATTATGTTTCTAATGAGAGATAAAAAGGTTCTTAAAATATTTCAAGGTTTATTTTCAAACCAAAATAGACTTTTAGCAGCTCGCTTAAAGCGATTGGCTCAAAAATTTTAATACTAAGTTGTAATTGATAAAATTCAAAACAAACGTGAATCGCTTTTTCCGCACACGCGTCGCTCCTTTAGCGCTTTAGGAATTTCCCTGCAGCACGGGTGCGATACCCATAGAAAAAAGAAGACAGATAAATAATAAATTGAAATGAGAGGTTCTGAAATACCTACTAAAAAAAGTTTACAACACACAACAAAGCACTACCACTTATCTTTGTTACTATTATCTTTCTAGATCGATGTCTAGAGTTTTTCTGAAAATCTGAAAATTTATTATATGAAGAAATCTTGAATCTTCTGTTACGAATATCAAACGCCACAAGCAATGCTTAGGTGATAAAGTTTGTTTTTGCGCTTGCTTGGTGTCAGCGAACTAACACCAGTTTTTGGAAAGTGTTTCTATTTATCCTACAGAAACAGTGTATTTTTTTCATGTCGACTATGAGTTACTAAAATATAAAAGTTGGCAAATATTGAATTATACAACAGTTTCCTGAAAAGCCTAAAGACTTGACACACTTGCAAATACATAAAGTATCAGAGTAATATAAAGTTTTATTTTTGACATTAAAAAAATTGACAGAATAAAACTATGAAATATAAAATGTAAATTAGGATAATGAGATACTACAATATTTACCAAAAAAACACATATTTTTTGTTAACAGAAAATCATTTCATAAATTATTGATAATTATTGTGTTGTTTACCGAAAATTATAAATATTATGTTTTTTTTTGTTATTTATCCTCGAGTTTTGTATGTATTGAACAATATATATTACTATATGTCATCTTATGATATACTGGTTTTCATAGGATAACACAATGCAATAAAATATGAATTACGATAATTTATTGTTTGTTTTGCTTGAAAAATTTCGTATATTTGTCCCTCAGATTACACAACTACACAAAAAAAAATCAGTCAAGTGCAAGTTGAACTTGCACAATTAGTGTTCCGTACGTAGATTGTTTTTAAAATAAACATTTTTGTTAGGGTGGTATAAAATGATCAGTGACTTCACAAAATGAGTTTTCAACAAAGTTTTTTTCCAATGTTTTCTGAAAACTGGTGACCTTGAAATTTTGCTTTTTTTTTTAAATACCAAATAAATTATTAAAGTTAATGCACTCGTGATAATTTTCGTTCAATCTATACCCCGTGGAGAATATTCCAGAATTTTTTCAAAATTTTTTGATCAGTACTTTTCGAGATAAGGTAGGGGACAGCGATTTTTCGCTATTTTTTAAAAGTAATACGAAGAAAAGTGTGCGCAAGTATTACATTATATATATATATATATATTTTTTACTCGTGTTTTCACAAGCTTTCATTTGACACCACACTCGATGACCTAGTAAAAAAAAATTTTTTCACTTCCGATTTCACCCCTTAAAACGAACCCCTTAAGTCAAAATTTATGTTACGGTGGTATAAAATCATCAGTGACTTCACAAAACACACCCTAAATGAGTTTTCAACAAAGTTTGTTTCCAATCTTTACTGAAATCTGATGACCTTGAAATTTTTGTTTTTTTTTATGTACCACATAAATTATTAAAGGTAATGCATTCGTGATAATTTTCGTTCAATCTGCACCCCGTGGAGAATATTCCAGAATTTTTTTCGAAATTTCTGACTACTTTTCGAGATAAGGCCCGGGACAGCGATTTTTCGCGAATTTTTAAAAATAATACAAAGAAAAGTGCTCGCAAGTATAATATTATATATATATTTTTTACTCGTGTTTTCACAAGCTTTCATTTGACACCACACTCGATGACCTAGTAAAAAAAATTTTTTTTTCACTTCCGACTTCACCCCCAAAACTAACCCCTTAAGTCAAAATTTAATTCTCAAAACTACATGGCTCTGATGAGGCCATCAATTCCTATATTATTACCAAATTTCACCTTTCTATGTCAAATAGTTTCGGAGAAAATCGGGTGTGACAGACAGACAGACAGACAGACACCGAAGTGATCTTATAAGTGTTCCGTACGGAACACTAAAAAGTTCATTACCACGGTATTCATGAAAAAATCACTCTCCAAGATTTTTGCATTTCCTCACATTTCATAGCTTTCCCGTTCCATCGGCCTGTCGGTTTGTCGCTCTGTTGGCCCAATAACTCTCGTACGAAATTAAATTCCGATTTCAAATTTGGTACCCATATAATACTCAAAGTAGAAAAGAAATCATTAACTTTTGAGCGATATTATTTCAGGGGAAAAGGACGAAAGCGGTAGAAATTGATATTTAGGTTTAGTTCGAAAGTGCAAAAAGGCAAACAAAGAAATACTGGGTAGGGTTCCGGAACGTGGAGAGAGTTGGAATAACGGAGATAACATACGCTGACGATATGATACTGATCGCAAAAAACGAGAAAAAACTTGAACGAAAGCTTGGAACGCATGAATATGAGCATAAATGAGAAAAAAAACGAAGACAATAATCATAAGCAAGGAGAACAAAACACATGAAATATATCTAAGAGAAGAAAAGATACAGCAGGTGGAGAGTTTCAAATATTTGGATGCAATGGTGACGAGGGATGGAGAGCTGGATGGGGAGATTAGGGCGAGGACAAAGGCAGCGGGAAAACTCTTTAATAATATCAAGAACACATTCCTAGGCTAAAAAGAAATACCAAAATCAACAAAACTACAAATCTTCAAAAGGGTGGCGACACCAATAATTACGTATGGATCTGAAGTGTGGACAACAACACAAAGTCACAGAAGTAAGATACAAAGTATCGAAATGAGATTCCTCAGAAAGACTGAAGGAAGGACAAGACTGGATAGGATAAGAAACGTTGATATACGAGAAACACTCGAAATGAAGCCGATACAGGAGAAAATAGAAGAAAGTCAGTTGAAATGGTTTGGACATATACAAAGAATGGGACAGGAAAGACTGGTAAGAAGAGTGTATGAAGCAAGAGAGAATAGAAAACGAAGTCGAGGAAGACCACGAAGAACATGGAGGGAGGAAGTAAGGGGAGCAATGGAGAAGAGGGGAGTGAGGTGGGAGGAGGCAACAAGGCTAGCCCGAAATAGACAAAGATGGAGAGAAATATGGAAGACTCCAACCTAACCCAACCCACTCACACCAGCCTACACCGAGAGGTATCATGGCTAAGGATTAAGTAAGTAAGTAAGTAACTTTTGAGCGATATTATTTCAGGGGAAAAGGACGAAAGAGGTAGAAATCGATATTTAGGTTTAGTTCGAAAGTACTATGTAAATTTTTCCTAGTTTTTGGATACTATAATGTTATAGTTATGAGCATAATTATTTACGTTTAAACATACAAAAAAAATCTTAACTAGTCACGACCTATCATTGAAACTACGGATGAAAATGGTAGGCTGCAATATTTTTCCGGGTCTCTTGTACGACATGGAAGCATGGACGCTGACTGAAGAAATGTTTAAACGTCTGGATGCATTCGAGATGTGGGTGTATTGACGACTACTGAAAATCAAATTTTGGATGGTTGTAGCTTCTACTTGATGGAAATTCATTATAAATATATAATAAAAGACTGTTTTTAGTCAATTTCCACTGGTTTATTTAAATTGCGATGACGCGATTCTTCAGATCTACGTTTTACACTGTCAAGTTAGGTTTAATGTTCACAATTTTATATAATTTCTTAATTATAATATTACATCTAATTAAATTACATTGATAGTATTGGAAAACCCACACAGATTTGGAATTAGGAGAATAAATTCAATAATGGTGAATTGTTTAAATCTACCTGGTCGTTGAGTAAAGTACCGGTAGTCCTTAATCGATTTATTTGCATTGTCTCTAAAAGGTTTAGTTTTAAACCTTTTTGTTGGGTGTGTAAAATTTTGAAATTCTTGTTAAATGTGTGATTTTCTGTTAAAAGATGATTAGCATATGTTGAATTAGACTTTCTATGGATGAAACTTTTTTCGTGTTCTGTAATTCTTTGTATAAATGTACGTCCAATGTATGTTTTAGGACATGACCACATGTTAATTGATAAACCCCTGGTTTATTGTCTTTATTGATTTTTGGTTTGTAGTTTTTGAGATATTTCCCTATAGTATTGTTAGTCTTGTGAGCTATGTTGATATTTTTTTGATTTAAAAATTTTCCCAGTGTTTCTGTTGGTTTGCCGAAATAGGTTAAGCATTTAAATGTGGTTTTTCTGTCCTTAAAACGTGGGTATATTTCTGAGATTGCCTTGTTTCTAAGTTTTTTCCTAACGATTAAAGTAACCGACCAGGTAGATTTAAATAATTCACCATTTTTGAATTTATTCTCCTAATTCCAAATCTGTGTGGGTTTTCCAATACTATTAATGTAATTTAATTAAATGTAATATTATAATTAAGAAATTATATAAAATTGTGAACATTAAACCCAACTTGACAGTGTAAAATGAAGATCTGAAGGAGCTTTATCGACAGCGAAACGCGTCATCGCAATTTAAATAAACCAGTGGAAATTGACTAAAAACAGTCTTTTATTATATATTTACTAAAAATCAGTTGGATGGACAGAATAAGTAACAACAGCATTCTCACTCGCATTGATAAGGGCTTGGAGGTGGTCACGACTGTCAAGCGACGCAAATTAGAATATTTTAGCCACACATCCTGAAAAATACGAAATCCTGCATTTGATTATAGAGGGAAAGATTTCAGACAGACGTGGGCTAAAGAGAAGAAGAACATCGTGGCTGAAAAATTTGAGGTGGTACGGAAAGTCTACGGTTCAACTCTACCGAGCGGCTGTTAATAAGACGATCATCATCAACATGGTAGCCAACATAATAACCAACGATCGTTGAACGGTCATGGTACCCGGTAGTATTATGCGGAGAAAAGTTTTGATTCTAAATATCTTTGAAGCCCTTCCTTTGCTCAACTATTTATTGTCGTTAATATATCACCATGAAGTACCTATTATTTAAAATATTGAATTATAATGCTTGTGTTTTATATTAAACTTTAGTCCGAGAAAGTTAAATGTGAGTTTACGAGGAAAATGCTCGGTAATCACCCTAACTATTTTTTAAATAAAGAAATTTCTTTACTGTCTTCAAATCATCGTTGGTCTAAAATATGTACCCCATATATTACCATAAGTATGATGCAATCAAATATCCATTTAATATAGTGTCTGACCCTGTCCCGTTTAATAAAACGAGGGCGTTCGATGTGGAATATTATGTTTCTAATGAATGATTAAACGGTTTTTAAAATATTTCATGGCTTGTTTTCAAAGCAAACAAAACTTTTAACAGCTCATTTAAAGCGATTGGCTCAAAAATTTTAATACTGGGTTGTAATTTATAAAATTGAAGTTTTATTATTATGTTTTAACATTTATACACCATCATGTGCCAATTTAATTAAAAAGAAATAAGAATCAATGATAAAAAAACCGGTCAAGTGCAAGTTGAATTTGCACAATTAGTGTTCCGTACGTTGATTGTTTTTAAAATAAAAATTTTTGTTAGGGTGGTATAAAATGATCAGTAACTTCACAAAACACACCCCAAATGAGTTTTCAACAAAGTTTGTTTCCAATCTTTACTGAAAACTGGTGACCTCGAAATTTTGTTTTTTTTTTTATATACCAAATAAATTATTAAAGATAATGATAATTTTCGTTCAATCTATACCCCGTGGAGAATATTCCAGAATTTTTTCAAAATTTTTTTATCAGTACTTTTCGAGATAAGGTAGGGGACAGCGATTTTTTAAAAGTAAAACGAAGAAAAGTGTGCGCAAGTATTCCAATATATATATATACATATATATATATATATATATATATATATATATATATATATATATATATATATATATATATATTTTACTCGTGTTTTCACAAGCTTTCATTTGACACCACACTCGAGGACCTATTAAAAAAAATTTTTTTTCACTTCCGATTTCACCCCTCAAAACGAACCCCTTAAGTCAAAATTTATGTTACGGTGGTATAAAATGATCAGTGACTTCACAAAACACACCCCAAATGAATTTTCAACAAAGTTTGTTTCCAATCTTTACTGAAATCTGATGACCTTGAAATTTTTATTTTTTTATATACCATATAAATTATTAAAGGTAATGCACTCGTGATAATTTTCGTTCAATCTACACCCCGTGGAGAATATTCCAGAATTTTTTCGAAATTTTTTGATAAGTGGTTTTCGAGATAAGACCCGGGACAGCGATTTTTCGCGAATTTTTAAAAATAATACAAAGAAAAGTGCGCGCAAGTATAATATTATATATATATTTTTTACTCGTGTTTTCACAAGCTTTCATTTGACACCACACTCGATGACCTAGTAAAAAAAAGTTTTTTTCACTTCCGATTTCACCCCTCAAAACGAAACCCTTAAGTCAAAATTTATGTAACGGTGGTATAAAAATGATCAGTGACTTCACAAAACACATCTCAAATGAGTTTTCAACAAATTTTGTTTCCAATCTTTACTGAAATCTGATGACCTTGAAATTTTTTGTTTTTTGTTATATACCCTATAAATTATTAAAGGTAATGCACTCGTGATAATTTTCGTTCAATCTACACCCCGTGGAGAATATTCCAGAATTTTTTTTTCGAAATTTTTTGATAAGTACTTTTCGAGATAAGGCCCGGGACAGCGATTTTTTCGCGAATTTTTAAAAATAATACAAAGAAAAGTGCGCGCAAGTATAATATTATATATATATATTTTTTACTCGTGTTTTCACAAGCTTTCATTTGACACCACACTCGATGACCTAGTAAAAAAAAGTTTTTTTTCACTTCCGATTTCACCCCTCAAAACGAAACCCTTAAGTCAAAATTTATGTAACGGTGGTATAAAATGATCAGTGACTTCACAAAACACATCTCAAATGAGTTTTCAACAAAGTTTGTTTCCAATCTTTACTGAAATCTGATGACCTTGAAATTTTTGTTTTTTGTTATATACCCTATAAATTATTAAAGGTAATGCACTCGTGATAATTTTCGTTCAATCTACACCCCATGGAGAATATTCCAGAATTTTTTCGAAATTTTTTGATAAGTACTTTTCGAGATAAGGCCCGGGACAGCGATTTTTCGCGAATTTTTAAAAATAATACAAAGAAAAGTGCGCGCAAGTATAATATTATATATATATTTTTTACTCGTGTTTTCACAAGCTTTCATTTGACACCACACTCGATGACCTAGTAAAAAAAAGTTTTTTTCACTTCCGATTTCACCCCTCAAAACGAAACCCTTAAGTCAAAATTTATGTAACGGTGGTATAAAATGATCGATCAGTGACTTCACAAAACACACCCCAAATGAGTTTTCAACAAAGTTTGTTTCCAATCTTTACTGAAATCTGATGACCTTGAAATTTTTGTTTTTTTTATATACCATATAAATTATTAAAGGTAATGCACTCGTGATAATTTTCGTTCAATCTACACCCCGTGGAGAATATTCCAGAATTTTTTTCAAAATTTTTGATAAGTACTTTTCGAGATAAGGCCCGGGACAGCGATTTTTGGCGAATTTTTAAAAATAATACAAGAAAAATGCGCGCAAGTATTATATTATATATATATTTTTTACTCGTGTTTCATTTGACACCACACTCGATGACCTAGTAAAAAATTTTTTTTTTCACTTCCGACTTCACCCCCCAAAAACTAACCCCTTAAGTCAAAATTTAATTCTCAAAACTCCATGGCTCTGATGAGGCCATCAATTCCTATATTATTACCAAATTTCATCTTTCTATGTCAAATAGTTTCGGAGAAAATCGGGTGTGACAGACAGACAGACAGACAGACAGACAGACAGACAGACAGACAGACACCGAAGTAATCTTATAAGTGTTCCGTACGGAACACTAAAAATGGAATAAACGCGTAGGATGGACGACAACAGACTTGAAAAATGACCCAAACTTAAGAAACCTTACGGTAGAAGAACTCCGAAAAGGGGGAAGGAATGCTGGACGTTCACATCTGAAGAGACCTAATGGGGATAAAACAGGCAGTATGCCTACTTATATGACACAATATATAAGATAGAAGAAGAAGAATAATAATATGTGCCCAGTTTGGTGGTGGTGCCCTAGAATCGTAAAAAATATCAATGTATGCGCATTAATGTCAACGTGCAAATTTACACTTTTTTCATGGACAATATTCTTTTACTGCCACTATGATACTACGCGCAAAATATTTTGCGCCCTAATGTACAAATTACTTTACCAACATTACTAAAATTAATAGGATCTTTATATTTAAATGACTAGTTTTTTCAATTTTGTAATGTTGAAACTTATAAAAATAACTCAGTTTTCTCAATGACCCTTTGCCTTCCCTTCCTCCTAAATCTAGTACAGCTCAGATTTAAAAAAATAATTTCATTAGTAAATATAATCTTGAATTAACCCACGCCCAACCCAGATAGTACTAGAGAGGTGACCACTTGAGAAAGCCGAGTTCTGTTGTCAAGACTGGCAGAATATATACAGGTAGCAGTTATGTGAGGCATACAATAACGCCCGATTAAGCACTACCGCGTTGTATGTTTCGGCACTTGGGCAACGGTCACGGGTATTATACCCTTGGCAATTCCTCTTTGATATAGACCAGCTTAGTTCCTATTGAGGTGTGGCGGTGGACAATAAAAAAAAAACATTTCAATAATTACGTTGTAGTTTATCATTTTAGCCCTTAAAATTGTTTTAAACAATTTATTATTTTTAGTGTTCCGTACGGAACACTTATAAGATCACTTCGGTGTCTGTCTGTCTGTCTGTCTGTCACACCCGATTTTCTCCGAAACTATTTGACATAGAAAGGTGAAATTTGGTAATAATATAGGAATTGATGGCCTCATCAGAGCCATGTAGTTTTGAGAATTAAATTTTGACTTAAGGGGTTAGTTTTTGGGGGTGAAGTCGGAAGTGAAAAAAATTTTTTTTACTAGGTCATCGAGTGTGGTGTCAAATGAAAGCTTGTGAAAACACGAGTAAAAAATATATATATAATATTATACTTGCGCGCACTTTTCTTTGTATTATTTTTAAAAATTCGCGAAAAATCGCTGTCCCGGGCCTTATCTCGAAAAGTACTTATCAAAAAATTTTGAAAAAATTCTGGAATATTCTCCACGGGGTGTAGATTGAACGAAAATTATCACGAGTGCATTACCTTTAATAATTTATAGGGTATATAACAAAAAACAAAAATTTCAAGGTCATCAGATTTCAGTAAAGATTGGAAACAAACTTTGTTGAAAACTCATTTGGGATGTGTTTTGTGAAGTCACTGATCATTTTATACCACCGTTACATAAATTTTGACTTAAGGGTTTCGCTTTGAGGGGTGAAATCGGAAGTGAAAAAAACTTTTTTTTACTAGGTCATCGAGTGTGGTGTCAAATGAAAGCTTGTGAAAACACGAGTAATATATATATATATATATATATATATATATATATATATATATATATTATATATATATATATATATATAATGTAATACCCGCGCACACTTTTCTTCGTATTACTTTTAAAAAATCGCTGTCCCCTACCTTATCTCGAAAAGTACTGATCAAAAAATTTTGAAAAAATTCTGGAATATTCTCCACGGGGTATAGATTGAAAGAAAATTATCACGAGTGCATTACCTTTAATAATTTATTTGGTATATATAAAAAAAACAAATTTCAAAGTCACCAGTTTTCAGTAAAGATTGCAAACAAACTTTGTTGAAAACTCATCTGGGGTGTGTTTTGTGAAGTCACTGATCATTTTATACCACCCTAACAAAAATTTTTATTTTAAAAACAATCAACGTACGGAACACTAATTGTGCAAGTTCAACTTGCACTTGACCGGTTTTTTTTCTTCTAGTTCTGGTCCATTTGGATATTTTTTGGATCTTATTTAATTATTTCCATGTATTTCCCTAATCACCTTCATTTCTGTTGTCCTCATTGTTGTTTTAGATGTGTCAGCTCTTGTGAGGATCATTCTCACTGTTGTCTTGTATATTCTTATTTTGCTTTCTACTGTGAGGTATTTATTTTTCCAGAATATATCCGTCAAGCAACCTGCTATTAATGATGCCTCCATAGACTGTTGTTTTACTTCCCTGCTTAAAACTCCGTAGTTTGTTATCATTGTTCCCAGGTATTTAAAATTATTAACTTGTTCAATAAGACTTCCTTGAATCTCCAACTTACATCTTAATAATTTTTTTGAAGCTACAATACATTTTGTCTCGGTTGTGTTAATAGTCATGTTTAGTTTTCTCGCTTCCAAATTGAAGGCATGCAAGATCTTCTGAAGGTTGTCCTCAGAATCGGAGAAAAGGACTGCATCATCGGCGTAGTAAATTGTGTGGAAATGTGTTGTTGCCCATTTTGTATCCTTTATTTTTTGGAAGATTCTCCGCTATTCTCTCCATTACGAGATTGAAGATAGAGGCACTAAGTAAATCGCCTTGTCTTATCCGGCGTTTATTTTTACTTCATTGCTCAGTAGATGTAATACTTTTATATTTGTTTTGCATTCTATGTGTAATGTCATGTATGATTTTTATTAGCTTCTGGTTTTTTATCTGCTTTTCTTGTAATATTTTTATAATATCTGTTAATTGGACTCTATCGAAGGCTTGAGTCATGTCGACGAAACACATATATGCAGGTTTGTTAAATTCTTTAGCTTTTTTCCAGTATCTGCCTCACTATAAATATGGCATGTATTTTTGCGGAATCCCTGTTGTTCCTCTCTTATTTGAATATCCTTGCTCATTTCGTTCAGTATGATTTTTGTTAATGCTTTTAAGGCAGAATTTAGAAGCACTATTCCGTGGTAGTTTTCGGGTAACGTCTTTTGCCCTTTTTTAAATATTGGGATTGTCATGCTAGTTTTCCAATCTGGAGGTAGTTGTCCCTTTTTTACTATGTTTGTGGAGAGCTATACTAGTTGTTAATATAGGTTTCCTTCATATTTTAGCATCTCATTTGTAATGTCGTCTGGTCCTTAAATTTTTATATTTTTAAGACTCTGGAGACGAGTCTGGTTTGAAAAGTCCGTGCAAAAATAAAAACTACTTATGTGTTTGGGGTAAACCTTTTTTATTTTTCGACATAGTCTCCTTTTAGGCTTATACACTTCGTCCAACAATGTTCTAGTTTGTTGATCCCTTCCGAATAATAGGATTCGTCCAAGTCTGCAAAATATACATTAGTGTCTGCAATCACCTCCTGGTTTGAATAAAATCTTTGTCCCGCCAGCCATTTCTTCAAATTGGGGAACAAATAATAGTCCGAGGGAGCCAAGTCTGGGGAATAGGGGGATGTGAAACGAGTTGGAATCCTATTTCTATTAATTTTGCGACCACAACTGCTGAGGTGTGTGCTGGTGCGTTGTCGTGATGGAAAAGGATTTTCTTGTGGGCCAATCGCGGGCGTTTTTCTTGCAGCTCGATTTTCAAACGGTCCAATAACGATGAATAATATTCACCTGTAATAGTTTTACCCTTTTCCAGATAGTCGATGAGGATTATCCCTTGCGAATCCCAAAAGACAGTCGGTATAACCTTTCCGGCCGAAGGAACGGTCTTCGCCTTTTTTGGTGCAGATTCCCCTTGGTAACCCATTGTTTAGATTGTTGTTTGGCCTCAGGAGTATAGTAATGTATCCATGTTTCATCCACAGTGACGAAACGACGCTTAAAGTCCTCCGGATTCTTCTGGAACAGCTGCAAACCATCCTTGCAACACTTCACACGATTCCGTTTTTGGTCAAGCGTGAGCAATCGCGGCACCCATCTTGCGGATAGCTTTCTCATGTCAAAATGTTTATGCAAAATATTATGTACCCATTCAGTCGAGATGTCCACAGCACTAGCAATCTCACGCACCTTAACTCTTCTGTCATCCATCACCATATCATGGATTTGATCAATGATTTCTGGAGTCGTAACCTCCACAGGCCGTCCAGAACGTTCAGCGTCACTTGTGCCCATATGGCCAGTCCGAAAATTTTGAAACCACTTATAAACTGTTCTAATCGAAGGTGCAGAGTCACCATAATGTTTATCAAGCTTCTCTTTAGTCTCCTGAGGCGTTTTGCCTTTCATAAAGTAATGTTTAATCACCACACGAAATTCTTTTTCGTCCATTTCTTGAAAATCACTCGACTTCCTTGATTCACACGAATGCCAAACACAAAGAAATAGACCAATATGGCTGAAACTTGGTGTGCGTTCATTCAAGAGATGCTACTAACTAAACATGACCTCGATATGCGCCGGTGGTGCCATCTCTCGGACTTTGCACGGACTTTTCAAACCAGCCTCGTAATTCTTTCTGTCTGTTCTAAAGTTACTTCTAGATTTACTCCTTCCACTTCTTCAAGTATGACTTCGTCATTCTCTTCTTCTTTATATAATTTCTCAAAGTATGTTTGCCATTCTTGAATTGTAATTTTTTTAGTTTGTACCGTATCTTTTATATCAAGTTTGTTCAGTCTTAACATTTTCCAGGCTTTCCTTTGAGCGCCATACAGACCACTTTCCATCCTTTTATTAAATGTCTCCCAATATTCTTCTTTAGTTTGTTTTCTTTTTCTGTTCATTAGTTTCTTTCTACAACATATACGATCCAGTCGTCTTAGGTTTTGTTGTGTGTGTAATGTATATATGTCTCATTTTTCTTCTTTGTCAGCTCCTTTATTTCTGGCCTGAACCAAGGTGTTTTATTTGTGTTTGTTGAGCCAAGGTGTTTTATTTGTTTGTGACACATATTACTTTACATTACATGCAAATGCATATCAAAAAATGTTACGCCATGACCTTTTCCACTAAGTCAAGTATTCATTACAATTACGAGTTAAACGATTCGCAACTTCAGCGGTGTTCGGTTGTTAGGGATTTGGGGATTATAATGCCAAACTTGCTTTTGACACTCATATCAACAACATTTGCTCAGAGGCGTTTAGGGCGTTGGGATTTGTTTTGAGCAATGCTAAAAGCTTTACAAATATTCAAACCCTTATACTACTTTACTTCTGTTATGTCCGCTCAAAACTTGAGTATGGATCTGTGATCTGGAACTCAATATACAATTGTTATATCCAGAAATTAGAAGGCATACAGAGGAAATTCCTTAAATTTTTAGCATTTAGAGTTCTTTCCCTCCTAGAGGCTGTGACCATGATGGCTTGCTGGAGAGATTTGAGATACCATCACTGCTGCGACGCAGGAACTACTTCTGACAAAACTTGTGCGGTCTGTTATTAATTGCCCTGAGTTATTGTCCCAAATCATACATATATATATATATATATATATATATATATATATATATATATATATATATATATATCAATCGGTTTTATAACGTCTTCCGTCTTCCGATGCCTAATTTCCACTCCTCCCGGTTTCTCCATCCCTCCTCCTCCAGATTTCTCTCTAGTACTTCCTTGTTGATTCCTGCTCTCCAGCTTTGGCGTGGTCTTCCTCGCTTTCTTTTCCCATGAGGGTTCCAATTTAAAATCTTTTTAGGTAGTCGGTCTCGTGACATTCTCTGTACATGTCCGTACCATACCAACTGTTGGGTTCTGATTTCGTCGACTATATCGTGCTTTATTTCTAAAGCTCGTCTTATCGTGTCATTTGGTATGCGGTCTTTTCTAGATTTTCTGGCGGCTCGTCTCCAGAAATCTATTTCTGTAGCTTTTAGTATTTTTTCTCTTCTTTCCTTCAATGGCCACACCTGGGAGCTGTAAGTTATTATACTTTTCACTATTGAGTTGTAAATTCTCTTCTTATTTTCAATGGTTATGTTTTTGTCCCATAGTATACTATTAAGCATTGTAATCGCTTTTCTTCGTTGGATATTCTTCTCGAATATTGCTTCTTCCAGTGTTCCGTCCCTAGATATTCTCGTTCCCAAATACTTATAACTGGCACAGTGTTTGATGGTGTGTCCTGTGGCCAGTTTCAAGTCCTGCTGTTATCCTCCGACGCACCTGTACTCGGTCTTTTTAATATTGATTTCTAGGCCCCATTTTTCATATTCCTCCATAACTTTTCGTGTCATGTATTCCATATCATCGACGTCCTGAGCGACTACTACCTGGTCGTCTGCGAATGATAGCGTGTACAATGTAGTATCGTCATCCAGTGGTAATCCCATACTGCTGCATTTCCTTTTCCAGTTCTTCAGTGCACACTCCAAATAGATTTTAAATAGCGTTGGGGATATACAGCAGCCCTGTTTGAGACCCTTTGTGACCTGGAACCCTGTTGTTATACCATATTTGGTTTTCACACTACTTCTTGCGTCTTGGTATAAGGATTTTACGGCTTTAATTATTTCGGTGCTTACATTACTCTGTTGTAGTGTTTCCCACAATCTCATTAGGGGCACGCTGTCGTAGGCCTTTTTTAAATCAACAAACAAGACATGGACTTTCTGATCAAATGCGGTTTTCTTTTCTAGGATTTGTGTCAGTGAGAAGAGATGGTCTATTGTGGATCTTCCTGCTCTAAAGCCTGCCTGTTCTTCAGCTTCTACGTCCGCGTATTCCGTTTCTATTCTATTTTTAAGTATTTTTCCGTATATTCTGCTAATAGATCCTGTAACCGTTATTTTCCTATAGTTATCGCATTTATTTTTATCTTCTTTCTTATGAATTGTTGATATGTATGATATTTTCCATTCCTCAGGTACTTCTGATGTGTTAATTCATCTTTGGAATAAGTTCCTCGAAGCGCTAAATAGCTTTTCAGTTCCGTATTTTACTATCTCTCCTGGGATGTTTCCTGGTCCTGGAGCTCTACCATTTTTTAGCGTTTTACATACTTGTTTAACTTCTGATGTTGTTATCCTTATTGGGGAACCTCGTATAACTATATTTGGGTTTCCATGTTGGGTACTTTTGAACTCTAGTCTATCTTCTGTTAGCATATTTGTAAAATATTGGTTCCATTTTTCTGGTGTTATTGTTGAGAAGATTTCTCTTTTCCGTTCTGTTCTCATATTTTTAAGAAGTCTCCAGCTTTCTGTGCTTTTTCTTCTTCCTATGTAAGTGTTGAGTCTTGAGCATGTCTTTTCCCATTGGTTGTTCTTTTTGTCACTAATCATTTTGCGTACTCTAGCTTGGGATTCTTTGTATTTTACTTTGTCGTTTGTGCTCTTTGAATTTAAGTATTTGTGATAGCTTTTCCGTTTTTCTTTAATTTCGTATTTAATTTCTTCATCCCACCAATATGGTTTTTGCTGTTTTTCCCTTTTCTCTTAGTACCCTAATGCTTCCAGTGCGGCTGCTTTATATACTTATATTCTTCTTCTATATTAACAAATCCCGTCCGTTGTATCTTTTGGTCCAGTCTACTCTTGTATAGATTTCTGATACTTTCATTTTGTAAGCTGTCTGTATTATACCTTATTGTTGTTTCACTTGTTGTGTGCTGTGTACTTGTATCTTCCAGTTTGCTTTCCCGTGTTGTTCGTGAGGTTATCTTTCCTTTCACAAGGTAGTGGTCGCTGCCACATGAAGCCCCTCTTTGGACTCTTACATTTAGGAAGTTTAATCTAGATCTCTGTCGTATTATCATATAGTCGATAATACTTTTTAAATCTCTTGTTGTTTGACATTCCATAACATTGATATTTTCCATTTATTACTTCCTCAATTGATTGGACTCTTCGGGAATAGGTTATTGAGATGATACAAAATTTTTATTTAGCATACTTTTCTTATTGTGTGATGGATGGGCTGAGCAGTATTTGTGGTACATAGCCGTTAAATTTTGTAATAATCATTATTATGATGATGATGATACTTTTTTACCTATTGTCAAATTGTCTTGTAAATGGATGTAGTTCTGTTAGACAATAAAGGCTTATTATTATTATTACACTTTATTCTACTGGAATTGTAGCTCAGTGGTAGATCAAAAGTCCTCATTACTAGAAAATTGAGGGACTGAAACACATTATGCAGGAACATTCACAAACTCTAAATTAAAATATAAGCTGTACATCAGCAAGATAATGTATGGTACTTGTAATTGTGTAACAACTTTAAGTTCCACGCCCCCATCTATCACAAGAACACCCTAAATGTTTTCTAGTTAACCTATACAACAATAAAATTATTGTTTTAAAGACTTTTTCACAGACGATGTACGGTTCTACCCTTTGGGTATGTGATGTCTCAGCAAATGAAAATATAGAGTTCAGAAAACCTATATTTTCTCATAGAAAAACATATTCATAAAATTTATTCGACTCCTTGACAGAAATATGCATAAAAAAGCTTGTATTTGGTTGTGATATTCTTCAAGTGCACTGTTGGAACATGCAGCCTTTATTCTTGTTCTGTTATAGTTTTCTATTGGCTTACTACATATTAAACTAATAATGAACTAAGTATTGTCGTATGATACCTATGATTATACAAAACCAGCTTGGAAATGGCTGTTTTTTATTTCCTCATTTTTTACAAACTATATATGCATGTTGTTATATTATCGCTAAAAACGTAATTTATTCCAAACCTTATAATTAGCAACAATTTGACGTAATTTAATATATTTATAGCACTGCAGCCAGAATATTTAATCTTACGGTCAGTGAATGAAAAATCCAACTAAGAAATAACGTCAAATCAGTTGTTAGAATCTCACACGTAGTGCCATTTATATGTAAATGAAGTAAAAAGACACGTTAATTTAAAGGCTATAAATAGTATTTTTTGCTAGTTATTGCTTACTTAGCTAGGCTTTTACGTAAGCATGCTAAAACGACGGAAACTTTGGTGTTATAATGTTTGGGTGACACATTATGTTTGTAGTTATAATTATAATCATACAGTTGAATTTCTTAATGTATTTCCTGTACGTCACTACTACCTAAGGCGAATGATCTAAATCTAAATAAATTCTGGTCTACGCATACGAACTCCAGGGCGAATCTAGAATTTTAGGGGGGCAAAACACTTTGAGGTGCACTCGCCATTTCACAAAAATATGAAATCGGAATTTATACCTTAACATATTCCTAAGGCTCTACTGGCGTGGACTTCATAATTTTATCATTATATATATATATATATATATATATATATATATATATATATATATATATATATATACAGTCCCTGGCCAAATTATTAGACGCACTGCAAGATTTCATGTAAAATATTAATTACCGAGTGATATTGTACCGTTTTATTATTTTAAATTGATTTGTTTTTTATTTTTATATTATCCAATCAATTACCTATTTATTTGACATAAATAAAACAGCATTAATTTAGAAAAGCATAAGTTTATTAAGTTTTAAAGAAAAGTGAAATTAATGTTAGTAAAAGTCAATATTTTAGTTGAGCCACCTTTAGCCGCTATCAAAGCTTTAATTCTGCCCTGCATGCTATCAGTGCAAGATTGTACTGTCTCCTGCATTTGAGGATGATGATTCCACACATGAATAATCTTTTCTAGGAGCTGGGTTTTGTTGGTAATCACATCTTTAGCCACTTCTCTTTTCATCAGCTCCCACGGGGTTCATATCAGGGCTATTACCCGGCCAATCCAACAGAGGGATATTTCTTTCTGCCAAAAAAGCTTTAACAGACCGAGCAGTGTGGCAGGGAGCTCCATCTTGCATAAAAGTGAATAGTTCCCCATTTGGAAACCATTCTCTGAGCTGCGGAATCAACCGATTTTGTAATACTTCTTTGTACTGATCTTGCCTCATTATTCCTTTGACGACGTACAGACGTCCAGTGCCCTTGCCGCTGATGACTGACCAAATCATCACTTTGGTGGGATGTTTAACCGTCGGGACGACACAATCAGGATGAAACTTTTCTCCATGACGACGACGCACATACTGAGCTTTATTCTGCAAAATTTCGAATGTGCTTTCGTCACTGAAGCAGACCTGTCAAAAATAGGAAAAATATATAAACTTCCAGGTTTATTTGCTTTATTTAACTGAAAATGATAATAATGTATCAAGTATTGATTAAATTGCTGTATCTTACCGATCTCCAGAAGTCCACATCTTTGTCTTGCCATTGTTTGGCCCACTTCAGGCGCTTTGCTTTCATTGCAGCTGTTAACTTGGGCTTCCTGGCGGGGCGACAGGCCTTAAAATCTAATTCTTTCAATTTTCTTCGAATAGTGCGCTCAGAAGCATTTACGCTAGCATCCTGGAGTTGTGATTTTATTACCTTTGTGGTAGCAAATCTGTTTTCTACACAAATTTTCTTCAAACATATCTCTGACCGTGGAGTGAAAATTGGTTTTCTACCGCATCTTTTCTTTCTTTCCGGGCTTAATTCCTTCCCTGACTCAATTTTCTTTTTTATGCGTCGTACACTAGCTTCAGAAACCTCCAATCTTCGTGATATTTCTCGGTTTGGAAATGTTTTCGCAATCACAAGGGCCATCACTTCAGCTTTTTTACGTGGTGAAAGATCGCCTTTTCTACCCATAATGAAAATAGTCCAATTACTTTTTTTAAAACACTGCATACAAAATAAACTAATAACTGAGTAGTATAAAACTGTTAAACAAACAATCACAGTCCATAAAGCCACAGAAACACGTCCTGTACCTGACTCGATTCCGATCGCGACTGATACAGGTTTGTACTTATTTACGTTCATGTATCACTTTGTCAACACAGTGTTACCATATGTTAAAAATAAATACAAATATGTAGTCTACAACAATTCTTTTAAATAAAAATCAATAATATTGTAGTTTAAATATACCATTATTGCATAAAAACTCTTAAGAAACATAAAATTACTAAAAAAAATACAGTGTGTCTAATAATTTGGCCAGGGACTGTATATATATACAGGGTTACAGGGAAAGTCGTCCTAGATAATTAAGGACGTTATAGTTTAGGTCGTTTCTGACCGATTTGATTCTATGACATGATGTCCTAAACTTAACCGTTTTCGAGATATTGAAGTTAAAAGATTTTCTAAAAAAAACATGTTTTTTTTTGCTTTTATATCGATTTTTTTTTATTAGAGGTTCTCGAGTGCAATTTTTTGGTTATTTTTAGTTAGTCTGTATGTCAAGTATTAAAAATCATCATCAAAAAAATTTGAACTAGTTACTAACAGTTCCAAATGGCGGCTTGTTAATGTTTCTAAATTACGAATTTTTACCAAGTGTTTCCTACTTTAAATCAATAAAGAGAAAAAAAAATGTATGGAAGTTATTCTGCAAATTATTTTAAAAACTTTTACGTCTTTTTAGCTATCAAAAAAGGTATAATACTAGGAGTTTAATAGGAAAATTGTACACAGAATGACACCTAAAGCGGGCTCGGGTAGCAAAAGGTAAATTTTTAGTTCTAGGTGAAAATACGAAAAATACACAAATAAAACAAAAAAACCTTGCAATTTAATATTTTTTATTAATTATAATTCATATTCTATATGGTCGCCTCTATTTCTAACACAAATTTTTTAAGAAAATACTATGGACTGACGAGTCGAAATTCGACAAAGACGGTCTTACAAACTACCACAATGCTCACTATTGGGCTTCTAAAGAGGAAGACAACCCAAACAAAAAAAGAACGAACGGATCACAAACAAGATTCAGCTTAAATGTGTGGATGGGTATAATTTCAAATTATTTGGTTGGGCCATTCTTCCTGCTAGATAATTTGAATGGCGAGGAATACGACAATTTTTTGCGGAACGATTTACCTAATTTGATGGAAGACCTACCTATTGGTTTGAGACAAAACATGTACTTTCAACACGATGGCTGCCCAGCTCACTACAGAGGAAGTATTCGTGCATGGCTCAATGACAATTATCCCAACAAATGGATTGGAAGAGGCGGACCCATACCTTGGCCGGCGAGAAGCTCAGCCCTAACACCGATGGATTTTTTATGTGTGGGGTCACATGAAAAGTCTCGTATACGACTAGATGACTCCTATCGAAAACGTGGATGTCCTAAGACAAAAAATAATTGATGCGGCTGACGAAATGAGGCGGCACCTCACAACCAGCGTTGTGAAAAGTAATTTAAGAAAAAGAATGAGAATTTGTGTTAGAAATAGGGCGACCATATAGAACATGAATTATAATTAATAAAAAATATTAAATTGCAAGGTTTTTTTGTTTTATTTGTGTATTTTTCGTATTTTCACCTAGAACTAAAAATTTTACCTTTTGCTACCCGAGCCCGCTTTAGGTGTCATTCTGTGTACAGTTTTCCTATTAAACTCCTAGTATTATACCTTTTTTGATAGCTAAAAAGACGTAAAAGTTTTTAAAGTAAGTTGCAGAATAACTTCCATACATTTTTTTTCTCTTTATTGATTTAAAGTAGGAAACACTTGGTAAAAATTCGTAATTTAGAAACATTAACAAGCCGCCATTTGAAACTGTTAGTAACTAGTTCAAATTTTTTTTGATGATTTTTGATACTTGACATACAGACTAACTAAAAATAACCAAAAAATCGCACTCGAGAACCTCTAATAAAAAAAAAATCGATATAAAAGCAAAAAAAAAAAACCGGTCAAGTGCAAGTTGAACTTGCACAATTAGTGTTCCGTACGTTGATTGTTTTTAAAATAAAAATTTTTGTTAGGGTGGTATAAAATGGTCAGTGACTTGACAAAACATACCCCAAATGAGTTTTCAACAAAGTTTGTTTCCAATCTTTACTGAAAACTGGTGACCTTGAAATTTTGTTTTTTTTTTTTTATATACCAAATAAATTATTAAAGGTAATGCACTCGTGATAATTTTCGTTCAATCTATACCCCGTGGAGAATATTCCAGAATTTTTTCAAAATTTTTTGATCAGTACTTTTCGAGATAAGGTAGGGGACAGCGATTTTTTAAAAGTATTACGAAGAAAAGTGTGTGCAAGTATTACATTATATATATATTTTTACTCGTGTTTTCATAAGCTTTCATTTGACACCACACTCGATGACCTAGTAAAAAAAAAAATTTTTTTCACTTCCGATTTCACCCCTCAAAACGAACGCCTTAAGTCAAAATTTATGTTACGGTGGTATAAAATGATCAGTGACTTCACAAAACACACCCCCAAATGAGTCTTCAACAAAGTTTGTTTCCAATACCATATAAATTATTAAAGGTAATGCACTCGTGATAATTTTCGTTCAATCTACACCCCGTGAAGAATATTCCAGAATTTTTTCGAGATAAGGCCCGGGACAGCGATTTTTTTCGCGAATTTTTAAAAATTATACAAAGAAAAGTGCGCGCAAGTATAATATTATATACATATTTTTTTACTTGTGTTTTCACAAGCTTTCATTTGACACCACACTCGATGATCTAGTAAAAAAAATTTTTTTTTCACTTCCGACTTCACCCCCAAAACTAACCCCTTAAGTCAAAATTTATTTCTCAAAACTACATGGCTCTGATGAGGCCATCAATTCCTATATTATTACCAAATTTCACCTTTCTATGTCAAATAGTTTCGGAGAAAATCGGGTGTGACAGACAGACAGACAGACAGACAGACAGACAGAGAGGCAGACAGACCGACACCGAAGTGATCTTATAAGTGTTCCGTACGGAACACTAAAAACATGTTTTTTTTAGAAAATCTTTAAACTTCAATATCTCGAAAACGGTTAAGTTTAGGACATCATGTCATAGAGTCAAATTGGTCAGAAACGACCTAAACTATAACGTCCTTAATTATCTAGGACGACTTTTCCTGTATATATATATATACATAATATATATATATATATATATATATATATATATATATATATATATATATATATATATATATATAGGATATATATATACTTATATATATATATATATATATATATATATATATATATATATATATATATATATATAATATACATACAGTAGAACCCCGATTAACCGAGTCGCGATTATCCGAGCTCCGGAATAAACCGAGCCAATCTAAGAACCTGATTATCCGAGGCACGCCCGTCTATGCTGCGTATTAACCGAGCTTCTAAAATATGTATGTACATATTTCCATTTAAAATTCCCCTGGCCCGTGTGAGGGGTTCCCCTATTTATGTTCTTGGACTCTTTCAGCATGTAAATTTGCGTGAATGCAGTGAGTTATAGCGTTTTTTACGGAGAAGTACGAGTATACTCACATAATTTATTTGGTTGAAGTTCTGGTAGTTAAGTGTAATTAATACGAACTGCTTTGTTTGGATTTTTGTTTGTCGTATTATAATGGAGCAAAACAAGCGTAAAAGAATCGTTGTTCCTATTGAAGAAAAATTAAAAGCCATCAGAAGAATTGAAGCAGGAGAGACAATTAAAGTTGTTGCACGAGGTTATGGAGTAGGTGAGATAACAGTTGAAGATTGGAAAAGAAACCGCACAAAAATAGAAGAGTGGTGTATAAAATCAAGCCTCCTCGTCATCAGGAAGAAAAATCAATGAAAACCCGCGAATATGAAAAGGTTAACGAAGCTTTATTCATGCAGTTTAACCAACAGAGATCAAGAGGTGTGCCTCTGTCAGGTCCAATTTTACAACAGAAAGCAATAATAATTAGTAGGCAATTCCCAAACCCCTTAGTAACCCCAGTTGACCGCCAATTCAGGATGGCTTGACCGCTGGAAAAAACGGTACGGTGTACAACTGACTGTATGTGGTGAAAAACTTTCTGCTGATGTGTCATCAATTGAGAAGTTTAAGCAGAACTTTAAAAAGCAAATCGAAGATTGTGGATACACATGTGATCAAATTTACAACTGTGACGAAACTGGTCTGAATTATAAAATGCTTCCATCAAAAACATTGGCATCTCGACAGGAAAAATCAGCTCCTGGGCACAAACGAAGTAAGGAAAGATTAACTATAATGGTATGTTCCAATGCATCTGGCAAGCACAAAATCCCACTAATGGTGATTGGCAAGTCTGCACGTCCAAGAGCTTTAAAAGACATTTCACCCAAAGCACTATCAGTCTATTACAAAAGTCAGAGAAGCACATGGATGGATGGGAACTTATTTACTAACTGGTTTGAAGAAAAGTTCGTGCCATCTGTGACTAAATTTTTGAACAGAAACCGTCTTCCTATTAAAGCAATTTTGTTAATGGATAATGCCCCCTCTCACCCTGGAGAAGGACTTCATGTGGACGAAATTGTTGTAAAATGTTTTCCTCCAAATGTAACCAGCATAATGCAACCAATGGATCAAGGCATCCTCGAAAACCTTAAAAAAAATTATAGGCGTTTATATCTTGAACATCTGTTAGAAATACACAGAAAATGATGATATTATCAATGGGATGAGAAAGGTTACACTGAAAAAAAATGTTATTTACTGGGTAAGTCAAGCTTGGGATTCTGTGCGTACTACCACTATTCAAAAATCTTGGTCAAAAGTTATTGATTTGAGGACTATGACAGAGATGATACTCCATTAAATGAATTAGCTTTGAAATTGAGAAGTCATGGAGAAATGTCCAGTTCAAATTTTGACAGCGAGATAGAAGAAAAAGAGAAAGTTTATTTGAATTAATGCAAAAATTAAAAGGTTGCGAAAATATGACAAGAGAAGATGTTGTTGAATGGATTACAGCACATGATTTAGAAGAAGAAATGAATATTGAAGAAATAACGAATGCCTTTCAAGAAACCGAAAAATCAGATGACGATGACGATGACGAAGCGGCGGTGGATGAACAGCCTCCCACTAAGATCTCTCATCAAGAAGGTTTTGCTTCTTTGGAAAAAGCTATGAGGTATATCGAACAATAACTAGAGGCAACCCTAGCGGATTTGCTTCTTCTTAATAGATGGAGAAAATATTGCAGCGAGAAAAAGAAGATGCAATATGAAACAGAAGCGCATAGATACCTATTTCACTGTTTTATAATGTATGTACCTATTTATATGTTAAAACGTTTAAAGTATTGGTGTTTATTTTTTGAATGAATAAAAAACAAATCGGGATTATCCGTGTTTTCAGTTATCCGAGGAGGGTGCCCCCCACGTTACCTCGGCTAAACCGGGGTTCTACTGTGTGTATATATATATAGGGTGTCCCATTATTCCGTGGACATAGAACTACCACGTATATTTTTGGAATGAAAATAAGTCGATTGGACATAATTTACCTCTATACAAAAGTGCTGCATTTGTCCGTTAGAGGGCATTAAAGTAAAAAAAATAAACACATTTTTTAAGATATTTTAAGAACCGATATTCTGATTTGAATGAGATTTAGAGTGCCCATGTTTTGCTAGGCGCTCTAATATTTGACTTTCACAAAAAAACCCAAAAGGGTTCGAGAAAGGTGAAAACTACCCTCACCCCTACATAAATTCTAGTAGAAATGTTTTGCAACTTTAACGACGACTCTGAATTTTTTTTCATAAAAAGGTCCTTCTATTTACTTCATTTTTTGTCTCTTGTGCAAAATTATTCTGGCTAATGATTTACGCAAAAATAAAAAGACTAGCAAGCATTTTACTTATAATTAAAATTAGTTGGTAAAATTAAACAGATAAGTATGATATTAATTATTATTACGAGTTTTATTTAACAGAGGTAATAGTATTTTTTACAAAAGTTGTTCAATATGACCACCACTTTCGTTCCTGCACATAACAATACGACGCAAAAAATTGAAACTAACTCTCTCTAAAATATCATTATTATTTATTGTATTAGCAGCATTTTGAATCCTATCCCATAGTTGATCGGCGTTGTTTATCTGGACCTCGTATACCTTTGTTTTCAACGCTCCCCATATAAAAAAATCGCAAGGATTAAGGTCCGGGGAACGAGGTGGCCATTGAATTGGAGCTTCTTGACCTCTACCAATCCATCTACCACAAAAATTCTCGTTCAGATAATTTCTTACAGCACGCGCAAAGTGGGGTGGAGCTCCATCGTGCATAAAAAACATTTCTCTTCTTACATTCAGAGGCAGTTCTTCTAATAATTCAGGTAAAGAATACTGTAGAAAATGTAGATAGCTATCTCCGTTTAGGTTATCAGGCAACCTATATGGGCCAACTAAAAAGTTACCAACAATCCCCATCCAAACGTTAATTTTAAATTCTCGTTGAAAATGTCTTTCTGTAACTACATGCGGATTTTCTTCGGCGTAAACATGTGTATTATGCAAATTTATCATACCACGACGGGTAAAACATGACTCATCCGTAAACAAAATTTTTTTGTGAAATAGCCTATTAATTGCTCTGCATTCTAAAACATTTCGTACAAATCTCAGACGTGAGTGATGATCAATGGGCAACAATTCTTGGACTGGCTGAACGTGAAATGAACGAATGAGTTGTTCATTTAAAATCCGGTTAACAGTGCTTTTTTTAACTCTTTGTTTAAGTTCTAACCTGCGAGTGCTGATACCTGGACTTGCTTCGACTACTTCAAGAACAGCTTCTTCCACTAGAGGTGTTCGGGCTTGCCGCAGTTTTCCAGCATTGACTCTCAAGGGTTGGAATCGTTCAATTTATCGAAGTCGACGTTCTATGCTGGCAAAAGTCTGGCGATTTGGAATTTGTCGATTCGGATATCTCTCTTGATACACCCGAACACTTTTCCTACAATTACCTTCGCAAAAACCAAGTACTAGCAAGATATCAGTCTGTTCATCAAAAGAATATCCCATATTCAGAGGGAAAACAAGCAACAACAACAATAAATTATCAATCAAAAAATAAACCCAAACGATAATTAATTTAAAATTAATGAAGCTTATTGTCAAAAATCATTTGTGACACTGACATAACATTCCACATTTTTGCCAACTAGTTTATTATCATCATTGTTTTATAGGTCAGCATCGGAAAAACTTTTTTTTTTTCAAGAATTATGCCAGGTGGCATTTTTTTACATGAGACAAAAAATGAAGTAAATAAAATGAAATGAAAAAAAATTCAGAGTCGTCGTTAAAGTTGCAAAACATTCTACTAGAATTTATATAGGTGTAAGGGTAGTTTTCACCCTTCTCGAACCCTTTCGGTTTTTTTGTGAAAGTCAAATATTAGAGCGCCTAGCAAAACATGGGCACCCTAAATCTCATTCATATCGGTTCTTAAAATATCTTAAAAAATGTGTTTATTTTTTTTTTACTTTGATGCCCTCTAACGGACAAACGAAGCACTTTTGTATAGAGGTAAATTATGTCCAATCGACTTATTTTCATTCCAAAAATACGTGATAGTTCTATGTCCACGGAATAATGGGACACCCTGTATATATATATACAACGAAGATATTAAAAAAAAAATTATTGAGGTTCCTTGAAAATTGCGGCCAGAAAATTAATTTAAGTAAAAAATACGTATTGTGGCCATAGTGCGACTCCTAACGAAGGTTAGCGATCTAAAGAGCTACCATAGTCCTGGAAACTGCAGCTCTAAAAATATCTATTGATGAGCAATTAAACCAACTTTGGATGACCTTTAAACCAGGAATTTGGAGATTTTTTCAACTGATCTCATCTTTTTTTTGCCTTCAATCGCCAGTCTCAACAAATCAAATTTTATTCCCCTCATTATATAACCAGTAAACTTAGTTTCTCTTTCTTTATAGTCAGCAGCAGTTCTGTGAATTTGTTCATTCGCATTAGTTACTCTATCCACCCACGATGTCCATAGAATCCTTCGATAAACATACATTTAGATAGTTTCGAGTCATTGCTCTGTGCCGGGATCCAGAGTCCAGCTTTCACAGTACCAAAAAAAACGTAACCTAACTTGAAATAACCTGAACTATTAAAATATTAGTTGTAAAAAAATGTAATTTACTCGGTTGAAATCCACGTGAAAACGTGCTTTGAGAATGTTTTTACGGAAATTTTCAATAAGAAAAGAATTACAAACATTTTTTCCAAAATGCAGATTTTTGAAAAACACCCTGTATATCTGAAACGTTACTAGATATCGATATGCGGATTTCACCATTGAGTTTATCATAAAAATTGAGCCTCAGACACCGACATCAGTTTTCGTCTATCTTCTTTAGATAAAGGGGTTAAACTTTAAAAGTGTCCAATTTGGACCACCCTGTACACTTTTAAGCACCTTATCTTGATAAGAAAATATTAATTCTTTAAGGTGCAATGCAGACGATGCAATAAATAATTTCTAATTACGAATTATGCTGCAAAAATTTAAATAATTGCCTGTATGTTTGATACGTAGCGTTATGTTATGAGCTTATGAGCATATATTAACAGTTTGCATGGAAATTTTGATAAATAAGTGCCCTTTTGCATGAAACTGATCTTGATGATTGCATAAATATAGCCAGTCTGATGTAAATAAAAAATTCTTTAGCCAGTATTTCCCTCGCAAATATAAATTAAATTTAACACAAATAAAACACTAATAATGTTTTTTTTTTTAATTTCCACTATATTATTTTTCGTGTTTAGTTAAAATGAATTTCCATCAAGTAACGGCTAACTCAGAAAATTGTATAAATTAAATATTAAATTATAAATGGAGAAGATATTTATTCTGTTAAACAAATCGCCATATTAAAATTTTTTCCTTCAGTGTGCCCGCGGTTTCGTAGTCTTACTACATTATCAAACAGACAATGAACCAAAAACTAGGAAGGTACAAATACAAAAACAGGCAGCTTCCTACGACCTTTCGTCCCCCCCCAAAAAAATTCATAATAAGATTTAGACTAAAATGCGAATTTTGATTATTTTTATTATTATTATTAATTGTTATTAATATTTTTTAATAAAATTTTGCACAATTCTTTGTTAATATAAAAGCTATATTTTTCTATAATTTGAAGCCGTAACACAGTAAACACACTATACAGTTGCGAAACTCAAGGATAATCGCATAGGAAAATCAGGTTCGTTTTCAGAAGGTCACGTGGCAATCCGCCATGTTAAAAGTGGACCAGCGCGAGATTTGAAATACAAATAAAGTTGTGCAAAGTTTATCATTCAAAATCATAGATATAGAAATGTTTGAAAATTTTTGATTTGTTATTTAATACAGCATGAGTAATATAAAAGTTAATGCAGCATGAGTAAGATAAAAAAAAAACAAACAAAAAGAATGGAGCACTTTGTAGAAAATAAATGAATACAATACAAGGTGAAAAACTTGATAGGAAGGTATTTGATGGAATTCTTCGTATTCAACTTCAGTTTTTAATAACTTTATCCAAAAATTCAAAAGTCTATCAAAGTTAAACGTCACTGTTTTGAGGTTAAAGTTTTATTTACATCATTTTTCAAGTCAATTTGTGATTAAAGATGTTTTTTAAGGACTAAATTAATTTAATTTTAATTGTCATTACTAAGATGTCAACATCTTCTAAAATAAGAGCATTTTTTTAAGCAGTGTTGTGTGGTGTGATAGATCTCTCGTTAATTAAAAAACACTGTATCTACTTTTTTGGTACTTATTTTTTCTTAAACTACAAAACTATATTGTGTAACTTCGAGAAAGGTTAATATAATATTATTAATGAATTATGAACGTATATATATATAGACCTCTATTTTTTCTGTGAATGATTCTTAGAGGTTCTATACCTTTTGTGTTCTGTTATCTGTATTGCTTTTTGATAATGTAATTAACGCTTGCTTTTATTTACAATGAATTAATATTTAGATCAAAGAGTCAATACAGTAATTTCCTAATTATAGTTACATACAATACTTAGTTATAACCAAGCTGACTTGTCAATTACAACTATATTGGGAATGTGGAATCTTTGGCACAATGACACTACTCAGTATATATCACCACTACACCAAACACATTATTTTTGCACTCGACGCGCGTTTCGCTAACCATATTAGCTTCATTAGGAGAAATGATTGACTCATATATACTGAGTATTATCAATTACAGTTTAAAAGGAAAATAACTATATTTAATTTATAGTATAGGTATACATCAATAAAAATAAGTTCTTTATATAGGAGGAATATTAATAACAGGTAACTAAATCTTCAAAATTTTAATAGTAACCATAATTACCATCAAAATGGACTTCGATTAGGTGTACTGTCCATTTAACGAACTTATTTTCAGAATATTTTACCCTCTGGCACACATCGTCTGACAAAATCATATTACAAAAATTTCTTTGGAATCATATTAAAATTTTTCTTATTTTAATAGCATATTTGATTCAATAATCCATTTATATCAGTTATTTCAATAATCCCATTCCCCAGTGGTTTTGTGATCTCAACACGACACTTAATATTTTAAACTTTCAAACCCAGCTTATAAGAAAAAATAATAAATATGTTGTTATAGGTTCTGTGTTCCTTACAATAAATTCACAGAAACTTTTGAAAGATTGGCATGAAAAAGGAGCAATGTAATTTATAGAGAAAAATAGAAAAAAAAGTCACTTTCAGAGTATTAATTGTACTTGCAATTAAAACAGTGTTAAATTTATCAGGTTTATTATTAGAAAAGGTGTGTAATTCAGATGAAGTTATTGAAAACTAGAAGCCTCTTGAATACACCTTTTATAAAAAAATAATATGTTTTATTTATAATTTATTAAATATAAATAGTTTTAAATAACTGAATACTAGTTTACACAAAAATAAATCTTTCTAAAAACCAGAATTTGGAGGATTATTAATTAATCATAAAAAAATACACAGGCACACAAAAAAAGGTTTTCACTACCGAACAGATCGCTATACCTATATGTATTTTTGGGCGCTGAAACCGAATCCGAGATCAGAATTGAGCAATCACGACAGAATTTTTAAATAACCAGCCGAACTAAGTTTAGGAATAAATTTCAGGCTTTAATGACCAAATCACTCTACCAATACGAACGTTTTATTAAATCAATCAAGGTTCCCTGGAAGGCCGTCACTTGAGCAAATACGCCTAAATAAAATGTACATTAGTAATGATAATATTCTTTCATGCATATGTATTTTTTCAAAAATGCATTTACGATAGTGAAAAGTTGTCTTGTGAAAGCAAGCAATAGAGATTTATTAAAATAATCAACAACTCCAACAACTTTAATCGCATACCATGATTTCTATGAAATCATTGTTTTAACTAAAAACAGAGGAACTGCAAAAAAAATCATTAATGCAGCAACTTAAACTTTGACGGATAATACTGTTGATGATTACATGTGATGTAAATAAAGCATAATTAAATTTAGTTATGATTTAGAATAATAGTCTTAGCGCGCCCCTGACTGAGTTAGAAATTTCTTATTTGCAAATTTTAGAGCATAAAAAAGTGTGACTCGAGCAAATAATTTGCGAAAATAATTATCTGGAATATGAATTTTTTTGTCGCATAACAACGAAAAGGCTGAGATATTTAAGAAATAGCGAGCCGAAAGCGTTAAAATGTGGAAAAATGCACTGAAATAGAAGAAATGTGGCCTTGCTGTCAAAATTAAGCTGAGAAAACTCGTTTACATTATATTGGCACTGTTTCAAAGTTAGTTTGTTTTATAAGCTGTACCCAAAAATCATGAAAATTTTACGGCATTTGCCTCCACTATACATACAGGGTGACCCATATGTATGGAACAATGATTTCACAGAATTTATTAATCACTGTATCAAAAAAAAAAATGTTTAAATAAAAGTTATGGAGTGTTATATGACGCACATGCTGACGTTGACAATAAAATGTTTTGAACTGTCAAATCGAAGAAATTACGCATTCTTGATTATTTTTAAAATGGAAAGCCCTATATATTATTTTATTTTTGAGTCCTACTAAAAATTCTAGATATTATTTGTCTAACATACTGTCTTAATTGAACTGTTTTGGAATTATTTTTATTTGAAATTTAAAACAAACAAAAGACAAAAAACTATTAATATATACTCTAAGGTAACAATTGCTCAAAATGGCTACCGTTAACAGCGAGGCAATGACCCAATCTGTCATAAAACAGCCTGAACAGAGTTTTGCAGAGAATCCGGGGTGATCTGTGCTACCTCATATTGAATTCTTTAGTACAGGAAATGAAGCATTTTGGCTTGCAATTTTTTCGTCCAGCATGGATTTACTTGAAATTTCACAGAAGGTAGGGAATAGCCCAAGGATCATTTTCTATATCATGCCGCTGTATCGTTAAAACCTTGGGGGTGGTACCACCCCATCTCGAGGTAGAAATTTTTTATTACATTTTAACTATAGGAATCGATGGAAAAGGTAATTCTAAGAAAAAAAATGTTCTTTACGTTTTCTTCGTAAAACTAATATTTTTCGAGTTATTCGCGGTTGAAAGTAACAGTTTTTTCGACGAAAAAATCGACTTTTTTAAAGGGTTTTTTGCGAATAACTCGAAAAATATGCATTTTATCAAAAAAACTGTAGAGAGCAAAATTGTAGCTTTTAAAAAAATAAATAAAATTATTTTTTATAATTTTTCTACGACTAATACGAACCGAGATATGGCATGTTAATGATTAGCTTTTTTTCGTCAAATGCATAATTTGAAAGATTCAAAGCCAAATAACGGGAAAACTTTGCATTTTTCGAGGAAAACTTATAGAATTTTTTTTTTAAAGTATATAATTAGACCTTTTAAAAAAAAGTCTCTAGCATGAAAAATTGAGCGACTTATGATATAAATAAGGTCGGTACTTACTTTTTTCTACGAAAAAATCTGTGAAAACAACCCCCTAACTACCCCCCTAATTAAAATTGATCTTCACCCTTCTGTGATTCTCTTTATATTATGTATTATCAATACATCCAAGAAGTTTGACCAATTTAAAATGCCTAATTTTAAAAAAATTGGAGTTTAAAGAGAAAACGATTTTTTGGAATTTCGTATTTTTCACCCTTTTTCTTCAAAATATCTCCGAAAATACTGGAGATACGAAAAAAATGATAGAGTACCAAAATTGTAGCTTTTTTAATGATTAAAATTTTCCTGTGCGTAGATTTTCTGTACAAAGAATATTTGGCGAGATATAGCCGTTTAAAACCTCTATTTACGAGCGAACACCACATTATTCGAGCCCTTTAAACTCTCCCCATTTAAAAAACTAAGGAATCTTAAGGAATTTAATTCACACAGTCTTATAGCTCTTGAAAAGCCCTACAAAATTGTTTTTGAAAAAAACTTTCTATCACTAAAAATGAAGGAGCTATGTTTAAAAAACCAATCAATTTTTTTTTCGAAAAATTCGAAATAGCCCGCTTCGGAGCGTAATAATCTACATAACCGGTATATTTGGCAGTAATACGTTATATGTTCCACATAGTCGTCTATGTATGTAAATGTATGTGAAGTGAAATATGCGGTGTATTTTTGTGTTAATAATTTTTTTTTTATGTAATTCTACTTTTTTTTCTATTTAGATCTATTAAATTACTTTATAAAAATTGCAATGTTATTAAGGGTGGTTTTTAAGGGTTGAAATATTATGATATTATATCCTAAAGCATAAAACAATCATTATTTAACCAATCCAAACCAAATTTTTACCCATATTAAGGTTTACAATGTTATTTTATAATTTTTGACAATAAGGGGTAGTTTTCTTCACCCCTAAAAATAATCAACGCCCATGAGCATAATATAGAATATGAAGTAGAGGGTGAGATGAGCCTAATCCCAAATTTTTATGCAAATCGATGCAAGACGAAATCATTTTTTAGGATAAAATAATTTTTTTATATTAAGCTCTAACAAGGCTTGATTTTTAAGGGTTGAAACATTATGAAATTGTATCCTAAAGCATAAAACAATCCTTATTTAACTAATCCAAACCAAATTTTACCCATATTAAGTGTTTAAAATGTTATTTTATAATTTTTTACAATTAGGGGTAGTTTTCACCCTTAAAAAACAAAAAGCGTACAACGGCACGATATAGAAAATGAACTAGAGGGTGAAATGAGCCTAATCCCAAATTTTTGTACAAATCGATGCTGGACGAAAAAATTGCGAGGTTTTGCCATTTTTTGAGCTTCATTTCCTGTACTATTTGTTGTAAATCTTCTACAGTTCCAGGTCAACTTCGGTAATTTTGGTTTTCAAATGACCCCATAAAAAAAATCGAGTGGCGTAAAGTCGGGACTCCTTGCAGGCCATTTTACAGCACCTCTTCTGCCTATCCATCGATTAGGAAAAATCGCATCCAAATATCTACGAACATTGATTTCATAATGAGGAGGTGCTCCGTCCCTGTTGATACCACAGATTCCTGTTAGAGGTATCCAAATTATTTTCATCGGGAAAAAGACCTGCATAAGTTGGAATAACTAGCTCTTAGAGTAAATATCGCTGTCCTGTAAAGAATTCCATCGATAAAAAAGAGACCAATGATATGACCTCCACAAATCCCTGTTCACACGTTTATCTTTTGTGGTCTTTGAGAAATGAGTGTAGATTATCCAGTGGAGATTCTCGGTAGACCAGCAGTTATGCCTGTTAACTCTTCCGTTAAGACAAAATGTGGCCTCGTCAGAAAAAACAATATTATGAATTAGGTTGGGATTATTACTGATTCGTTCCATCATGACCTCGCAAAATTCAACGCGTCTATCGTAGTAATCTTCATATAATTCTTGCAATAGAATGGGTTTGTATAGATGCAATTTTTCTTCATTCAGTATACGACTTAAGGTACCTTTACTTATGTTGTGGTCCAGGCAAAGCTGACGAGTAGCTGTATGAGGATTTTCTGTAATTTCCAATAAAACATCTAACTTTTTATCATCGCTTGTTTTAACTTTTGGAGGTCCAGATTTAGAACGATTCTTAACGTGACCCATTGTCTAAAATCGTTTTAATGTTTTGCTAACTACGGATTGGGTAACAGGTTCTCGATTTCGGATATTCTGCTTTAAAAAGATCACACACCTCCTGTTGTGTTCTCCTACGGTCTCCGAAACCAGCCATCATCAACAAAGTGATTGTTTCAATTTCTGTTAAATGTACCATTATGATATTACGCTCAAATTGCAGTTTGCAGCAATAAACATTTTCGTCAATAAATCATTTTTTGACGAGTTAAGTCGTTACCTGACAGTAAATGTTTGTCACAAGCCAGCTTAATTTTTTTTATTTTGATCTCCTTAATTTAAAATATCAATAATTCCAAAACAGTTGAATTTAGACATATAGTATATTAATATATAATAAAAGACTGTTTTTTAGTCAATTTCCACTGGTTTATTTAAATTGCGATGACGCGTTTCGCTGTCGATGCAGCTTCTTCAGATCTACAGTTTACACTGTCAAGTTAGGTTTAATATTCACAGTTTTATATAAATTTCCTTAATTATAATATTACACCTAATTAAATTACATTGCTAGTATTGGGAAATCTACACAGATCTGGAGTTAGGAGAATAAATTCAATAATGGTGAATTGCTTAAATCTACTTGGTCGTTGAGTAAAGTACCTGTAGTCCTTAATCGATTTATTTGCATTGTCTCTCAAATCAATAAAGATAATAAATCAGGGGTTTATCAATTAACATGTGGATCATGTCCTAAAACATACATCGGACAAACTGGACGTACATTTAGACAAAGAATTACAGAACACGAAAAAAGTTTCATCCATAGAAAATCTAATTCAACATATGCTAATCATCTTTTAACAGAAAATCAC
>CM032455.1:4269253-4296109 GCA_019049505.1 Pachyrhynchus sulphureomaculatus | reverse complement strand
CCTATTGTTTTGAGACAAAACATGTACTTTCAACACGATGGCTGCCCAGCTCACTACAGAGGAAGTATTCGTGCATGGCTCAATGACAATTATCCCAACAAATGGATTGGAAGAGGCGGACCCATACCTTGGCCGGCGAGAAGCTCAGACCTAACACCGATGGATTTTTATGTGTGGGGTCACATGAAAAGTCTCGTATACGACTAGATGACTCCTATCGAAAACGTGGATGTCCCTAAGACAAAAAAAAATTGATGCGTTGTGAAAAGTAATTTAAGAAAAAGAATGAGAATTTGTGTTAGAAATAGGGGCGACCATATAGAACATGAATTATAATTAATAAAAAATATTAAATTGCAAGGTTTTTTGTTTTATTTGTGTATTTTTCGTATTTTCACCTAGAACTAAAAAATTTACCTTTTGCTACCCGAGCCCGCTTTAGGTGTCATTCTGTGTACAGTTTTCCTATTAAACTCCTAGTATTATACCTTTTTTGATAGCTAAAAAGACGTAAAAGTTTTTAAAGTAAGTTGCAGAATAACTTCCATACATTTTTTTTTCTCTTTATTGATTTAAAGTAGGAAACACTTGGTAAAAATTCGTAATTTAGAAACATTAACAAGCCGCCATTTGAAACTGTTAGTAACTAGTTCAAATTTTTTTTGATGATTTTTGATACTTGACATACAGACTAACTAAAAATAACCAAAAAATCGCACTCGAGAACCTCTAATAAAAAAAAATCGATATAAAAGCAAAAAAAAAAAAAACCGGTCAAGTGCAAATTGAACTTGCACGATTAGTGTTCCGTACGTTGATGTTTTTAAAATAAAAATTTTTGTTAGGGTGGTATAAAATGGTCAGTGACTTGACAAAACACACCCCAAATGAGTTTTCAACAAAGTTTGTTTCCAATCTTTACTGAAAACTGGTGACCTTGAAATTTTGTTTTTTTTTATATACCAAATAAATTATTAAAGGTAACGCACTCGTGATAATTTTCGTTCAATCTATACCCCGTGGAGAATATTCCAGAATTTTTTTTTCAAAATTTTTTGATCAGTACTTTTCGAGATAAGGTAGGGGACAGCGATTTTTTAAAAGTATTACGAAGAAAAGTGTGTGCAAGTATTACATTATATATATATTTTTACTCGTGTTTTCATAAGCTTTCATTTGACACCACACTCGATGACCTAGTAAAAAAAAAAAATTTTTTCACTTCCGATTTCACCCCTCAAAACGAACGCCTTAAGTCAAAATTTATGTTACGCTGGGTATAAAAATGATCAGTGACTTCACAAAACACACCCCAAATGAGTCTTCAACAAAGTTTGTTTCCAATACCATATAAATTATTAAAGGTAATGCACTCGTGATAATTTTCGTTCAATCTACACCCCGTGAAGAATATTCCAGAATTTTTTCGAAATTTTTGGATAAGTACTTTTCGAGATAAGGCCCGGGACAGCGATTTTTCGCGAATTTTTAAAAATTATACAAAGAAAAGTGCGCGCAAGTATAATATTATATACATATTTTTTACTTGTGTTTTCACAAGCTTTCATTTGACACCACACTCGATGATCTAGTAAAAAAAAAAAATTTTTTTTCGCTTCCGACTTCACCCCCTAAAACTAACCCCTTAAGTCAAAATTTAATTCTCAAAACTACATGGCTCTGATGAGGCCATCAATTCCTATATTATTACCAAATTTCATCTTTCTATGTCAAATAGTTTCGGAGAAAATCGGGTGTGACAGACAGACAGACAGACAGACAGACAGACAGACAGACAGACAGGCAGGCAGACAGACAGACACCGAAGTGATCTTCCGTACGGAACACTAAAAACATGTTTTTTTTAGAAAATCTTTAAACTTCAATATCTCGAAAACGGTTAAGTTTAGGACATCATGTCATAGAGTCAAATTGGTCAGAAACGACCTAAACTATAACGTCCTTAATTATCTAGGACGACTTTTCCTGTATATATATACATATATATATGTGTATATATATATATATATATTATATATATGATGTATATATATATATATATATATATATTATAAGTATATATATACATATATATATATATATATATATATATATATATATATATATATATATATATATATATATATATATATATATATATCTATATATATATATATATATATAATATATATATATATATATATATATATATAAAGGGTGATTCATTTAGAGGTACTTTTTTTTTAAATTAAAAAAAAATGAATAAAAACAATTTTATTTTATAATCTTTATTATTATTAGAAGAACTGCCTCTGAATGTAAGAAGAGAGATGCTTTTTATGCACGATGGAGCTCCACCCCACTTTGCGCGTGCAGTAAGAAATTATCTGAACGAGAATTTTTGTGGTAGATGGATTGGTAGAGGTCAAGAAGCTCCAATTAAATGGCCACCTCGTTCCCCGGACCTTAATCCTGGCGATTTTTTTATATGGGGAGTGTTGAAAACAAAGGTATAATCGAGGTCCAGATAGACAACGCCGATCAACTATGGGATAGGATTCAAAATGCTGCGAATACAATAAATAATAATGATATTTTAGAGAGAGTTAGTTTCAATTTTTTGCGCCGTATTGTTATGTGCAGGAACGAAAGTGGTGGTCATATTGAACAACTTTTGTAAAAAATACTATTATCTCTGTTAAATAAAACTCGTAATAATAATTAATATCATACTTATTTGTTTAATTTCACCAACTAATTTTAATTATAAGTAAAATGCTTGCTAGTCTTTTTATTTTTGCGTAAATCATTAGCCAGAATAATTTTGTACAAGAAACAAAAAATGAAGTAAATAGAAGGACCTTTTTATGAAAAAAAATTCAGAGTCGTCGTTAAAGTTGCAAAACATTTCTACTAGAATTTATGTAGGGATGAGGGTAGTTTCCACCCTTCTCGAACCCTTTCGGGTTTTTTGTGAAAGTCAAATATTAGAGCGCCTAGCAAAACATGGGCACCCTAAATCTCATTCAAATCAGAATATCGGTTCTTAAAATATCTTAAAAAATGTGTTTATTTTTTTTTACTTTAATGCCCTCTAACGGACAAACGAAGCACTTTTGTATAAAGGTAAATTATGTCCAGTCGACCTATTTTCATTCCAAAAATACGGGGTAGTTCTATGTCCACGGAATAATGGGACACCCTATATATATATATATATATATATATATATATATATATATATATATATATATATATATATATATATACACAGTAGAACCCCGGTTGGGGGGGGGGCACCCTCCTCGGATAACTGAAAACTCGGATAATCCGGATTTGTTTTTTATTCATTCAAAAAATAAACACCAATACATTAAATGTTTTAACATATAAATAGGTACATTATAAAACAGTGAAATAGGTATCTATGCGCTTCTGTTTCATATTGCATCTTCTTTTTCTCGCTGCAATGTTTCTCCATCTATTAAGGAGAAGCAAATCCGCTAGGGTTGCCTCTAGTTGTTCGATAATACCTCATAGCTTTTTCAAAGAAGCAAAACCTTCTTGATGAGAGATCTTAGTGGGAGACTGTTCATCCACCGCCGCTTCGTCATCGTCATCGTCATCTGATTTTTCGGTTTCCTGATAGGCATTCGTTATTTCTTCAATACTCATTTCTTCTTCTAAATAATGTGCTGTAATCCATTCAACAACATCTTCTCTTGTCACATTTTCTAAATCTTTTAATTTTTGCATTAATTCAAATAAACTTTTTTCTTTTTCTTCTATCTCGCTGTCAAAATTTGAACAGGACATTTCTCCATGGCTTCTCAATTTCAAAGCTAATTCATTTAATGGAGTATCATCTCTGTCATTATAGTCCTCAAAATCAATAACTTTTGACCAAGATGTTTGAATAGTGGTAGTACGCACAGAATCCCAAGCTTGACTTACCCAGTAAATAACATTTTTCAGTGGAACCTTTCTCATCCCATTGATAATATTATCCTTTTCTGTGTATTTTAACAGATGTTAGATAGTTAATCTTTCCTTACTTCGTTTGTGCCCAGGAGCTGATTTTTCCCTGTTGAGATGCCAATGTTTTTGATGGAAGCATTTTATAATTCAGACTAGTTTCGTCACAGTTGTAAATTTGATTACATGTGTATCCACAATCTTCGATTTGCTTTTTAAAGTTCTGCTTAAACTTCTCAATTGATGACACATCAGCAGAAAGTTTTTCACCACATACAGTCAGTTGTACACTGTACCGTTTTTTCCAGCGGTCAAGCCATCCAGAACTGGCGGTCAACTGGGGTTACTAAAGGGTTTGGGAATTGCCTACTAATCATTATTGCTTTCTGCTGTAAAATTGGACCTGACAGAGGCACATCTTTTGATCTCTGTTGGTTAAACTACATGAATAAAGCTTCGTTAACCTTTTCATATTCGCCGGTTTTCATTGATTTTCTTCCTGAGGACGAGGAGGCTTGATTTATACACCACTCTTCTATTTTTGTGCGGTTTCTTTTCCAATCTTCAACTGTTACCTCACCTACTCCATAATCTCGTGCAACAACTTTAATTGTCTCTCCTGCATCAATTCTTCTGATGGCTTTTAATTTTTCTTCAATAGGAACGACGATTCTTTTACGCTTGTTTTGCTCCATTATAATATGACAAACAAAAATCCAAACAAAGCAGTTCGTATTAATTACACTTAACTACCAGAACTTCAACCAAATAAATGATGTGATTATATTCGTACTTCTCCGTAGTAAACGCTATAACTCACTGCATTCACGCAAATTTACATGCTGAAAGAGTCCAAGAACATAAATAGGGGAACCCCTCACACGGGCCAGGGGGATTTTAAATGGAAATATGTACATACATATTTTAGAAGCTCGGTTAATACGCAGCATAGACGGGCGTGCCTCGGATAATCAGGTTCTTAGATTGGCTCGGTTATTCCGGAGCTCGGATAATCGCGACTCGGTTAATCGGGGTTCTACTGTATATATATATATATATATATATATATATATATATATATATATATATATATATATATATATATAAGGGTGATTCATTTAGAGGTACTTTTTGTGATGGGGATTTAATTGCAGATTGCGCATGCGTCGTGTCAACTGAAGTGGCATTCCTGTTCAGTAGTGTTTGACAATTCATAATGGAAAGACTTAGCCCGGCACAGCGTCTACAAATTGTTCAACTTTATTACGAAAATGGGCGTTCTACGAGGAATGTGTATCGGGCGCTTAGAGCAACTTATGGTCCACATAATCGGCCTACCGAACGCACAATTCGCTCTACCATCAATAAGTTTGAGACCCAATTTTCATTATTGGATAATGCTCGACCGAATAAAACCACATCCAGCACGTAGTGAAGAAAATATAGGGGCGGTAGCGGAGAGTGTACGCGAAGACCGTGAAGTGTCGATTCGTCGCCGTTCTCAACAGCTTGGCCTGTCATATTCAACAACTTGGCGTATTTTACGTAAGGATCTTTCTTTAAAAGCATACAAAATTCAACTAGTGCAACAACTGAAGCCGACCGACCTTCCGAATCGTTTCCGTTTTAGTCGTTGGGCTCTTGACAAGCTTGCAGAAGATCCACTGTTTTCGAGAAAAATTTTGTTCACCGATGAGGCCCATTTTTGGCTTAATGGGTTCGTGAATAAACAAAATGCCCGTATTTGGGGTGATGAACAACCTGAAGAGGTTCAAGAGCTGCCGTTAAATCCAGAAAAAACAACCGTTTGGTGTAGTTTATGGGCCGGTGGAATAATCGGTCCATATTTCTTCAAAACAGAGGCCGGCCGGAATGTTACTGTGAATGGTGACCGTTATCGCTCCATGATAACAGACTATTTGATGCCAGAAATTGAAGCCCGTGGTCTCGACGAAATTTGGTTCCAACAAGATGGCGCCACTTGCCATACAGCCCGTGAAACCATGGCTTTACTGCGAGAGCAATTCGGCGAACAGATCATTTCACGCTTTCGACCAGTGAATTGGCCGGCTAGATCATGTGACATCACACCTCTTGACTTTTTCCTTTAGGGCTATGTAAAGTCCAAAGTCTACATGGATAAGCCAGCTACAATTGAGGCATTGGAGGCCAATATTACTCGAGTCATTGGCCAAATACCACTCGAAATACTCACACGCGTCATTGAAAATTGGAACTTCAGAATGGACGTTGTTAACCGTAGTCGCGGACAACATTTGAAAGCAATTATCTTTAAGAAATAATTGTAAAGAATGGTTCTTTTATATGATAATAAAGATTATAAAATAAAATTGTTTTTATTCATTTTTTTTTAATTTAAAAAAAAGTACCTCTAAATGAATCACCCTTTATATATATATATATATATATATATATATATATATATATATATATATATATATATATATATATATATATATCTATATATATATATATATATATATATATATATATATATATATATATATATATATATATATATATAAAGGGTGATTCATTTAGAGGTACTTTTTTTTAAATTAAAAAAAAATGAATAAAAACAATTTTATTTTATAATCTTTATTATCATATAAAAGAACCATTCTTTACAATTATTTCTTAAAGATAATTGCTTTCAAATGTTGTCCGCGACTACGGTTAACAACGTCCATTCTGAAGTTCCAATTTTCAATGACGCGTGTGAGTATTTCGAGTGGTATTTGGCCAATGACTCGAGTAATATTGGCCTCCAATGCCTCAATTGTAGCTGGCTTATCCATGTAGACTTTGGACTTTACATAGCCCTAAAGGAAAAAGTCAAGAGGTGTGATGTCACATGATCTAGCCGGCCAATTCACTGGTCGAAAGCGTGAAATGATCTGTTCGCCGAATTGCTCTCGCAGTAAAGCCATGGTTTCACGGGCTGTATGGCAAGTGGCGCCATCTTGTTGGAACCAAATTTCGTCGAGACCACGGGCTTCAATTTCTGGCATCAAATAGTCTGTTATCATGGAGCGATAACGGTCACCATTCACAGTAACATTCCGGCCGGCCTCTGTTTTGAAGAAATATGGACCGATTATTCCACCGGCCCATAAACTACACCAAACGGTTGTTTTTTCTGGATTTAACGGCAGCTCTTGAACCTCTTCAGGTTGTTCATCACCCCAAATACGGGCATTTTGTTTATTCACGAACCCATTAAGCCAAAAATGGGCCTCATCGGTGAACAAAATTTTTCTCGAAAACAGTGGATCTTCTGCAAGCTTGTCAAGAGCCCAACGACTAAAACGGAAACGATTCGGAAGGTCGGTCGGCTTCAGTTGTTGCACTAGTTGAATTTTGTATGCTTTTAAAGAAAGATCCTTACGTAAAATACGCCAAGTTGTTGAATATGACAGGCCAAGCTGTTGAGAACGGCGACGAATCGACACTTCACGGTCTTCGCGTACACTCTCCGCTACCGCCCCTATATTTTCTTCACTACGTGCTGGATGTGGTTTATTCGGTCGAGCATTATCCAATAATGAAAATTGGGTCTCAAACTTATTGATGGTAGAGCGAATTGTGCGTTCGGTAGGCCGATTATGTGGACCATAAGTTGCTCTAAGCGCCCGATACACATTCCTCGTAGAACGCCCATTTTCGTAATAAAGTTGAACAATTTGTAGACGCTGTGCCGGCTAAGTCTTTCCATTATGAATTGTCAAACACTACTGAACAGGAATGCCACTTCAGTTGACACGACGCATGCGCAATCTGCAATTAAATCCCCATCACAAAAAGTACCTCTAAATGAATCACCCTTTATATATATATATATATATATATATATATATATATATATATATATATATATATATATATATATATATATACAGTAGAACCCCGATTAACCGAGTCGCGATTATCCGAGCTCCGGAATAACCGAGCCAATCTAAGAACCTGATTATCCGAGGCACGCCCGTCTATGCTGCGTATTAACCGAGCTTCTAAAATATGTATGTACATATTTCCATTTAAAATCCCCCTGGCCCGTGTGAGGGGTTCCCCTATTTATGTTCTTGGACTCTTTCAGCATGTAAATTTGCGTGAATGCAGTGAGTTATAGCGTTTACTACGGAGAAGTACGAATATAATCACATCATTTATTTGGTTGAAGTTCTGGTAGTTAAGTGTAATTAATACGAACTGCTTTGTTTGGATTTTTGTTTGTCATATTATAATGGAGCAAAACAAGCGTAAAAGAATCGTCGTTCCTATTGAAGAAAAATTAAAAGCCATCAGAAGAATTGATGCAGGAGAGACAATTAAAGTTGTTGCACGAGATTATGGAGTAGGTGAGGTAACAGTTGAAGATTGGAAAAGAAACCGCACAAAAATAGAAGAGTGGTGTATAAATCAAGCCTCCTCGTCCTCAGGAAGAAAATCAATGAAAACCGGCGAATATGAAAAGGTTAACGAAGCTTTATTCATGTAGTTTAACCAACAGAGATCAAAAGATGTGCCTCTGTCAGGTCCAATTTTACAGCAGAAAGCAATAATGATTAGTAGGCAATTCCCAAACCCTTTAGTAACCCCAGTTGACCGCCAGTTCTGGATGGCTTGACCGCTGGAAAAAACGGTACAGTGTACAACTGACTGTATGTGGTGAAAAACTTTCTGCTGATGTGTCATCAATTGAGAAGTTTAAGCAGAACTTTAAAAAGCAAATCGAAGATTGTGGATACACATGTAATCAAATTTACAACTGTGACGAAACTAGTCTGAATTATAAAATGCTTCCATCAAAAACATTGGCATCTCAACAGAAAAATCAGCTCCTGGGCACAAACGAAGTAAGGAAAGATTAACTATCTAACATCTGTTAAAATACACAGAAAAGGATAATATTATCAATGGGATGAGAAAGGTTCCACTGAAAAATGTTATTTACTGGGTAAGTCAAGCTTGGGATTCTGTGCGTACTACCACTATTCAAACATCTTGGTCAAAAGTTATTGATTTTGAGGACTATAATGACAGAGATGATACTCCATTAAATGAATTAGCTTTGAAATTGAAAGGCCATGGAGAAATGTCCTGTTCAAATTTGACAGCGAGATAGAAGAAAAAGAAAAAAGTTTATTTGAATTAATGCAAAAATTAAAAGATTTAGAAAATGTGACAAGAGAAGATGTTGTTGAATGGATTACAGCACATTATTTAGAAGAAGAAATGAGTATTGAAGAAATAACGAATGCCTATCAGGAAACCGAAAAATCAGATGACGATGACGATGACGAAGCGGCGGTGGATGAACAGTCTCCCACTAAGATCTCTCATCAAGAAGGTTTTGCTTCTTTGGAAAAAGCTATGAGGTATTATCGAACAACTAGAGGCAACCCTAGCGGATTTGCTTCTCCTTAATAGATGGAGAAACATTGCAGCGAGAAAAAGAAGATGCAATATGAAACAGAAGCGCATAGATACCTATTTCACTGTTTTATAATGTACCTATTTATATGTTAAAACATTTAATGTATTGGTGTTTATTTTTTTGAATGAATAAAAAACAAATCCGGATTATCCGAGTTTTCAGTTATCCGAGGAGGGTGCCCCCCCCCCCAACCGGGGTTCTACTGTGTATATATATATATATATATATATATATATATATATATATATATATATATATATATATATAGGGTGTCCCATTATTCCGTGGACATAGAACTACCCCGTATTTTTGGAATGAAAATAGGTCGACTGGACATAATTTACCTTTATACAAAAGTGCTTCGTTTGTCCGTTAGAGGGCATTAAAGTAAAAAAAAATAAACACATTTTTTAAGATATTTTAAGAACCGATATTCTGATTTGAATGAGATTTAGGGTGCCCATGTTTTGCTAGGCGCTCTAATATTTGACTTTCACAAAAAACCCGAAAGGGTTCGAGAAGGGTGGAAACTACCCTCATCCCTACATAAATTCTAGTAGAAATGTTTTGCAACTTTAACGACGACTCTGAATTTTTTTTCATAAAAAGGTCCTTCTATTTACTTCATTTTTTGTTTCTTGTACAAAATTATTCTGGCTAATGATTTACGCAAAAATAAAAAGACTAGCAAGCATTTTACTTATAATTAAAATTAGTTGGTGAAATTAAACAAATAAGTATGATATTAATTATTATTACGAGTTTTATTTAACAGAGATAATAGTATTTTTTACAAAAGTTGTTCAATATGACCACCACTTTCGTTCCTGCACATAACAATACGGCGCAAAAAATTGAAACTAACTCTCTCTAAAATATCATTATTATTTATTGTATTCGCAGCATTTTGAATCCTATCCCATAGTTGATCGGCGTTGTCTATCTGGACCTCGTATAACCTTTGTTTTCAACACTCCCCATATAAAAAAAATCGCCAGGATTAAGGTCCGGGGAACGAGGTGGCCATTTAATTGGAGCTTCTTGACCTCTACCAATCCATCTACCACAAAAATTCTCGTTCAGATAATTTCTTACTGCACGCGCAAAGTGGGGTGGAGCTCCATCGTGCATAAAAAGCATCTCTCTTCTTACATTCAGAGGCAGTTCTTCTAATAATTCAGGTAAAGAATACTGTAGAAAATGTAGATAGCTATCTCTGTTTAAGTTATCAGGCAACCTATAGGGGCCAACTAAAAAGTTACCAACAATCCCCATCCAAACGTTAATTTTAAATTCTCGTTGAAAATGTCTTTTCTGTAACTGCATGCGGATTTTCTTCGGCGTAAACATGTGTATTATGCAAATTTATCATACCACGACGGGTAAAACATGACTCATCCGTAAACAAAATTTTTTTGTGAAATAGCCTATTAATTGCTCTGCATTCTAAAACATTTCGTACAAATCTCAAACGTGAGTGATGATCAATGGGCAACAATTCTTGGACTGGCTGAACGTGAAATGAACGAATGAGTTGTTCATTTAAAATCCGGTTAACATTGCTTTTTTTTAACTCTTTGTTCAAGTTCTAACCTGCGAGTGCTGATACCTGGACTTGCTTCGACTACTTCAAGAACAGCTTCTTCCACTAGAGGTGTTCGCGCTTGCCGCAGTTTTCCCAGCATTGACTCTCAAGGGTTGGAATCGTTCAATTTCTCGAAGTCGACGTTCTATGCTGGCAAAAGTCTGGCGATTTGGAATTTGTCGATTCGGATATCTCTCTTGATACACTCGAACACTTTTCCCTACAATTACCTTCGCAAAAACCAAGTACTAGCAAGATATCACTCTGTTCATCAAAAGAATATTCCATATTCAGAGGGAAAACAAGCAACAACAATAAATTATCGATCAAAAATAAACCCAAACGATAATTAATTTAAAATTAATGAAGCTTATTGTCAAAAATCATTTGTGACACTGACATAACATTCCACGTTTTTGCCAACTAGTTTATTATCACCTACTAGATTTTAACGGTTGATATGACAAGAAAATTGTTTTATAGGTCAGCATCGGAAAAACTTTTTTTTTCTCAAGAACTATGCCAGGTGGCGTTTTTTTTTACATGAGACAAAAAATGAAGTAAATAAAAAATTCAGAGTCGTCGTTAAAGTTGCAAAACATTCTACTAGAATTTATGTATGGGTAAGGGTAGTTTTTTCACCCTTCTCGAACCCTTTCGGTTTTTTTGTGAAAGTCAAATATTAGAGCGCCTAGCAAAACATGGGCACCCTAAATCTCATTCAAATCAGAAAATCGGTTTTTAAAATATCTTAAAAAAATGTGTTTATTTTTTTTTACTTTGATGCCCTCTAACGGACAAACGAAGCACTTTTATATAGAGGTAAATTATGTCCAATCGACTTATTTTCATTCCAAAAATGCGTCATAGTTCTATGTTCACGGAATAATGGGACACCCTGTATATATATATATATATATATATATATATATATATATATATATATATATATATATATTATATATATATATATATATATATAACGAAGATATTAAAAAAAAATTATTGAGGTTCCTTGAAAATTGCGGCCAGAAAATTAATTTAAGTAAAAATTACGTATTGTCGCCATAGTGCGACTCCTAACGAAGGTTAGCGATCTAAAGAGCTACCATAGTCCTGGAAACTGCAGCTCTAAAAATATCTATTGATGAGCAATTAAACCAACTTTGGATGACCTTTAACCAGGAATTTGGACATTTTTCAACTGATCTCATTTTATTTTTATTTTTATTCAATTTTATTCCCCTCATTATATAACCAGTAAACTTAGTTTCTCTTTCTTTATAGTCAGCAGCAGTTCTGTGAATTTGTTCATTCGCATTAGTTACTCTATCCACCCACGATGTCCGTAGAATCCTTCAATAAACATACATTTAGAAAGTTTCGAGTCATTGCTCTGTGACGGGATCAGAGTCCAGCTTTCACAGCCATACATGAGTACCAAAAAACCGTAACCTAACCTGAACTAACCTGAACTATTAAAATATTAGTTGTAAAAAATGTAATTTACTCGGTTGAAATCCACGTAAAAACGTGCTTTCTGAACGTTTTTACGGAAATCAAAAATTTTCAATAAGAAAAGAATTACAAACATTTTTCCAAAATGCAGATTTTTAAAAAACACCCTGTATATCTGAAACGTTACTAGATATCGATATGCGGATTTCACCATTGAGTTTATCATAAAAATTGAGCCTCAGACACCGACATCAGTTTTCGTCTATCTTCTTTAGATAAAGGGGTTTAACTTTAAAAGCGTCCAATTTGGACCACCCTGTACACTTTTGAGCACCTTATCTTGATAAGAAAATATTAATTCTTTAAGGTGCAATGCAGACGATGCAATAAATAATTTCTAATTACGAATTATGCTACAAAAATTTAAATAATTGCCTGTATATTTGATACGTAGCGTTATGTTATGAGCTTATGAGCATATATTAACAGTTGCATGGAAATTTTGATAAATAAGTGCCCTTTTGCATGAAACTGATCTTGACGATTGCATAAATATAGCCAGTCCGACGTAAATAAAAAATTCTTTAGCCAGTATTTCCCTCGCAAATATAAATTAAATTTTTTATTATATTATTATTATTTTATTTAGTAGTAGTATTCACAATACTTTTTAATTTACAATTAAAATAAATTTAACAAACAATTTCATACTCTGATTAAAAACTAATATTTTTTACAAAATTTATTGTTCCTTTTCTAAACATTTTTATATTTGTTTCACTCTTTATGTTGTTGGGCATCATATTGTCTCAGCTTGCTCAGGCCTTTTGAAAATAAAGATTTTTGCATTGCACTGGTATCTGCACGTTGCGGTCTGAAATCGAATGCGTTCCTCAGGCTGTACGGTTGAACATCCCCAACATATCTTATTTGTTCAATTAAGTATTCCGGTGCATTTCCCATTTTCATTTTCTGGATAAAACATATTGTATTTAGCTGCAGTCTTTGCTTTACATTTAGCCATTTCAGTGCATCTAGCATATATCTTATTGATGTGAAACGATTGCATTTCAAAATAGAGCGCATAGCCTTGTTCTGGAGTTTTTGTAGCCTTGCCTGTTGGTCTGAACAGCATGTGAATAACACAGTTGATCCATATTCAAAATGAGGTTTTATCATGGTGTTGTATATATTTATTGCAGTTAATATTGTTACTTTACTTCTTAAACGTTTGAAAAACCCAATTTTTTTTCCCTATTTTTTTACATATATATTCGACATGTTCTTTAAAGTTCAAATCCCTGTCTATGAGGAAACCCAGGTATTTTATATTACTTACTTTTTCTATTATTACATTATTTATTTTGAATGCTCTGTCAGTGTTCATATCAATTTCCATTAATTTTGTCTTGTTTTCATTTAATTTTAACTTATTCATTTTTAACCATTTCTTAATGTTATCCATATCATTTTTTAAATTTTCATGACATATCTCCTCTGTTGCTGCTTCTGTAAAAATTAATCTATCATCTGCATATAATACAATTTCACATTTTTTTAATACATTTTCCATGTCATTTATATATATTACAAAGAGAAGAGCTCCCAAAATTGAGCCCTGTGGTACTCCAAAATCGTTTTCTATTGCATTTGATATTTCGTTATTGATATTTGTGAATTGTTTACGATTTGTCAGATAGGACTGAAACCATTTTAGCTCTGTGTCTTGAATACCATATCTAGTAAGTTTTTTCAATAGAATATCCCTATCTATAGTTTCAAATGCTCTTTTGAAGTCAAGGAAAATTGCTAATATTTTATTTTTTTATCTTTTTTACATTTCCATCTGTTTATAACATAATTGATTGCTGTTTCACATGAATATTTCTTTCTAAATCCTGATTGAAACTTTGATAGTAGTCTGTGCTGTTCCATGTATTCTTCCAATTGATTTTTTACTATTTTTTCAATAACTTTTTCACATATTTTTAAAGTGTTAATTGGTCTGTATTCTTCACAGTTTGATGTATGTTTTACTTTTTGGATAGGAAATATCATTGATTCCTTCCAGTTATTTGGAAACAACCCTGTCTCTAGTGACTTATTTATAATATTCAGTATAATATTTCCTGTTATGCCCCAATTATCTAAAATTATGTTACTCGATAGTTTTGTGTAGTCTGGTTTTTTTCTTAATATTCTTAAAAATAGTTTTTAGTTCTTGTAGATTTACTGCACGAAATTTGAATTTAGTGTCAATCTCAGGTATTTCATTTTCGTATTGTATATCTTCGATGGAGCATCTGATTTCATTTATACTATTTACAAAATATGTATTAAAATTTTCAGCTATTTGGAAACTGTCTTTATATTCTATTTGATTATATATCACAGTTTTTATCACACTTTTGGGTTTTCTTAAGACTAGTTCTTTAATTCTATTCCACATTTCTTTTTGGTTATTTGCATTGTTTATTTTATTATTAGTATAATTACTTTTTTTCTTTTTCAATTTTGACTTTATACGTATTTCTTATTGTTTTATAACTGTTCCATGCCTCATTTGTATTTTCTAAGGTTGCTCTTTGGTATTTAAGAACTTTTTCTCGTTTTAATGCTCTGAGCTCATTATTAAACCATTTGTTATAACTTTTTTTAGACATTTTTTTCTTAAAAGTAAATTTTTTTATTACGTTTTCGATACAATCATCAAAATTGTGAACATATTCATTTAAATCATTAATTTCATCAATCAATATTGCACTTAATTCATTTTTGAATCTGTTTTTGTTGTACTTAAAAAGGCTTATTTCTTTAATATGATAGTTTTGCTGCTTGGTATCACACTCGATTAAAATATCAATAGATTCATGATCAGCTATTTTATTATTTATATTATTTTGTGCCGTAATTGTTTCTTTATTTGTTATTATATAGTCTATCAATGTTTTTGAGTTTATTGTTATTCTAGTATATTCGTTCATTACCTGCTTAAGACCGTTATCGTTAAGTATGCTTTCCAGTTTGGTGGCATAAAAATCATTCTTCCAGTCAATGTTGAAATCTCCAGCAATTAAGATATCACATTTAGTTAGCACAAATAAAGCACTAATAATGTTTTTTTTTTTAATTTTCACTATATTATTATTTTTCGTGTTTAGTTAAAGTGAATTTCCATCAAGTAACGGCTAACTCAGAAAATTTTATAAATTAAATATTAAATTATAAATGGAGAAGATATTTATTCTGTTAAACAATTCGCCATATTAAAATTTTTTCCTTCAGTGTGCCCGCGGTTTCGTAGTCTTACTACATTATCAAACAGATAATGAACCAAAAACTAGGAAGGTACAAATACAAAAACAGGCAGCTTCCTACGACCTTTCGCCCTCCAAAAAATTCATAATAAGATTTAGACTAAAATGCGAATTTTGATTATTTTTATTATTATTATTAATTGTTATTAATATTTTTTAATAAAATTTGGCACAATTCTTTGTTAATATAAAAGCTATATTTTTCTATAATTTGAAGCCGTAATATCGAATTGAACGGAAGTTACCCGTAAAAAAACCGTTTTTTATTTGCCGTAGTAAATACTTTTTTTAGGTTATGTACTTAATATTTTTTAATGCAATCTGCGCAGTTTTTTAGACAATTTTATGAATTTTTTTGTCGCATAACAACGAAAAGGCTGAGATATTTAAGAAATAGCGAGCCGAAAGCGTTAAAATGTGGAAATAGAAGAAATGTGGCTTTGCTGTCAAAATTAAGCTGAGAAAACTCGTTTACATTATATTGGCACTGTTTCAAAGTTAGTTTGTTTTATAAGCTGTACCCAAAAATCATGAAAATTTTACGGCATTTGCCTCCACTATACATACAGGGTGACCCATATGTATGGAATAATGATTTCACAGAATTTATTAATCACTGTATCAAAAAAAATGTTTAAATAAAAGTTATGGAGTGTTATATGACGCACATGCTGACGTTGACAATAAAATGTTTTGAACTGTCAAATCGAAGAAATTACGCATTCTTGATTATTTTTAAATGGAAAGCCCTATATATTATTTTATTTTTGAGTCCTACTAAAAATTCTAGATATTATTTGTCTAACATACTGTCTTAATTGAACTGTTTTGGAATTATTTTTATTTGAAATTTAAAACAAACAAAAGACAAAAAACTATTAATATATACTCTAAGGTAACAATTGCTCAAAATGTCTACCGTTAACAGCGAGGCAATGACCCAATCTGTCATAAACAGCCTGAACAGAGTTTTGCAGAGAATCCGGGGTGATCTGTGCTACCTCATATTGAATTCTTTTAGTACAGGAAATGAAGCATTTTGGCTTGCAATTTTTTCGTCCAGCATGGATTTACTTGAAATTTTCACAGAAGGTAGGGAATAGCCCAAGGATCATTTTCTATATCATGCCGCTGTACGTTAAAATCTTGGGGGTGAGTACCACCCCATCTCGAGGTGGAAATTTTTTATTACATTTTAACTATAGGAATCGATGGAAAAGGTAATTCTAAGAAAAAAATGTTCTTTACGTTTTCTTCGTAAAACTAATATTTTTCGAGTTATTCGCGGTTGAAAGTAACAGTTTTTTTCGACGAAAAAATCGACTTTTTTAAAGGGTTTTTTTGCGAATAACTCGAAAAATATGCATTTTTATCAAAAAAACTGTAGAGAGCAAAATTGTAGCTTTTAAAAAAATAAATAAAATTCTTTTTTTATAATTTTTTCTACGACTAATACGAACCGAGATATGGCATGTTAAAGATTAGCTTTTTTTTCGTCAAATGCATAATTTGAAAGATTCAAAGCCAAATAACGGGAAAACTTTGCATTTTTCGAGGAAAACTTATAGAATTTTTTTTAAAGTATATAATTAGACCTTTTAAAAAAAAGTCTCTAGCATGAAAATTGAGCGACTTATGATCAAAATAAGGTCGGTACCTACTTTTTTCTACGAAAAAATCTGTGAAAACAACCCCCTAACTACCCCCCTAATTAAAATTGATCTTCACCCTTCTGTGATTCTCTTTATATATGTATTATCAATACACCCAAAAAGTTTGACCAATTTAAAATGCCTAATTTTAGAAAAATTGGAGTTTAAAGAGAAAACGATTTTTTGGAATTTCGTATTTTTCACCCTTTTCTTCAAAATATCTCCGAAAATACTGGAGATACGAAAAAAATGATAGAGTACCAAATTGTAGCTTTTTTAATGACTAAAATTTTTCTGTGCGTAGATTTTCTGTACAATGAATATTTGGCGAGATATAGCCGTTTAAAACCTCTATTTACGAGCGAACATCACATTATTCGAGCCCTTTAAACTCACCCCATTTAAAAACTAAGGAATCTTAAGGAATTTAATTCACACAGTCTTATAGCTCTTGAAAAGCCCTACAAAATCGTTTTTGAAAAAACTTTCTATCACTGAAAATGAAGGAGCTATGTTTAAAAAAAAAAAACCAATCAATTTTTTTTTTTTTCGAAAAATTCGAATAGCCCGCTTCGGAGCGTAATAATCTACATAACCGGTATATTTGGCAGTAATACGTTATATGTTCCACATAGTCGTCTATGTATGTAAATGTATGTGAAGTGAATATACGGTGTATTTTTGTGTTAATAATTTTTTTTTTATGTAATTCTACTTTTTTTTCTATTTAGATCTATTAAATTACTTTATAAAAATTGAAATGTTATTAAGGGTGGTTTTTAAGGGTTGAAATATTATGATATTATATCCTAAAGCATAAAACAATCATTATTTAACCAATCCAAACCAAATTTTACCCATATTAAGGTTTACAATGTTATTTTATAATTTTTGACAATAAGGGGTAGTTTTCACCCGTAAAAAATAATCAACGCCCATGAGCATAATATAGAATATGAAGTAGAGGGTGAGATGCGCCTAATCCCAAATTTTTATGCAAATCGATGCAAGACGAAATCATTTTTTTAGGATAAATAATTTTTTTATATTAAGCTCTAACAAGGCTTGATTTTTAAGGGTTGAAACATTATGAAATTGTATCCTAAAGCATAAAACAATCCTTATTTAACTAATCCAAACCAAATTTTACTCATATTAAGGTTTAAAATATTATTTTATAATTTTTTACAATTAGGGGTAGTTTTCACCCTTAAAAAACAAAAAGCATACAACGGCACGATATAGAAAATGAACTAGAGGGTGAAATGAGCCTAATCCCAAATTTTTGTACAAATCGATGCTGGACGAAAAAATTGCGAGGTTTTGCCATTTTTTGAGCTTCATTTCCTGTACTATTTGTTGTAAATCTTCTACAGTTCCAGGTCAACTTCGGTAATTTTGGTTTTCAAATGACCCCATAAAAAAAATCGAGTGGCGTAAAGTCGGGACTCCTTGCAGGCCATTTTACAGCACCTCTTCTGCCTATCCATCGATTAGGAAAAATCGCATCCAAATATCTACGAACATTGATTTCATAATGAGGAGGTGCTCCGTCCTGTTGATGCCACAGATTCCTGTTAGGGGTATCCAAATTATTTTCATCGGGAAAAAGGCCTGCATAAGTTGGAATAACTAGCTCTTAGAGTAAATATCGCTGTCCTGTAAGAATTCCATCGATAAAAAAGAGACCAATGATATGACCTCCACAAATCCCTGTTCACACGTTTATCTTTTGTGGTCTTTGAGAATGACTGTAGATTATCCAGTGGAGATTCTCGGTAGACCAGCAGTTATGCCTGTTAACTCTTCCGTTAAGACAAAATGTAACCTCGTCAGAAAAAACAATATTATGAATTAGGTTGGGATTATTACTGATTCGTTCCATCATGACCTCGCAAAATTCAACGCGTCTATCGTAGTAATCTTCATATAATTCTTGCAATAGAATGGGTTTGTATAGATGCAATTTTTCTTCATTCAGTATACGACTTAAGGTACCTTTACTTATGTTGTGGTCTAAGCAAAGCTGACGTGGCTGTATGGGGATTTTCTGTAATTTCCAATAAAACATCTAACTCTTAATCATCGCTTGTTTTAACTTTTGGAGGTCCAGATTTAGAACGATTCTTAACGTGACCCGATTGTCTAAATCGTTTTAATGTTTTGCTAACTACGGATTGGGTAATAGGTTCTCGATTCGGATATTCTGCGTTAAAAAGATCGCACACCTCCTGTTGTGTTCTCCTACGGTCTCCGAAACCAGCCATCATCAACAAAGTGATTGTTTCAATTTCTGTTAAATGTACCATTATGATATTACGCTCAAATTGCAGTTTGCAGCAATAAACATTTTCGTCAATAAATCATTTTTTGACGAGTTAAGTCGTTACCTGACAGTAAATGTTTGTCACAAGCCAGCTTAAATTTTTTTTTATTTTGATCTCCTTAATTTAAAATATCAATAATTCCAAAACAGTTGAATTTAGACATATAGTATATTAATATATAATAAAAGACTGTTTTTAGTCAATTTCCACTGGTTTATTTAAATTGCGATGACGCGTTTCGCTGTCGTTGAGTAAAGTACCTATAGTCCTTAATCGTTTTATTTGCATTGTCTCTAAAAGGTTTAGTTTTAAACCTTTTTGTTGGGTGTGTAAAATTTTGAAATTCTTGTTAAATGTGTGATTTTCTGTTAAAAGATGATTAGCATATGTTGAATTAGATTTTCTATGGATGAAACTTTTTTCGTGTTCTGTAATTCTTTGTCTAAATGTACGTCCAGTTTGTCCGATGTATGTTTTAGGACATGATCCACATGTTAATTGATAAACCCCTGATTTATTATCTTTATTGATTTGAGAGACAATGCAAATAAATCGATTAAGGACTACAGGTACTTTACTCAACGACCAGGTAGATTGAAGCAATTCACCATTATTGAATTTATTCTCCTAACAACAAATCTGTGTGGATTTTCCAATACTATCAATGTAATTTAATTAGGTGTAATATTATAATTAAGAAATTATATAAAACTGTGAATATTAAACCTAACTTGACAGTTAAATGTAGATCTGAAGAAGCTGCATCGATAGCGAAACGCGTCATCGCAATTTAAATAAACCAGTGGAAATTGACTAAAAATAGCCTTTTATTATATATTTATAATGAATTTCCATCAAGTAGAAGCTACAACCATCCAAAATATAGTATATTAAACAAATCATATCTATAACACAGGGCAACAAAAAAATATTTTTGTTTTGGTGCCTGGGATTTTAGAGCTGATTTTAACTATATTTGGGACGCTAAATCTATACATGCAATCCGTTTTTCTCTATCAGCTCTACTTTTTTAGATACATCAACTTATCTACCAATGTGGTTTTTATTCAGTATATTCATTTATGAGAGTTCTAAAATTATTATGTATTCATTAATGTAGGTACAATGGTTTTATTGTCAGTCTGTAATTGAGTAAATTCCAGGTAAATCTATAAATAGTGGAACCAGTGCCTATCAGGTACCTGAACTGACCCTTTTAATCACCTAACTCGGGTAAGTCTCGTCAGTTTGTGCGTTCTTACTAATGAGAGTAGATCAAATTCGGCGTGTTATTTTATGTTAAGAAAAGAGTGTTTTTGTGTTATTGAACAGAATTAAAATAAGTTCAGGTTCCAGTTCAAGAAGAAGTTGTGTAAATCAACCTGATGTGTTTTGCTATATATGCGGAGAATACATGTTTCAACAAAACAGACAAACTATTACTGACTTTGTAAAGCGAGCGTATCTTGGATACTTTGGAGTTAAGCTTGGTGATCAGGACAAAACGTGGGCCCCGCATCTCGTATGTAAAACTTGTACAGAGCATTTACGGCAGTGGACTACCGGGAAAAGAAAATGTCTAAAATTCGGCGTACCAATGGTTTGGAGAGAACCAAAAAACCACTTCAATGATTGTTATTTCTGTTTAGTAAATACTAATGGAATCAATCGAAATAACCGCAGTAAGTGGACTTATCCCAATTTAGACTCGGCAATACGCCCTATCCCGCACTCAGATGAAATACCGATTCCAACATTTCATCAGCTGCCACATATCTCTGATGACGAATATTTTCCCTCTGATCGCTCTTCTGATGCTAATAAAAGTTCTGATGCTAATGAAACTAACAGTGACTATGAGGGGACGTCATCAGTTCCTCAACGCTTCAATCAAAATGAATTAAATGATCTCACCAGGGATCTCAATTTATCGAAAAAAGCTTCTGGCTTCTAGGTTGAACGACAAAAATTTACTGGAACAAGGAACCAAAATTACCTTTTACCGTACAAGCAAAAAAGATCTGCTACCATTCTTTTCTCAAGAAGACAATCTTGTATTTTGTCACGAAATTAGGGGACTCATGAAAGAAATGAGACTTTCTGAATATATTCCAGATGATTGGCGCCTATTTATTGACAGTTCAAAGCGAAGTTTAAAATGTGTCCTTCTACATAATGGGAATAAATATGGTTCAATACCACTAGCTCACTTAACGAAACTGAAAGCAGAATATAATACCATAGCTTTGGTCTTGCAGAAGATAAAGTATTACGAACATCAATGGATGATTTGTGTAGACTTAAAAATGGTAAACTTTCTTCTTGGGCAGCAAAGTGGTTACACGAAATATCCGTGTTTCTTGTGCCTCTGGGATAGTAGGGACAAAACACACCACTGGGTTAGAAAAGATTGGCCTCAGAGAGAAAACATGGACGTTGGGGAAAAGAATGTCATTAACGACGCTTTGGTTGAAAGAGAAAAAATCATACTTCCTCCGTTACATATAAAGTTGGGCTTAATGAAGCAATTTGTAAAGGCTCTTGATAAGAATGGGTCTTGTTTTGCATATATAGGGGTAAAAATGCATCAGTTGAGCACAGAAAAACTCAAAGCAGGGATATTTGACGGCCCACAAATAAGACAATTAATTAAGGATCCTGCCTTCATAAATTCAATGAATCAAGTTGAACGAGAAGCTTGGACATCATTTGTTGCAGTTGTAGAAAATTTTCTAGGCAAACATAAAGCTCAAAACTATGTTGAAATGGTTAACAAGATGCTTAATAGTTTGAAATCCTTAGGGTGCAATATGAGTATTAAAATACACTATTTACACAGCCACTTAGACCGTTTTCCAGAAAATTTAGGAGACATGAGTGAGGAACAAGGTGAAAGATTTCACCAAGATATTAAAGTTATGGAGGACCGCTACCAAGGAAGATGGGACATGCACATGATGGCAGATTACTGCTGGAGTTTAAAAAGGGACTGTTTAAAAAAACATTCAAAAATGTCGCGGAAAAGAAGCTTTCCAAGTGTTTGAGTGACTATTTCATTTCTTCAATGTTTTTTTTTTGTTTGTAAGTACGACATAATATTGTATTTTGTATAACTAAAATAAAAATTTCGTATCTACTTTTGTTTACTACACTTACGGATTTGAGTTACAATAATGTAACTTATATTTCTCTAAAATTGTATATCTTAAAAATTTGAGCTCCTAAGTACAAATGAATAAGTTATTTGAATTCAGGACATCAAATTGATATAGAATCAGCTCAAAAAAACCTCGACACCAAAACAGCTGTTCCCCTGTGTAATTTTTAATAGGACTTAAAAATAAAATGATATACAGGGCTTTCCATTTAAAAAAATTGAAGATGGCGTAATTTCTTCGAACCTACAGTTCAAAACATTTTATTGTCAACGTCAGCATGTGCGCCGTATAATATCCTATAACTTTTATTTAAACAATTTTTTTGATACACTGATTAATAAATGCTGTGGAATCATTAATCCATTCATATGGGGTACCTTGTATATATTAAATTCTTGGTAGACATGCTTTCTCTTTAAACAATAATTAGCAGAGCTTCTGCATTTAGAAAGATTCAGCATATACAATCCTGATTGCTCATACTTTGATGTCTTATCTTTAACATTAAAATATAGGTTTTACGGTTTTAGAGTTACGTTGGTGAGAAAAGATTCTATCTATTCTTTCTGAAACCGACACAAAATATTTGAACGGGAAACGCCGCCTATTGCCTCAGTATGTTTGGAATATATTTGTTGTCACGTAGGGCTATAATTGTTACGTGTGATTAAAAGGTTTAATGTACTATAATTAAAACTATTATTTATCGCTGCCTGTTTTATAGTAATTTATTTCGAAAAATATATTATGGAAAGAACTGGAAAGAGAAGAAAGAAACCGCGGCCACACTATTTTTTTTTTTCATATAATGGCTTGTTTATCAAAATAAATAAGTTTTTCGTTTATACTGATAATGTACAGTATGATCATTTTTAAAACGCCCGCCCATGATTTATGGAAAGTGCATGTCAAGGAGTATACTGACGTATTCGACATTTGATAGTGAAAACGACGCTGCGCGCCGCGATGCCAAACAACTTTTTTTTTTCCAACGAAGTACCCTTTGTAGAATGGCATTGAAAAGCCCTAATTTTTTTTCCTTGAATTGTTTTTTTCTAATTTGATTTGCAAAAAAAGTTATGTACCAAAACTGCTCTAAAATATTATTTTTTTGATCATCACGGTTGCCATGGATCGTATGTCACGTTTGACGGTTTTCAAACAGATGATATAGTAAGCGACTTTAACTTTAATCTGCCATTGCTTTATCAAAATGCCGACTTTAATTTAGATATTTAGCAAAGCTCCAATAAAAAAACAATTACAGAATTAATAGCTTTGAAACAATTATTATTTTTTTAAATATTTATACCATACAGTTTCCAATTTAGGCAAGAGAAAAAGAACGAGAATAGCGAAAATTGGCTTGGAAAACAATATAAACATACCCAAAAATATAACTTACCTATTTATAGCATAGAAGTTTTAGTCGACTTATAAGTAAACATGCAAAAAGAAACAATTCGAAGCACTGACGTGGTAACAACTAACATAAGAAAATCTATATATAACAATACATAATTTATTGTATATATAAACAAAAAAATAATATATATATATATATATATATATATATATATATATATATATATAATATGAATATATATATATATATATATATATATATATATATATATATATATATATATGAATATATATATATATATATATATATATATATATATATATATATATATATATATATATATATATATATATATATATATATATATATATATATATATATATATATATATATAAATATATATATATATATATATATATATATATATATATATATATATATATATATATATATATATATATATATATATATATATATATATATATATATATGCTTTATCAAAATGCCGACTTTAATTTAGATATTTAGCAAAGCTCCAATAAAAAAACAATTACAGAATTAATAGCTTTGAAACAATTATTATTTTTTTAAATATTTATACCATACAGTTTCCAATTTAGGCAAGAGAAAAGAACGAGAATAGCGAAAATTGGCTTGGAAAACAATATAAACATACCCAAAATATAACTTACCTATTTATAGCATAGAAGTTTTAGTCGACTAATAAGTAAACATGCAAAAAGAAACAATTCGAAGCACTGACGTGGTAACAACTAACATAAGAAAATCTATATATAACAACACATAATTTATTGTATATATAAACAAAAAAATAATATATATATATATATATATATATATATATATATATATATATATATATATATATATATATATGTATATATATATATATATATATATATATATATATATATATATATATATGAATATATATATATATATATATATATATATATATATATATATATATATATATGAATATATATATATATATATATATATATATATATATTTATATATATATATATATATATATATATATATATATATATATATACATATATATATATATATATATATATATATATATATATATATATATATATATATATATACATATATATATATAAATATATATATATATATATATATATATATATATATATATATATATATATGTATATATATATATATATATATATATATATATATATATATATATATATATATATATATGCTTTATCAAAATGCCGACTTTAATTTAGATATTTAGCAAAGCTCCAATAAAAAAACAATTACAGAATTAATAGCTTTGAAACAATTATTATTTTTTTAAATATTTATACCATACAGTTTCCAATTTAGGCAAGAGAAAAAGAACGAGAATAGCGAAAATTGGCTTGGAAAACATATAAACATACCCAAAAATATAACTTACCTATTTATAGCATAGAAGTTTTAGTCGACTTATAAGTAAACATGCAAAAAGAAAACAATTCGAAGCACTGACGTGGTAACAACTAACATAAGAAAATCTATATATAACAATACATAATTTATTGTATATATAAACAAAAAAATATATATATATATATATATATATATATATATATATATATATATATATATATATATATATATATATATATATATATATATATATATATACAGTAATACCCCGCTTTACGCGAGGGATACGTTCCGAAAAAAATCGCGTTAACTGAAATTCGCGTATATCGAGGTTTATGATTAAACATAGTCAAAATTTAATACAAAAAAATACAAATCATTTTAATCAATCACTTTAATTCTAAGAACACTTTATGCAATACATACTCTTATTTTTTACGGAAAAATACATCTATTGTTTTTTGGGTAACGTTTTGTTTACGTTCTTGTAAAATACGTTCATAACACCCAACACTGTTTTTAATTGTTTGACACACGGTCAAGACACGGTCATCATTATTGTCTATACTCTGCAATATGTCCAAACCTGAATAAATATTTGAAAGTGCATTTTGTATTTCCCCTGAAGATAAAACTTTCTCTTCTACTTGTTCTTCCTCATCGTAGATAGGATTATTCTGTAACTCGATCAGATCTTCATTGCTAATAGGATCGTCGTGCGTTGCTACAAGTTCTACGAGATCTTCTACCGTGACATCTTCAAGTTCAGACCCCTCAATCATTGCAGCAATGTCTTCAAGCACTTGTCTCTGCATCTGGACAATTCTTCTAGGTGCTTCCACTACATCTGGCCAAAGATTACGCCACACCCCATTCATACAACTCATTTTAACTTCCTTCCAAGCCTCTTCTATGTTGTGAATAGACTTCATAATGTTGTATGACTTCCACCACTCTCGCATAGACTGTCTTCCTTCCCCGTCAGTTTCATGAATTAGTTGGCTAAAAGTGCGGCGATGGTAATAAGCTTTGAAGTTTGCTATTGCTCCCTGGTCCATAGGTTGTAATATTGACGTAGTGTTTGGTGGAAGGAACTTTACGTACACTTTTAAGTCTCTGGGCGTATCAA